>OY292422.1:15195000-15747639 GCA_958496245.1 Perizoma flavofasciatum
CAGGCAATTGGTGCACGTACCTGCCGCCAGGCACGTACACCGCCGAAGTGGAGGTCGCAGAAAAGGAACAAAGCGAGGGACTGCAGTAAGTTTTATCACATAAAATATAGAAGTAGCCTGTGAATTATTCACATCAGAATAATTCATAGGCTACTATTTATCCGGGTATCACGCGGGCGAGGCGGTGGGCAGAAGCTAGTCAAAGTCAAAATTCATTTATTCAATAAAATCACAAGGACCACTTTGAAACGTCGCTTTTTATCTAGGTGCCTGTTCCTACGAGACCAAGCCAGGAAAGAAAGGCAAGAAAACAAGGCTGGTTATTCTTTTTAATGATCCTTTTACAAAATAATAGGTTCGAGTTGGAGCATTTTCAATCCCAACAGTCTCATTACGAAACGTGGTCTAAATCGGTGGTTTATCTCTCAAAGTTAGACCAGGCTTTTGAATCCTGATTTTTCAAGACAAATTGTTATAACAAAGCATACAAGGTTTAAAATTGAATGTTAAAATAAAATTGCCGACAGTCTATTTGACGTTTAAAAAAAGGTTTGATGATAAATAACTGCTAAAAGGTAAACCAGGCGGTCGCCTAGTTTATTTCTATCATAACTCAACCTCTTTTTGAGAACCTACTTTCTTTTGGTAGCCAATCAAAATGATGTGTTTCTTTTTTATTTTGGTTTAGAAGTGTTTTTTAAATCAAATGCTCATCCCACGGTTTTATTTTATCTTTAAACTCTAGACCTTAGTAACTTTGCAATAGTACTCTTTTTTCGATAAGGTATATTTAAACCTTGGTTTAGTGGATCTGACAGGACTTTAGTTCAACTCGAGTTTAGACCACGTTTCGTAATGAGACCGCAAGAGTTTTTGTCATCTAAATAATCAGATATTTTATAGTATGCCTTTTTATAAAGTTTTTGTTTGATTACGTTTTTAAATTTGTTAATTGACAATTTTTGTATATCTCTTGGGAGTTTGTTATAAAAGCGTACACCGTGCCCTTTCAACGATTTACCAACTTTATGGAGTGTACAAGTGGCAACAGCGAGTTTATCTTTGTTTCTAGTATTAACATTGTGATTATCGCTTTTTTTCTTAAACAAATTAATATTTTTGTGAACATACAACAGATTTTCATAGACGTATTGACAAGGGCTTTAGAATAAAACCGAGTTAGAACTAAGTATTATAAGTTTTTAATAATAGGGTGGGTGACTCAAAACTAGCTAACTAGGCACACAATTTGTAGGATGTGGGTGTACGGCCTAATTTTTTCAATAATAATAATAATGCTGGTAGCGATCTCTACCAGACAACTTTTGAATCGGAAATGAACGGACTATACGAAAGACCGCAAGGTGCATAAGTGGTGTATCACCATGAAAACACTATATTTTACCTACATTATTACATACTACACGATATAATACCTACATATCATTAACTATTTTATAATCCTACCTACTATTACAAACGCGAAAGTGTGAGGATGGATGTTTCTTATTCTTTCACACAAAAACTACTAAACGGATGTTCATAAAACTTTACAGTAATATAGTTTGTACATCAGAATAACACATAGGTTACTTTTTATCCGAGTACCAAGCGGGCGAAGCCGTGGACAGAGGTTAGAACATACCTACATACTTATCATTAACTATTTGATAATACATAATATAGGTTTATTTATATTTATTTAATTGAATATGTGTTATCGTTTTTAGATTCTACCCTCTAAGGCAGAAAGTGACGGTAGGTAGTTCTCCGGTGGACGGCATCAACTTCTCTCAGCTGAAGGGCACTCTGACGGGCAGCGTGGAGTGCAAGAGGGAGAGGGACTGCGCGGACCTCCCTGTCACTCTGCGCCCGCTCTCCGCTGACGGCGCCTATGTGGCCCAGCCCCGCTATACTACAGCCGTCGGTAAGTACCTCCTATCAATCAAACAAACAATCTTAAATCATGTCTGCCATTTAAATTAGATAAATAATGCTGGACATTTTCGCCTTCGTGGTACTCGTATGAAAAGTAGCCTATGTGTTATTCTGATGTATAAGCTATTTACTGTAAGTTTCATCAAAATCCGTTCAGTAGTTTTTGCGTGAAAGAGTAACAAACATCCATTCTCACAAACTTTCGCATTTATAATAGTAGTAGGATTATATATGAAAACACTCAGACCCGAGACAAATATTTGCAGATACTAGGATTATTTGTCCCGCGGCGGGAATCGAACCCGCAACCTCCTGCGAACCTATTCATCCACTCTGACGTGGAGCGGTGGAGCTAATAGAGATTGATGCCATGCGAAGAATACAAACACATTCATTTTACGAGTTCGTCCATTGCAGATGGGAAATATAAGTTCGAGGAAGTGCTTCCGGGCAACGTGGAGATCTCCGTGTCGTCTGACAGGCTGTGCTGGCGCACATCCAAACACAACGTGCCCGTGACGCAGGCACATGCCACCGTGCCCGCCTTCCACCACACCGGATACGTGCTGAGGCTGCAGACGACGCACGAACATGAGGCAAGTGCAAGGCGGGGAATCACACAGTCATGTTCTAGAAACGGGATGTTTTACATACCGTATTATCAGTTAAGATACTACCTACATAACCTAACCTTACAAGTTACAGATAATACATAGATTATTAAATATTCTACATAATATATATTATACTCACAATATATAGCTGAGAGACTGAGAGTAAGTTTCGACTCTTTATGAGAGTCTTATTTTTTGTGAGTGATCGCGGAGGCAAAGCGTCGCGGTCACGAATAAAATCAAAGTCAAAAATAGGTTTCTATTTACTGAAATCACAAGGATCATAAAATAATTGTATCATGACTCTCAAAATGAGTCGAAACCTATTCGATGTCTTGCACTACAATTTGAATTATCTAAATAATAATTGGTTTTGATGAAAATCGCGATTTAAATTTGGTTTTGGTGGATTCACAAAAGCACTATTTATCACACAATGTGACTTTAACCAACACAACCGCTCTGTGCGAGCGCCACTGACTAGCCATGGGTAGTTCGCGAACGAATGAAGTAAATGAAGTACTTCATACGTAAGATTGTCTTGTCATTTAGTTCACTACTCATTCTAATGTGTCTCTAGTTCATTTAGTTCACGTGTATTTTTACTTCAATGCTTCGTTTAGCATCACGCTCGACGAAGATAGAAAAAACGGTGTTATGGCGTGTGCACAAAGACTATTTTATTTTGCACAATTTTTTCAACAATTGAAGCGAGAGTAAAGAGTGATAGCTGATATGGTATCTCTTTCTAAGAACTTGCAATTAAAACAAACCCTTACGTCATTGAGATAAAGTTCTTTGATTCTTGCTAAATTAGATTGTTTACGTTTGTTTGGTTTTTTGATTATTAATATGTTGTTTGAGTAAGAAAGTACCTATTTTGCATTGTTTGAATTAAGTAAGTTATTTACGATTATTAGTGCGTCGCGTTGCGCATGTTACGGGTCAGTTTTTTATATGCAAATAAATAATAAGTTAAGTCGTTTTATTAATAAATTTAAAATATTAATCAGTTTAATTAAAAAAGTAAATTGTACATAATTATCTCAATTTTTAAATACGTATTTATTATTATTATAAAAAAAACATATTAAATTTACCTACCTATATACCTATTTTATAGTAAAAATGTTTGCCCCTGGTTGACAGTCCTAAGCCTGTAAAGTGCCTATGAAGGAAAATCGAGATATAAAAATAAAAACATTTCATAGTTCATAGCACTAAGAAAGCAACTCATTTCTTCATGTCGTTCATCCATTCATAATTCTCTAAGAACTAAACGGTATACCTGAAGTAAATGAACTACTGAACTAAATGAAATACTGAACTAAATCAATGAAGTAGTTCGCTTAGCCAAAAGATATACTTCATTCTTTTCTTTTCACTGACACATTTCAGTGAAAAGAACCATTGCCAGACTGGCTCTCAGAGGAAAAAACTGCGATTTAACTGACTTAGAAGATGGAAGCGTGCGCGCCTCACGTTTCGAGCTAACGCGACGTGACTCGTATCGCTTAGCCGAAACTGTTGGCGTTTTCACGTTCTGTTACTACAAAAACGTTTAAACGTTTCATTATTACAAATATTATAGAGCTCTTTGTGAAGAAGCTCGTCTGGGGAAGTACTAACATACCTATTTCTACCGCCATACAGTAATTCTCTTCCGGTTTGAAGGGCATCTGTGTGGGTGAAATTACAGGCAATCAGACTTCACCCGTTATGTCTCATGGTCGGCAACGCGCGGGTACCTCCGGTGTTGCAATCGTTGATAGGTTACGTTAACCGGTTACTAACAGGTGGGCCATATGTTTGTAAGCACTGGGAAAAGTTTAATTAAGTAATATTATAAAGTATATTGTTAAATGTTGCTATTCGGTCAATTATATATTTGTCATATTTACAGGGTGTAATATATATAGGGTGTAATAAGACTACTCCCGAAAACTTCGGGAGGTGAAAGTACCTATCAATACGAACACTTTTACCATGGAACCAACACTGTGAACGCGAAAAAAAAATCAGCTGTTCCATACATTTCAGCCAAGTAGGTATCGAACTTTAGTATGGAACAGCAGATTTTTTTTTTAGTCTTATTACATCCGATATAAACGACCGAATAACAACATTCTAACAATGGGTCGGGTCTGGCTGTTTTTATGTATAATATATATAAGTAGTAATATCAGTTATGTAGTTCTCATAATAAAAGTTTGCTTAGTTTGAGGTTAGATGATGCTGTATACTCATACTCATAGACAATCTTATTGTTTTAGTTGGAATACAGCGGCGGCGGGTCTGAAGGTGTGTTGAAGGTGCCCGCCGGCGCCAGCTCGCAGTGCGTGGACGCGGCGGAGGCGTACACGCTCCTCCCGCGCGGCTGCCACGCCTTCCAGCCGCCGCAAGCCGTCGTCGACGTCTCGCAATATCCACCCACTGTCAGTACCTTCCTATCAGTAACTTTATTTCGTTTCTCCCCGTACCTTCATAGGTTTTGTAAGCGGGTAAAAACGAGGAACGACGATACCTTTTTTCAGGTTTACAGAAGATATTCAAATGTTCCGCTTGAGATGAGTGACTCGTTGCGATATTAATCAGTGCGGTGAAAGAATTGTGTGCATTATCTTCTTTTATGTTCTTCTTGACGATCTCTGTGGCGCAGTGGACGAAGGCCCGCCTGAGACTCGGAAGGTTGCGGGTTCGATTCCCGCCGCGTGACGGATGTTTGTATGATCTGCGAATATATGTCTCCGTACCTTACCGTATGATATGTATTTGCAAAAAAAAAGTATATAAGTTGTATATCAGTCATGGAGTTCCCATAGTACAAGCTCTGCTTAATTTATGACTAGATGATGGATGCTGTGTGAAAAATGTCCAGCATTATTATTATTATATTATTATGTAAATTAGATTTTATTAATTCAAGGCGAAAAGGCGCTGATTATAATGTGGTTTCAGCCCGCAGCCTATATACATAATATAAATTAGTGTATTTCTTTGTGTGCGCGCAGCATGAAAATAAGGAACATCAAAAAAAGGCTTGGCTAAGAGTGAATTCTGTTTGTCATTAAAGGGTTTAGAAATCGCGTTATAATATTAGCGTTTCTGAAGTGTAGATAACACTTCTTTATTGTTTGCCATTAAAAATAAAAATATTTTTTTAATCAGGGGTACAATGGGCGGTCTTATCGCTTAAAGCGGTTATGCGGGATGGACAAGATGTACATGTTAATTTTCATCTCATCTATTCGAAAAACTACGTTTTGTTCCTAAATAAATGCGAGCAAAATAATAGAAGACCTAATAGGTATCTGCGCTATTAGACTTTTACGGCGGGCAAAATTGAGTTTGAATTTGGAACATGAATTTTCAAATATATCGCGCGCGACGCGACCAAAGAGATCGATCAACAATTATTGTAATATTGTATGAATAATGTTACTGGCCGGTGAGAGGCGTACGAAAAGACGAAGAGGCGCTGCATGAAATGAATACAAAAAAGGCGGCAACTTACCGCAACGTAAACTTACTGTTTACGGATTGATATCGCAATTATTTTAATTTCAAAATTGTGTTCGTCTTTTTTAATAAAAGCATAATATTAACACAACATTATTTTAACATTGAAAGTGTTGATGCAAAAAATGTATTACGTAATCGGTTACTTACTAATTCCCGGGAATTATATTCAAAAGTGACTTCTTATTTAATTTTCTCATAGAGGAAGAAAAGTAGAATGCAACATACCTCAAATTCCTAATAGTGCCTTCAGGGTAAAAATATTATTTTACTTTTATGGTACCCAATCTACTATAGACACAATTGTGTATTTTCAGACCGTTTACTTCGTAGCGGTAGCGCATGCAGTGACGATAGCGGTGACGTCACCGGAGCCGGTCACCGATCTGATGGTGACGCTGGACCGCGACAGGACGGGGTCGGAGCGCGTGGGGCCGCTGACGCACGCGAGGGACGGCGGCGTCTACCTCTACACTCACACGCTGCACATGCAGGAGGTGAGCACTGACAGCGCTGACAGTGATAACTGTGACGTCACTCTAATCAAACTTAGCACATGTCAAAGTATTCACGTGTTTGGTCGGAATAAGTCCCTTTTGTGCTTATAGGGGTATAAAGTAACACTTTGTATTAGTAGTATATCAGTCACGCATTTCTCATTACACAAGTTCTGCTTAGTTTGGGGATGATGCTGTGTTTTTTTTAATGAAATTGAGCTGCAGTTTCTGTCGTGTTCCGAATCTTAACTTTTCTGTAATTCCAGGGTGAGGTGGCGAGCGTGTCAGCGTGGTCCAGTTCGCTGCTGTTCTCTCCGTCGGAGCCGCAGCAGTTGGTGGGCTCCTCGCGCTGCCAGCCGCGAGCGCTGACGCTGCGCGCGCGCGCCGCGCTCACGCTGCAAGGGCAGATAGTGCCGCCCGTCGCCGACGTCGCGCTCACGCTCACCGCCGGTACGTACACTATGAACCCGCAGCAGCCGGTGGGCTCCTCGCGCTGCCAGCCGCGAGCGCTGACGCTGCGCGCGCGCGCCGCGCTCACGCTGCAAGGGCAGATAGTGCCGCCCGTCGCCGACGTCGCGCTCACGCTCACCGCCGGTACGTACACTATGAACCCGCAGCAGCCGGTGGGCTCCTCGCGCTGCCAGCCGCGAGCGCTGACGCTGCGCGCGCGCGCCGCGCTCACGCTGCAAGGGCAGATAGTGCCGCCCGTCGCCGACGTCGCGCTCACGCTCACCGCCGGTACGTACACTATGAACCCGCAGCAGCCGGTGGGCTCCTCGCGCTGCCAGCCGCGAGCGCTGACGCTGCGCGCGCGCGCCGCGCTCACGCTGCAAGGGCAGATAGTGCCGCCCGTCGCCGACGTCGCGCTCACGCTCACCGCCGGTACGTACACTATGAACCCGCAGCAGCCGGTGGGCTCCTCGCGCTGCCAGCCGCGAGCGCTGACGCTGCGCGCGCGCGCCGCGCTCACGCTGCAAGGGCAGATAGTGCCGCCGGTACGTACACTATGAACCCGCAGCAGCCGGTGGGCTCTCAATTTTGTGTCTAAAATCATACTTAAAGTATTTATTATCTTTTCAGATGACGTAAAACTGAGTCAAGTGACGACCGCCGACGGCACCTACAGTTTCGGCCCGCTCGATGCATCGAAAACGTACAAGATCGTAGCCGAAAAGGAATCGTACGTTTTCACGGAGCCCGATGAAAATGGACAGATCAAGGCGCATAAGCTGGCTGAAATCATTGTCAATTTAGTTGATGATGCTGATTCCTCCCCACTACAGGTAAAGACAGTCCGGCTGATGAATCTTGGCCTCTTTAAAGTTAGTCGAAGAGTCGGCAACCTGCGGCTCGCGAGCCACATGCGGCTCTTTAGTTCCATACGCAAATATTATTTATTTATAAAAAAAACATTTAAAAATCGTTCTGAGTCGATTAACGAGGATTAGGCACCATTTCTAACTCTCGGCCACTTGTACTCGCTTTTCAAGCGAACGCTCCCATTGGATTTGTTTGCTCAAATATATGTTATTGTTTTTTTTTAAGTACAAGTTACATTGTATAGTATAGTTTAAATTTTCTACTTCAATAACCATGCAAAGCAATCGCTCATATTGAATTTGTTCGCTCAATTGTTTGTTATTGAAGTACAAGTTAGTGTTGTAAGTAAATGTTTAATTGTTTTAGTTTTTTACTTAAATAATAAGTGATAAACTTAGATAGAATACCATATATATATATATATTATCTAATTTGTTTTGAAAAAACACTACTTATATATGAATAAATAGATATTTTTCTTATGAATAAATAGATTAGTTTTTTTATCAAAAAACTTTTTATGCAAGTACTATTTATTGTTGGCAAGAAAAATCTTTTGGCTCTTTAAAAACTTTAAAATTTTGTAAATTGTAATTTTTGACTCTTTGAGTCGGTCAAAATGTTGCCGACCCCTGAGTAAGTCTATAATTATTTTAACACCGCAACCCAGTTTTTATATTACTAGAAAAGGTTTTTTAAAGCAACATTGTACCTATTCTATGCATGGTAAAAACAAATGTTGGCATACATACACTTAGCACATAAAGTCATCTATTTCAGTTGTATGTATGTAGTTTATTGGAATGACGGTTGGTTCGTCAGGGTGGGCTGGTGTCGGTGAGCGGCGGCGCGTACCGGCACAACGCGGCTTCTCCCGCGGGCGGCTCGCTGCGCTTCTCGTCGCTGTCGCCCGGCGAGTACTACGTAAAGCCGAACATGAAGGAGTACCGCTTCGCTCCCGCGCACCGCATACTCCAGGTGCAGGAGGGGAACACGCATACGCTCACCCTCAGGTATCTATTGACGACCGATGTGGTGCGGTGGGCGAAGGTCCGCCTGCGACACAGGAGGTTGCGGGTTCGATTCCCGCCCTGGGACAAATGTTTGTACGATCTGCAAATATTTGTTCCGGGTGTTCTGGGTATTTTCTATGTATAATAAAAAAATATCTATCTATGTAATGTATTGTATTAAGTATATCAGTCATCTAGTACCCATAACACAAGCTCTGCTTAGCTTGGGGCTAGATGATGCTGTGTGGATTGTCCAGCATTATTTATTTATTTATTTATTTATTATTTATCTCATCTAGGAAATCTAAACTTTATATTCGATTTCAAAAAATATTTCAATGTTAATTAGAATGGATTTTAAAAGAGCTAGTAAAGTTAATATATATCGCAACAACTGTGTATAAAGGTGGTATTATTTTAAAAAGTTTCAACAGCTTGCATATTTCGGACATACAATAAAGTTTTGGTCTTAAATCTAATTCAACTAGGTATATGATGTAGATTTTTTTTCTAATAAATAAAATGGTATCTATAATATGAAACTAACTAAAATCATACTCTGTTAATATAATTGTATGGCTAAAAACATGGCTTTTCATACAGACTAATTATGCAACGTAAGTCGACGAGCGAATGCACTTTTCAGCGGGTTCTTTTAATCCGGGCAGTAGGTAGTGCTGAATATGCTAAGCGTATGTGTGTTGTCAGAGGGAGGCGCGTGGCGTGGTCCTGCATGGGAGCGCTGCTGTCGCTCGGCGGCGCGGGGTGGACGCGGGTCGCGGTGCAAGCCTCGCCGACCGCCCCCACCGACCCCGCCGCGCGGACTCACTGCCAGGCGGAGGACGCGCTCACAGACCACGACGGGAACTTCCGGTACCACACCTTACCTATGCATCTTCTCAGTGCTGGCCCACGAGCGACAGAACTTATTACATTTATACGAGTTTTTATCGTGTTTACTGTTTTTACTATTTACCTGACGCTTTGGTTGTGGTCACGGGTTGACTGGAGTATATGGAGCTAAAGTCGACAAATAAAGGCAGTAGCCGCAATCTCCAGCTGCAAACTATAGAGGCATAAAGTAAGCTAAATTTTGTGTGCGCACTCCTAATATACAGTTTTTAATTAAGACACCTTGGGTTCTATTGCTTAGACTAAAAACTCGATATCTTCAATAAAACTTTGTTTATTAATTTTGAGGAATAATTAACAAAGCTTGTGTGCTCTCACCCTATGATCGATCGAGCAAAGGTTTTTCAATTGAATGAATATGTGTTTCAGTATCCGCGGCCTACTGCCCGGCTGCACCTACTCGCTGACTCTGAAAGACTCCTCCGCGCCTGAGCTGCAAGGACTGAAGCTGGCCAAAGCACCGGCCGCACTCGAAGTATGTCAAACCTGTGTTATATACAGGGTGTAACATAATATCCCTATAAGCCCGAAAGGGGGGTGTTCCACCCGTCATGGCGAACAGCGACTTTAGAAATTTCGAAGTTTCTCATTTCAAAGTCAAAGTTCAAGTTTAGTTTATTTACATATTTTTTAATTATTTTACAGAAACTAGTCTTTGGAATGTTAATTCTATGGGAAATAAAAACACCAATATCACACGAACATTGCAATTAAGTATTTTGTACACCGTCTACTATCATATTGTTATTCCTCAAATCAGAGTCCCGTTGGCAACTTAGGCAGGGTACGGATCCCTCGAAGGAGAGTTGTGATGTGTCGAACCGCTTTCTGTTCGTTTATTTGCAGATAGTAGACGCGAAGGACATAACGGGCGTGGTGTTGATCGGCGTGCAGCGCGCGCAGGTGACGGACAGCAGCGTGCTGGTGGCGGCGCGCGTGTTCGACCACTACCGCACGCTGCGCCTCGCGCTGGCGCAGGAGAACTCACCCGACAACCACATCTACTCCACCAAACTCGATGCCGCGGGTGAGTCCACATCTGAAACGTTACTTAATACCCTCATCGAGGGATCTTCGATGGGGATTTTTTCCGACCAAGTACGTGAGGACTAAAGATGGAAGGTACTGTTTCAAATCCTTACTCATTCATAATATCCAGCCCTCTTTTGAGCTGTTTTAGGCCGAAAATCCATGTTTCGGCGTATGTCACCTCAAAAACACAATCACATGATGTAAACTGTAAATCCATTTTAATTTTTTAAGCACTTTTTTTCTGAAAACGAATTATTTTGTAATTGACAGATCTTCAATTTTATTTTTATTTGATAGTCAGATGCTTGACATATATAAACGAATGCAAACTTTATGATGAGCATAGTTAACATCTGATATTATGTAACACCCTGTATACAACAACATTACATTAGGATACATTTATATGGACGGAAACAAATATTAATTAGAATACCCTATTTATAAGTAAAATATGAACATATAGTCACGCCTATTTCCCGGAGGGGTAGGCAGGGACCACAAATTTCCACTTGCTACGATCCTGGCATATCTCTTTCGCTTCATTCATCTATAAGTAAAAGTAAAACTATAATAATTATAAAATATAATTTTCAGGTTATTCCCAAAACATGAATCCCGGCCTGATGTACGTGCTGCCGCGGCTGCCAGCCGACAATAAGAGCTACGTCCTCACGTTAGAGTCCACTCTCTCGAAGGCGACGCACGAGTACAGTCCGCAATCGTTCTATTTCAACTCTGACGGCAACTTCAAGCATTTCACCATCGAGTTCAATCCTAAGGTCAGTTTTGATACGCGAGTATTTAAAAAAAGTATCATTTTTAATCAGTCATCATTTTCTTGTCTTTGTTTTTATAATTCTTTATCATACACAGAAATAACACAGAAATATAAAACAAAATTTTAGGTGAGGCATGTACAAAGGCGGCGAGCTTAACCCTAAAAAGAGTTAAGAGTAAAGAGTTTTTAAAAGGAGCGTTGTTCTGAGATTGCGCTTTGTATGTTTTGCAGGTGAAATCATCTGAGCAAGAGCTTCACCAGACTTCGCTGCTAGTGATCCCTGTGCTGAGCCTGCTCGGGCTGCTGTACGTGCAGCGCTGGCGCGTGGCGGGGGCGCTGCCGTCGTGGTCGACGTGGACCGCCCTGACCGCCCTGTCAGCGCGACCCGCCCGGCCCGCCCGGCCCGCCCGGCCCGACCGGCCCGACCGGCCCGATCTGCTCGACAAGGCCAGCATCGACCACATACTCAACACAGTTAATCCGCCCAAGAAATCCACTAAGAAGAAGCCCGCCTTCCTCTGAAGGAAAAATAATAGTGAAGAAGCGAGTCGCATTTCGTTAATATTTCAAAAGTGTTACAGTTAATATATGAAAATGAAATGCTCGAATAGCATTTCAAGCGAGCCCCATACAGTGATTTTTTCAAATAAAAGTGTTACAGTGAATATCTATATGAAAACGAAATGGTAAGTGCGTCACTTGAGAAAGACTGAAACGATTTGGCTGTTTTTTTTTTAAAGTTTGTAATAACCCGAATTAGGTTTTTATGAAATATTTCAAAAGTAGGTGGTTCTTTCTCCCTTACAAACTGTTCTTGATTTTCGAACGTAGTGGTTACCTCTTCTATGGTTATAGAATTGACGTTTTGTATCTGACACTTTCAAGGATAGAACGACGTTATCATAAATCTTTATTTCACTAGAAAATTTAGGCGTCTCGCAGGACAGCTAGTTTCAAATAAAACTTATGTTTATGATCATTCGGATTTCATAAAACTCCCAATTCGGAAACACTTTGACTTGCTTGTCGACATAAGGCACTTTGGCCCCTAATGGCTGAATTGAGCAGTCCCACATGGCAAATCAAATGTCTCATTGTATGTATATACAATTCAAAGTCATAGCTTTTATTTTATTAAAATCACATAAATCTTTTGAATGGATGATGTCTTAATTTAAATGAATTTTCGCTCATTTTTTAAGTCCCAGCCTAGAATCATGCCACAAACACAGCTTGGTTATTTGAGTCTGCACTTTTCCAGATTATTATTATTTGATCAAACTATTTTATTTAACATTAATTCTACCATAACATATAAGACTCCTTGCTTAAGTGTGTTAAATCATATCTTAAGAATTTATTGTTTAAATGATTTTGTCCCCCCTGATTTGAGTGTTAGTGATATCTTTTCACTTGTTTATTTATGTGAATAAATTTATATTAATTTAAATGTCTGCTAATTTAATGAGAGTGGGTACGTAAATAATGTATAACATTTTTTTTCCAAATACTTTTATTTATTTAATTAATTTGTTGATTGTTTTATATTATAATTATGCATTTATGGTGATGAATAGTATTCTACAATAAGGGTAAATAAATGGACTGTTATTCTATTCAAAGTTTGTATTTTTGATAAAACAAAATATTATCTTACTTACAGTTTATCTTATACAAAATAAGATAAAGTGACACGGAATTTCGAAAGACTTTCTTAAGATTCTTTATTGATACAAGATTGCTTTGCAACAATAAGTTATTCTACAGTTTCTCGCTAGTGGATAATCTCATGGTTTTACTTGTCATAGCAATCGCCGTATCTTTGTTCGCAGTCGGAGCTGGAGTGGGCGTGGTGGTCCCATAGTCTTGCGTTTTCTTTGCTGGAAAATACGAATATTAGAAATCATATTTTCTCCGATATTTTTTTTTATTAAGTAATATTTTGACAAACGCGATGGCGCGGCGGCCGAGTAGCTGGGTTTAAAACGTTATAATCATATTCCATGATCTTGTGTCACTCCATTTAAACTTACTTCACGAAGTACAGCTCAAAAGCAGCGAAGAAGTTGCGGTTAGCGCGGGCGTGCAACTTGCACAGTCGCAGCTTTTCACATTCCTCCTCACTGGAACCAAACAACTCTAATTAATTTTTAAGCTATAAACCCTTCATCTTGAGACACCTCTTTATTAACAATTGAAAACACAACTACACTGTTTACTGTTTTTTAATTAAGTAATCACCAAATGTCAATAAAACTGGTAAAAATGCGGATTTAACTTTAATTTCAATTAAGATACACGTCTATTGGACGGCCTCCCGCAACCTTTACGATGACGTCGGTTCATCAGGCAGGGGCGGGGGCTCACAATCAACAAATCTTACCTCCTTTTAGCCCTGATTTTGACTAAATCGTCGTTTCCAGCTGTGCCCAAGCTAAACAATGGGTTGATGAATCTTTTCTCAATGTTGTGTGCTTGTGTATCAACCGCCTTCTCTATAAAAATAATAAAATAAATAAATAATGCTGGACAATCCACACAGCATCATCTAGCCCCAAGCTAAGCAGAGCTTGTGTTATGGGTACTAGATGACTGATATACTTAATACAATACATTACATAGATAGATATTTTTTATTATACATAGAAAATACCCAGAACACCCGGAACAAATATTTGCAGATCGTACAAACATTTGTCCCAGGGCGGGAATCGAACCCGCAACCTCCTGTGTAGCAGGCGGACCTTCGCCCACCGCGCCACATCTGTCGTCAAATAATAATAACGTTGTAGACATTGGAATACATTAAATAGCAAAATTATTCTACGTCGAGTGAGTATTATTATCACAACTTACCATTTTCCAATTTTGTCAAAGGCAAGCTACAGACCACACTTGCCAGCGCCACCACAAAGAAAATAATATTTTTTTCCATTGTTTCCAAAACTGTCTGCTCCACCGAATGCCGTCTCAAAATTGCCTTCCGGTTCCAAAACTTTACATTATATACTCCATTTACTTGCTGACAGATGTACTGACGCGCTTCTCACTTGGATAATTTCACACTCAAATAGGCACTGAAATTATGTAGCACAAGAGAATTGGTAGCTCAAACAGTGATCATTGAGTAGAGTCTTGCAATGTGCGTCGAAATTCGAGCAAATGTAGGAAGTAAGCCCTAATGCTAAAAATGTACATAACACTAAATTTTCTGGTGGCTGCAATGTCCAGCAATGGACCCCTGGCTTTAAAATATATTTATGGTAGAAATATTCACGCAAAATAATTGCATACACGTGAATGTCATTATAATTAAACCCCTGATTCTCCGATTAAAATGATAGTTATTTAAAACAGTCTAATGTTCCATTTCATCTGTAAATTTATTGATGAGTAACGTGCGAGGATAAGACACATTTACCTACTTTTACAGTGGTGACTCAGATTCAGGGCCTACTTGGACTGGCGATAGCTAACATGTCGTAGAGAACTGACTTTACCATGGGCGGTAATATCTACAGACTACTATGATACTAACGAACTATCAGGTTCTATCCAAATAATAAACCTCATGTAAGTATCACAAAATCACAATCCCTACCTACCTACTGAAATCGAAAGGACATGCAGATACTTATACTTTATACTTTTGAACTTAATTCGCCCTTCCAAAACACGGGCATGTTTTCTCATAATATTAAGAACACACCTATTGCAAATGGCTTTATTTGACGCACAAATAACGTGAACGAGGCGCTAATTCATTCATATTATGGGAAGAAGGAAGGCAGATTTATCGGGTCCGATAGGAAGTATAGAATACCTATATTTGTTTAGTTTCATAGATAGTACTGATTTTCTGCATTCGATGTGTTCCAGATATCCACCTAAGTAATCCTAGTGAGGAGTCAGGATGGACTAAATACCTGAAACTTTATGAGACTGTTCAGTGTTATATTAGAAAACGGCTGTATTCAGTGTAAAACTCTGCTACGCACACAATTAAGAAAATGTATATATAAACATTTAGCAGGTACCATAACATTTGTGTAGTAGTTTTTAAGGCGAATAAAAATATTTTCTTTCTTCTTTCTTTTCTTTCTTAAAATATAACTGCGTTAATTGGGTCGAAGGAATGAAAAAAATATTTAAGATATTAATTGTCAATCTTTCCAGGCATTTAGTTGTATTAAAAGCTAATAGATGGCAGATTAAAACTTAGTGCTGCTAATATAATGTAGATGTCACTAAAATCAAAATATTAACGTTCACGAGAACTATCGAATGTGCTCGATGATGACACTTCCCTATATTGTACGCCTATGGAATGCACAACCATGGATAGCACACCACTAGAAAGTACAGCCAGTATTTCAAACCATTGGCGTATTGTAGAACCCTGGATTTCGAACCACTTTCATACCCTGTTTTCATGTGCGAGTGCTATCAAAGGGCAAGTGCTGTATTGCCATAATATTTTACAGTATTAGTAATAATGTCAGTAGAGTAGTTATTTTTGGCAGTTTTAACCGACTCGTACGTACGCCCGCGAAACATAACCCCGTGTACATCCAAGGTCGCAAGTCATTTTATAGTAGAAAATTACGGACGCCTCGGGATCAAGGAATCACTTGTATCTCGATATCTATTGTAGCTAAGTCAAAACTAATTGTATGGACGGTAAGCTAATTTACCAAGGAAATGTATTATGTATATAAAAATCAGAAAACCCTAATATATTAACCTATTCAAGGCGGATTTGCCTCGGAAGAATTATTTAGGAAGGATGTTTGCATTACTTATGAATGGCACAACTCTTTGTAGAACATGTTAGAACTTGCTCAGTGCAAACGAGGCTTGCCCTCTTCATTGGACTCCTTCGCATCGACCAATGAGGGCTCAGGGATATGACGAACTGTAGTGTATAATATGAATGTCAAGAATAGTGGCACGTAATACGGGGCGTACATTCCAGGGGCGTGCAATACCGACATGTGTCTAGTTTATACGGTTCGTTTTGCACAAACATGGGAAGCACATAAAGATAATTCAACCAAAATGGTTTGTAATACTGGCTATGCTTTCCAGGGGTGTGCTTTCCATGGTGGTGTTTTCTAAGGCCGTACAACACGGTCTTCCGACGAGAGTCGACTTGAATTTTCGCGAAACTTCCATCTTCCATAAGCTTCGCTTCTCGACGTAAGGTGGAGCTAATCGCTATAAAAGCCGAGTGGCGCGCAATTTACACTCAGTTGAAAATAAACAAGCACACGAAGAGTGGGAATAAGTGAAAATGTCTCTAGTCCCGTACTGGCTAAGACATCTGCGCAATGTGGCGTCTCGGGAACCTGTCGCCAGGGTTTTCGAGGATCCGTTCGCCGTGTTCGCTCGAGACCCGTTCTTCCGTGACCCATTGAAGTTCATCAAACAAGCAGCTCTATTTGACCACGGCATCGAAGGCGTCTACTCCGACTCTGAAGTCAAAGTCGACGGCAAGAAGGTGGAAGTGTCATTGGACGTGCAGAATTTCACGCCGGAGCAGATTCATGTGAAGACAGTTGGGAATGAGATCACGGTGGAAGGTAGGAAGGAGGTGAAACGTGAGGACGGGTGGACAAGGAGCCATTTCGAGCGAAGATTCCTGTTGCCGGAAGGGTTCCCCCCGGAGCGCGTGGAGTGTCACCTCGATAAGGGGAAGTTGGTGCTGGTGGCCTTCAGAGCTGAACCCTTGGAGGAGAGGAGCATTCCTATTCAGGAAAAGTCAGCAGAGGGTGAAAAATCTTCATAAAAAGTTACGTTTGATATGTATGGTATCTAGTATCTTTAACCTTTTACATGCCTACCTACTTATGTACACAGTTACTAATTAAGTTTTTAGTTTTTGAGACTGATTAAGTTGAAATTTATAGTGATTAAATAAGTTTGATTCCTTGAAATGTGTTTTATTTCGTCCTCATATTTTTAAAAACTAGGTCAAAATGTGTAGGTAAGTAGATATGTCTAATTGTCTAGTAGAGTACCTATAGTACTATAATCTGTGCTTATGTTTAAAGTAACGTACCTAGGTACCTAACCTATGTTTAGTTCATGGAGAGACTTAATTTACCAATTAGTATCTACAGATGTATGAGCATCTGTGGAGTAGGTTAAGGCAAGGCTTTTTCTCAGTAACCAACCTAGTACTAGGTACCAACCTAGTATAATATCTAACAAGCTGTAAAAGCTTACCCTAACAGTTACAGAGACTTACGAAGTATACATATTATTTAGGTAGGTAGGTTAGGAAGAAAAGAAATGCAGCATTTTTAGGTAGGTATACCTACCAATATTTGTACGTGTTCCTTTAAGGTAGTCAATTTTGTCACAAATGAAAAGAGGCCTGACAAATGAGAAGATTTATTTGACTGTAGGTACACTTTTTGATTAATATTTCAGTCTTGAAATCATGTTGTGCTCTGGGACTTGGGACGAGAGGGCTCACCAACTTTTCTCACAGCACATGAAATCCTTAAAAATAAAAAAGTAATAGGTTGTTATCTATGTACTTATTACATTTGCAGATAGGTAACTTGGTACCTACCTATTAAATTAATTACACCTTTGTGGTACAGTGGGCGAAGGCCGGCCCGAGATGCAGGTTTCGGGTTCGATTCCCACTTCGGGACAAATGTCTTTATGATCTGCAAATATTCTGTCTGAGCGTTTTCCATACTTACCTAAAATATGTACCTATCTATGTATTTATAATATATATATATATATACCTATACCAAGTAAGTACCTAGTAGGTATATTGGTCACGTAGTTTCACATAACATTATAATATCTGTGGCATAACTGCTTACATACAACTGCTGCTTAGACGATGCTGTGTGAAAATGTCCAGCAATATTAATTTATTTATCTTGGAATGGCTTATCGGATTGAAATACTTACGGTTTTTTTTTCTATTTTTGCTATATTTTTGTACAACCTAAAGGATGATTCTTTGATAGGTTTTATCGCCACAAGTCGCCAGGCGGCGCTGCGATCGATATTCGAACACGAAAGTTTTCAAATTTTGAAAATACTATGTTGGTAACAGGTATTATAATACTATGTAGGTCACTAGTATTATAAAACTATGTAGGTCACTAGTATTATAATACTATGTAGGTCACTAGTATTATAAAACTATGTAGGTCACTAGTATTATAAAACTATGTAGGTAACTGGTATAATAATACTATGTAGGTCACTGGTATTATAATACGGTATGTTAAAAGTCTTTCTCACTAGTTGCTGCTGAATTTCCAACGTCCGCCGGCAGCAAGATGGGCAGACCAGACAACTTTGCGGGCCGTGGATGCTTAAACTAGCGAAAGAATTGTGATGGATAGCACAAACCGTGTGAGGCCTATTCACAGCAGTGGGTGAAGTCGGGCTGTGGATGATCATTAGGAGGTGAATAATGACGTCTTCTATGAGCAAAATAGTACCTAGACAGGAGGTAGTACTTACAATCAGTATGCAGGCCCCGAGGACGGCCGCCTTATACTTGACTTCAAGGTCCCGAGGGAATTGTATCCGGTAATCCTCCACGTTACCCAGCGTCTTCGAGTCGAATAGCTTGGTGATGGCGCCGATTGGCTGCTTCGTCAGGGTTAGAAGCTGGAAAAGTAATTTTTACTTCGAACCATTCTGAGGATGGACTTCAGAATCAATGTATGTGCATATGAGTACCTACTTATGGGAATGGTGGAAAAGGGTACCTCTTATGCAGAGTTGCGGAAACCAATAATTTCAAGAAAATATAAAAAATGGATTCATGCTAAAATAGTTTATGGCTCATGAAATATTTTATAGTTTTGAACTGTGTTGTGGACGCAGTTCAAACCTAGGTAACCTAACCAACTGTTTGTGTTTTTTTTAATAGTCTATGACCGAGATCTTGTTAGTACCTACAGTAAAGTTAAGGAGAGGCAGTACTTAGGGTCTGCATGGGTATTGTCTGTTGGGTGAGTATTTATTTATTCATAATGAGGAGTCACCACACTCTATCGTACATGAAGACTATCGGAATGAGTTGAAACAAGTCAAGTGTATCCACCGATGATGTACAGCGTTGCGGGTTTAAATAAAATTATTCATATATATCAAAATAACTTCAAAACTAGTCTTACATCAAAGTCGCATTTCCCCTTATAATTGGTGGGACCCTTGACCCTCAGCACTTTCTGTTCGCTTGCGTCTTTGAGCCACAACGCTGGCTTGCTGAACTGCTGCCGGAGAACAGCGACTAGCACGCCTCCCACACGGACCTGCAGCTTTGCCAAGCCTAACGTCGCAGGCCGCCGGAATGAAACCACCTGTCGAGAATTCCCACAATCACGAATCATTTCTTAATTATTATTTAATCTTTATTGTATACACAGAGACTATAGAACTACAGAAAACGTACATAATAGGACATGTAAAAAGGAGCTTAGGTAACCCTAACAAGAGTGTCTGCTCGTTTCATTAGTGGAAGATGCTATAGGCGAAAAACTCTGGCATGAGTACACGCTTGAGTACATGTAATATATAATTAATAAATTAATTACATGTACTCAAGTATTTCAACTGAATTAAGTTTCAGCTCAATCAAGCCTTAAAGCTGTTTTTGTGAAAAAAAAACACTGGTCATGGGTAAAAAACGTACTTCACAATTCATACTGCATGCAAATCGTACAAGATTTTGCCTTAGCTTTTTAGGTCGACTGATGAAAATGCGAGTATAGATGATGGGAGTAATGAATGAGACTGACCTCTTGTTTGGCAGCATCCAGTAAATCGATATAGAACCCCCAGACCGAGCTACCTCCGCATCCCACCATGATTTCTCTTAGGGCTTCAGAACTTGAAAATAGGATCTCGCCCCCCTCTGAAGTTACTGTATACATCCCCCTTGGGAACTTTTCACCGACGCAGACCGATAGCTTGTCGATATTTTCCAGCTTCTTAAGCCCTGGAAATGTAGATATTATTTTAAAGACGTGCAGTAAGAATTTCTGACTCTATTTGTGCTCCAGTACAAGTGGGACTGGATTTCAATTTCAGTTTATTTATTGCAATAGATGGATTACATACAATAGAAATCTATTGAATAGATGGTATAAAATAAAAGGTTTGTACAACCATTACCGATTAAATTAGCATGCAAAAATTAGTCTCTAAATTATATTCTAAGTAGTCTGTGATTATATTACATATAGGTTGTCAGTGTTATTACTGGTTTACAATTTAAAAAAAAATAATCAACAGAGTAATACTCATATCAATTTCAATTTCAAAAGTTTAGTGTTTCTAACCATGTATAGACATTAGGATTTTGTTATAAATAATTGGGACATTCAGAACACACTCACACGTAGGAGCCTCGTTTTACAATAAAAAAAAATAATAAATAAATAAATAATGCTGGTCATTTTTCACACAGCATCATCTAGCCCCAAACAAAGCAGCTCTTGTATTATGGGAACTAAATTATTGAAATACTACTTAGATACCTATGTTTTTTTTTTGTAAATACATACAAATTATACATAGAAAACAACCAGATCCGAGAATTTTTTTGCAAATCATAGACACATTTGTACAGTGGCGGGAATCGAACCCGCAACCTTCTGCGTCAAAGATGACAAAAGGTACCCTCTCTACGACTCCTAGTCGGGTAGAGCATGAATAAGTTCATATTAGGTACTCTTGAAAAATACTGCAACTTCATAAGCATAAGCTTAAAAAGTTGCTCAAAATGTATCTATGTCACAGAACACAAATCAATAGTACTTGGTATGTACCTAGTAACGAAAATAAATATATGTAGGTACCTACTAGATATCAACATTAGGTGTTGGAATAAAATAAAATTCAATCAATACTTATTTACCCAAGAACTCCGACCGTGTTATCTTTGATGCTTTGCTAAGTTTCAAGCCTTCGGGAGATTCCATAATACTCGCTTAAACGACACAATCACTCAATTAGGTATCAGCAACTGAATAAAGAAGCCACTGAATGAACCACTTAACAAGTGGCAGAGCCACTCAGGGGTCCACCAGTCCATAGACAAAACACCCGCCCGACCATAGTGCATGATGTGGGTCTAAACAGGGCCGCATTTGGGTAGGTAGGTAGGTAGCTATCTCCCTGTGTAGATATTTTCAGTAGAGAAGGTCGAGATTGGTAGAGATTGCATTCATTTCATTAGTAGGTAGATACTTACCTGCTTAGATCGTTCTGATGAAATAAAGGTAGGTACCTAGGAATACCAACAATATCATCATGAATGTGTTTGTGTGTTCCTGATCAATAAGATACCTATAGGTACTAATAAAATATCTTATTCAACACACATGAGAAATAGGAATTCCTAGTTCCTACCATAGATTTCATAAGATGAGATAAGAAGACCTATGATCCTTTCCTTAAGTTTTATAGATAGGTACCTACCCTACTACTTACTAGGTACCTACCTACTCTAGAAGGTGAAAAGGCTTTGGACTAATTGCCCAGGATCAGGATTTCCTGAGTACCTACCTACCTACTACAACACTGTACCACAGATTAATAATTTTTAATAATAATAATATAATAATATATAATAATGCTGGACAATCCACACAGCATCATCTAGCCCCGAGCTAAGCAGAGCTTGTGTTATGGGTACTAGATGACTGATATACTTAATACAATACATTACATAGATATATTTTTTTATTATACATAGAAAATACCCAGAACACCTGGAACAAATATTTGTAGATCGTACAAACATTTGTCCCAGGGCGGGAATCGAACCCGCAACCTCCTGTGTAGCAGGCGGACCTTCGCCCACCGCGCCACATCGGTCGTCGATGATATATAATTCAAGTAGTAATTGAAAATTTAAATCGAAGTCAGTATAATACAAGACTGTAGTAGGGAAGCATCAATCAGTCTGTTTCAACCTACCTACTAAGGTTCGCCAGACGTTCCAGGAAATATCTACTGACATAAACACATGTGTAGGTACCTACTTACCCATATTATGAAACTACCTACTTAGTTTTAATAAATAAAACTATGATTTTTAAGATTTAATTTTTTATTCCTTTTGCTTAATTTAAATTACACAGATAGATAGATAGAGAATGTATGTTTATGGTTTAAGTTGTATTTTCTATTTTTAAATTTTTGTATGTATTTATTTTGTATTTTTTTTTTCTATCTTTTTCGTTTTAAGTGTACCACTCTCGGCGGTCGTGACGTTGGCTTGCCATTGGACTCCACTGAAAACCAGCGCTGGGTAGACACCCATAGTGTTTATCCAGCACAACGCTGAGTGGAGGCCATATTTGCCTCAGACTCTGCTACGCACACAATTAAGAAAATGTATATATAAATATTTAGCAGGTAGCATAACATTTGTGTAGTAGTTTTTAAGGCAAATAAAAATATTTTCTTTCTTTCTTTCTTTCTTTCTTACCTATGGAGTAGGTAGGTAGGTATCAAATAACAGTGATCCCATTGTGCTTCGGAACTGTTTTTGCATAAGACCTAAGTACATACTTAGCTACTTTAATTATGTTCGTAAACGTAGGTACTCAAGTAGGTAGGTTAAACCTACCTATCAGCTCAGTGTTTGGTTACAATTTGAACTCAACTACCAGTAGGTAGATAACCTACGTACGTTTGAAATACAAGGTTGTCCACAAAACAAAGATGGCGACTGCGCCTTACCTAAAAGGGTCTTGAATAGAAAGTAACAGATGTGTTCTCATGGAGGCAGTTAGGGTTAGGTAGATAAGATAACTTAGTTGGTAAGGCATGCCTTTGCCTTGTATTGTAGAGCCCATGAGTACCAAGCGGGAGGTCCCGGATTCCAGTTCAGCTGTGGTAGAATTTTTGAGATATTATAAAAAAACTTATTCGGCCTCTTCAACATTCTTTAGGCCAAAGATTATTGTTAACTAGCTTCTGCCCGCGGCTTCGCCCGTGTTGTATCCTGATAAAAGTAGCGTATGATCTTCTCCAGGCTTTAGCCGTGAAACATAGATATTTCCAATATAATTTTACTGACTTATTTGATACTTATCGTTGTATTATGGCCAATTCACAAGTAGGATACTTATGCTATAATTTAAAAAATAAATTATAGCCTATGTTGCTTCCTGATAATTAAGCTTCCTATTGGTGAAAAAATGGTTAAAATTTGTCCAGTAGTTTTGGAGCCTATTCGGTACAAACAAACAAACAAAAAATCTTACCTCTTTATAATATTATTATTGTATAGATTAATTGCTTATTCAACAAATCCCCTGCTATAACCACTTACGAAGAGGTTTTCTGGACTTTTAAACCAGAAATCCCCTTTCGGTACCAAAAGGGGAAGCTAAAGGGATTTGTGGACAAGAGTTCCACAAATCCCCTGAACTATTTATTTACACTGTAATAAAAAAAAGACAAATATAGATATCTAAATAGGTAATCACAGTCTTTATTTTTTTGTACATAGTGTTGGAACATAATACTATCGCATCCTTTGTGTGGAGTAAACTTAATAGACTAGACGTGTGTAGACCTTCGTGGTTATTTCAAAACTCTACTGTCTGTGCTCTCTATTGAATGTGTCAGGTTGATTGTGTCATGTGTCATTTCTAAATATTTATCTCTAACTCCAAAGCAAATGCTTGTTTACTTTATTATAACTCCATCAGGTTATGGTACCACATACGTGTTATTTCGACGAGATTTTGCAAATTTCGTGGAAATTGACTATCCGTGAAAACACAGACCGACTTTGGTTTGACGTTTATTTTTTAATCTGTACTCATAATGATTGTAATTCTGTGCTCTCCTACTCTCTAACACAGAAGACTAGTTACCTACGTACATATCTCCTTAATAATAATAATAATAATCGCGCAGGGCGCATTTGTGGCTAGTTTTCGGTGCGTGGCGACACCGCCTAATCACTGGCGACCTCTGGTCGACAGAGACCCTTCACCCTCGGCTTGTCTTAGCCGGCCGGTCGCGCAAGAGCGGAACCTATGCTCGAAGGGTGGAAGTATTAAAGGCCTAATGCGGGAGTAGCGTTTAGTGAAACTACAGCACACCTCTCGACACCCTTTAGCCGTTCAAACTAACGTTGCCCCTACGGTACCTATTGTTGGCGACACTTACGGGGCCCGTTTGGTGGACGGCTATTTATCACCTGCCTATGATTTGATTTGAATTTGAGTCATAATTGGCAGGAATCACCCATATTTTTAAAAGTTTATAGAATACCTACCTATCAGTCGCCATCCACAAAATTACGTTTTTTTATGTATTTGTACAAAAGGCCTCTTAGTGTTAGCTTCAGTTCCACTACACTTGAAAAGGCACCAGTCATAAGCCTGAGATTTTACATAAATAATAGGTAATAATAATAAAAAATATTTCAGATAACTAGATCCATATAGACATAAAAAAATAAGCCATCTTCTTTGGCCGACAACCAATGTTGGATTTTGTGGAGCTGGAACGTTTGGAGCAATGATCTTGTACTTCACTACGGTGCGCTGATAGAGAGACAGAAACAGATAAGACAGAGCAAGCATCAGTCAGTCAGTAGAATAGAATAACTCCAAGGGGTCATACACACTACGTCGCGACGAGAGTTTAGATAGTTAAAAGAAAAAAATAGAAGATGTGTCTTGTTTATTTTCTTCGAGAGGCAAAAAAAATGTGCTTGTAATAATAAGACAACAGGACCTTTATTAGTAGGACCTCTGGCTACTATTTATGGTATGGAGGCTTCTTCAAAAATTCCACTTGGTAAGTTTTTTTTTTACCTTTATAGGTAGGTAGGTACTTAGATTAAAACTATACAGATAAAATATAGGTAAGTACCGACCGACAAAGATCTTGGCATTTTTGACATTGGTAAAAGATATTCGTTTTGCCTAACAAAACTTGGGCGGAAGAAAGTTACGGGTAGTTTTTTTTTTTCTTGTTTTTTCTGCTTTTTTAAGAACTTTCGTCGATTTTGTCGATGTCAGTTCTATCGTACCCTCGTAGACTACACTAAACATTTTATGAACCAGCTCGTATATGGACCGGTAGAGCATGATTGCTGCACTTGAAGTTTGCGCTGCTAACATGCCCTGAAACAGGCCCATGTCGATTTGGTTAACATTAAAATTCCTAATCATATTCTCTCTCATCGATGCACTCCGGACACACTCCTCTAAAAGGTGTTATACGTCGTCTTTAACTCCACAGGCTTCACAGTTGGGACTATTTACATTCTTCATTAGAAATTTGAAACTATTCAGTGGCATATGTCCGGAGCGCAGTCTATGCGAAATTACAATATATTTCCTATCTAAATTAATGTCGGCAAACCATGGAACATGAGGTGGCTCGCTTTGTATTGTTCGATACCAAATACCTTTCTCTCGAGAAGCAATATCAAAATACTCTTTCCACGTTACGGGTAGTTACAGTCAGCTTAAACAAAACTATTTGAAAAGTACCTAACTATCAGGAAACTTGTTTCGCTAGATTGTACCAAAGTAGGTATATGATGTCATCACATCAACGCACAAATGCATGATAATAATAAAACTAAAATTGGATCAGAAAGAAGGCGAGGTCGCTCATCCAGTAAACACCAGTCACCGATCATACATAGTGCATGTTCTCTAAGTTTTGTTTATTCCTGACACTATGTTAGTCAAGGTCAACAATTGGCGCCACATTAAAAAAAAAATAGTTAGGGTTTATCACAGACTTTCTAGAGATGCTAGATTAAACATGGCACCCTCGAGTAGGAACGTTAAAACATTCCAAAATAAAAATCACATGCATTTCGAACAAAGGCGGAAGAGCAGGTGGTACGTTCGCGCGTATTCGTAGGTATAAGTGGATTAAGTATAGGTTTTTCTTTTATGTTTCAGGGTTGCAGAGGTTGGCCGAGCTGGACCATGTGGAAGTCCTATCAACGAGAGCATGCATGTCCAACACATTCGAGTTCAGGGAGGAATCGGGAGAGCTGCTTTTCAACGCGAGGGAGGAAGAGAGAGGTATATCTCTGCTGAGCTGTGCCTTCCACATCACCCTGCTCGATGCCAACGACGTAGAGGTTAGATGAATCGAAGATCTGTCAGAAGATGCCCCACCATTTTTTTTACTCAAATTGTTAAAATGTTCTTAGAACCCTTCCGTATTGGCAGGCGTATACAGGGGCGAGGGCAATGGGTGCGATTGCTTCCCCCTTACACGCGACCGAAGCACCTTTTAAAACCAAATTTTTAAATCATCATTAGGACATCACTATATTTATTAGAGTGGATATTACAAAAAAAATATGCTCATGTGCGTAGATATACAAAAATTATCAATTAACAAATTTAAAAACGTAATTAAACAAAAGCTTTATAAAAAGGCATACTATAAAATATCTGATTATTATTAGATGACAAACACTCTTGGGATTGAAAATGCTCCAACTCGAACCTATTGTTTTGTAAAAGGATCATTAAAAAGAATAACCAGCCTTGTTTTCTTGCCTTTCTTTCCTGGCTTGGTCGCGGAGGAACAGGCACCTAGATAAAAACCGACGTTTCAAAGTGGTCCTTGTGATTTTATTGAATAAATTAATTTTGACTTTGACTTTGACTTTTGACTTTGACTTAGAGTCTACGACTGCACTATTGGTTTCCATATTTTTTGAACAAATTTTCTGATAGATAAGCTACCTATCTATCTCACAAAAAAGGCCTGATCGAAATCCTGGATCCGCGCTTGAATAGTGGTTTTATAACCATTTTACATATTTCAGGTGATAACACTGCAAAAAATAAGCATACTGTGCGCCGTCGGCAAGGTGGAGGTCCGTATACAGGGCGAACTGGCCAGCATAGTGCTGCAGAAATTTACCTTCATGAAAACAGTGCTGGAGATTCATGATGCAGCGGCAGATGAGACGCCCGTGTACAGGATCAAGGGTCCGTCGGCAATTCAGAACCTAACCGGGGATATCCAGGTAAAGCCTTTATTATCGTTCATACTAGCTTCTGCCCACGGCTTCGCCCGCGTGGTACCTGGATAAAAATTAGCCTATGTGTAATTCTGATGTATAAGCTATATTACTGTAAAGTTTCAACAAAATCCGTTCAGTAGTTTTTGCGTGAAAGAGTAACAAACATCTATACATCCTCACAAAAATTCGCGGATTTCCAGGTGCTACGATCCTGACAACCCTCATTTGCTTCATTCACTCTCATTCAGTACATTCTTCATACACACGGTAAAAACTGATTTCTTATAGAAAGATAAATTTTATTACCTCCAAGAAAATGATTATCTCCCTATAGACGCTAGACAATAATTTCTTCGTAATAGTAAAAAATCATCTCATTTTATTTTATTTGTTACGAGATAAATAAATTTAATTCAAGAAACATATTGTTTTATTTAACACATTTATTTGATATTTATTTGATACGACATAAAATAAGTCTTGAAATAAACATTTATTTTCAAGTTAAAACAAAATTGAGACAAATATTGTCTTCAAAAAAGATAAGCAGTATTTTTGTTTTAGAAATATTGCGTTAAACTAAGAAAATATATTTTTGTAATAACCAAATATTTCGAGAAATCAGTCTTTCTTATCCAAAGAAATCCTTTTTACCCGTGCATGCTCGCCGGTTTAGGGTAGGTACTCTTTGACCTGGCGTTTGTCCAGGCATAATAAAATACACAAATTTTAGGATTTCTCTATTTCCCTGTTTTCTTCTGTTGAATTTGAAATGACACATATCAGAAAGAGACAAAACAGTGTTTAGGTAGAAATCTTCATGAGTAAGGCCCCTAGTATATTTGATTCTAAATATATGATCATTGGGATTGAATTGAATTGAACCTTTGATTTTAATAATAGTAAACGCCCATAGTCCTGACCCCACACTAAGACCCCTGTGTCGTGGGTATCAGGAACTACGAGTTCCATGATACCACAACATCTACTATGGTCCTAGTTCCAGCTGATGACCCCGGACAAGAGGGTGCTGGGTGCGATCAGCAAGAAGGTGGTCAGTTGGCGCGACCAGCTGTTCAGCCAACAGGACGACTTCACCGTCACTTTCCCTCGAGACCTCGATGCCAGGTACAAGGCGGCATGCCTCGGGGCATGCGTCTACATCATCTCTGGACGGCGGCGAAGATGAACTGTTAATTAAGAAAAATAAATAATAAAAATGCTGGACATTTTCACATAGCATCAGCCCAAAGAAAGCAGAGCTTGTTTTATGGGAACTACATGACATGACTGATATACTACTTAAATACATACAGTCATATTTTTGTAAATACATACATATTGTAAGTATATAGAAAACACCCAGACTCGAGACAAATATTTCGCGGGAATCGAACCCGCAACCTACTGCGTTTTGGGCGGGCCTGCGCACCCTGCACCACAGATGTCGTCAAAAAATAAAAAAAATAAGGATATTTTGTCCTTTTGCAAAAAATAAAAAAATGAGGACAAAATATTTTGCAAATAGTGTATCGCTAATCTGTTGGGAACATTTTCAATTCAATGAAGCAATTACATTTAATTACTGCCGACAAACTGTAGTAGAGTTTGGCAGAAATTTAAAATGTACTTTTAGTTTAAAAAAAAATGCTACGGGTTAGCGATACATTGGGAACTTTTTTGTGATCTTGCATCTGAAGATCAAAAACCAATCATATGATTCGTTGGGAATAACCATACCCTCTTATTCATAATCGCTCGCCAACTTAACAGTCGCTAACTCTAACCAGTCCTTTTCTAACACCAAACAAAAGATAGACGCTGACAACTTTTAGCACGCTGCTAAAGTTAGCGAGTGGTTTACGTTTTAATCTAGTAAGTACATAAAAATTATACGTAGTACCTCCTAGTCTGTGATAAAAATGTACTCTGTTGTTATAGTAGTGAAACCGAACGATAATAAGCAGTGCGCCGCGTCGCCGCCGTCATTTTTCAACGCGGCCACAGATAGGTATTAATTATACCTAAGTAGATAATACGCGGCGCACATGCTGCTACCATGTTTTCATTTACTGTTTTCGAGTTTCGATTATTATTTACCATGCAATAAAGTATAATATTTTCTTGTTTTTAAATTTATTATTTTATTAAAAGTTTTTAAAACTCAATTAATTTTGTCTAATTTCTCCGTGGCTCCTCGATTCTCACAGTATATTACTGTTAGAAGCGCCATCTACAATCACACTAATAAACTACGTTGACTCGTTGGTTTGTAGTAATTTTAGTCATGGAAGGTACAATGGTACAATGCCTTTGTATGGAATAAAACTTGTATAGTTAGTTGCAACTGATGCTACTAGATGTCACCATTAGGAGGAACAAATATCGTCTATTAGGGAAATCTGGAGTTGTAGTGTCAAATAAAATCAAAAGTTCAACAGTAAGTAGATTACTTTACTGTTATATTTCCGGGTAATGAACAGGTTAAATTTGAGTTTATTTACATTTATTTAAATAACATATAACAGTAAAAACTAAAGTACCTACTTATTATTATCACCTTATACACAGAACCACAGATATTGGCCTCGATTCTGTAGTACAGTGACTAAACTAAATTTAATCTGTCGCTCTCTGATAGTGCAAGCAAGAAAGAGATAGCTACAATTTTTGTGCTGTCAAATAAGTCAGGTTTAAGTTTTCCATACAAATTTAGTCGTGATAAAACATCCTGACTATAAACACGAAAAAAAGCGGCACGTAAACTGATTTGACAGCAGCACACAGCACTAAAATTGTAGCTCTCTTTCTTGCGTATACTATCAGTAAAAGAGAGCGATAGTTTAAATTTAGTTTAGTCAGTGTACTACAGAATCGAGGCTGTTATAACAAATACCTAAAAAACTGAAGAATTAAGACTGAACTTAGGTAGATTCCTAGCTAAAAACTCCATTTAACGGTGAACAAAGGAGCTACAAAGTAGGTAAATAATCCCCTCGTCCAGTAAGAGAACCAATATGTTTCAGGATATTGTTGTCTCTACCTGAAAACAAGAAACACACTGAAATAGGACTTCCTTATTTTCGCGATCAGTACACATGAGTAGGCAATGAACGAGACAGAACATTGGCTGCGAAGCCATGAGGTCATGTTCAGTTTCAGTAATCACCAAGTTGGTAGTTCTTTCTGCAGATTACATGCTATACGTGGTGGCTCATTAATCCTACTTAATAAACAGATAAAATTTAGAGAACGTTTAGATATAGTCCACCTCTCTGTAGAAAGACACATTGAAGTTGCTTGCATAGAGTTGGAGCAATTCATAGTTATAAGCGTTTACAGCCCACCATCTGCCTCATTTGACATTTTTGAAAAAGTTATGGAAGAAATGTTGTTTAAATTATCTAAATCAAATAAATATATTATTACGTGCGGAGATTTTAATGTTAATTTACTAGAAATTAACTCCTTAAATACTAGAATAATTAGTTTATTTCAATCATTTGATTTAAAACCTCAATTTATGGAGCCTACTCGAATAACCGATACTTCGGCCACATGTATAGACAATATCTTTGCCAACATTAAAATTTTAAATAAGAGTTTAATTAGTAATATTAAGTCGGATCATCTTGGACAAATAATTAAAATAGAGGTTCAAACAAAAAAACTTGAAAAAAGAAATATTACTTGTATACCTATGACCAAAGATCGATTGGACAAACTAAAATTGAATTTAACTTCTGTATTTCCATGTTTATATGGTAATTTTAATCCAAATAATTTATACAACACATTTTTTAAGAAATTTAGTGATGTGTTCAATTCAATTTTTACATCGAAATCGATCATGGTCTCTGACGGTAAAAAGTTCAGTGACTGGGCAACAGCGGGAATACATAAAAGCAGGAAGAAATTGTATGATCTTTATGCTGAAAAACAATATAATTTTAATGAGGAGTTTAAAGAACAAGTCAAAAAGTATTCTAAAATTTTTAAAAATGTTTGTCGTGAAGCAAAAGCTCGTCATTTGAGTTCAAAAATTAAAAATAGCCAAGATAAAGTAAAAGCCACTTGGAAAGTAATCAACAGTGAGACTGGAAGAGTCACAACTAAGAACAATAAGTTTAATTTGAAAATTGACAATGCCACCGTCAATCAGGATAGTGATGTAGCTAATGCGTTCGAAAACTTTTTTACCGACATTCCAGTCTCTACCACAAAATCCTTAAACTCCTCTCCCATAGAAGCAGAGTCATTGTTAAAAGAAAACTTAACAGAATGTAAAATACAATTCAAATTTGATCATGTAAATAGTGATGACATCATAAAAGCTTTCAAACTCATAAATGTTAAAAAAACCACGGACCTCTGGGGCATCTCTGTTTGCGTTGTGAAATCATTGATTGGCATTATTGCGCCCGAACTAGCTTTAATATTCAACGAGTGTATTGACTGTGGTGTGTTCCCTGATTTAATGAAACACAGTAAAATAACTCCACTTTTCAAATCGGGTACATGTTCTGACCCTAGTAATTTTAGACCTATATCAGTACTTCCTACATTTAGTAAAATTTTTGAAAAACTAATTTTAAATCAATTGCAAAGACATTTTAAATTAAATAATTTACTGCATAATAAGCAATTCGGATTTAGTAAGGGTCGCTCAACCACTGATGCTGGTATTGAGTTAATATCGCACATATTTGATGCCTGGGAGGAATCTCATGACGCTTTAGGCGTTTTTTGTGATTTGTCAAAGGCATTTGATTGCGTAGACCATGACACATTGATCAGGAAACTACACCATTATGGTATTAGGGGCGTTGCTCTAGACTTTCTCACTTCCTATTTAAGTGACAGAGTACAAAGAGTTGACGTGAATGGAAAACGGTCTCCGGGGTCTCTGGTTACTATCGGTGTACCGCAGGGATCAATTCTTGGTCCATTTTTGTTCTTAGTATACATTAATGATCTACCCCACCTTGTAAGGGACGATCATGAGGTTGTATTGTTTGCAGATGACACGTCACTTTTATTTAAATTAAAGCGACGACAAACCAATTTTGACAATGTAAACAATGCAATCTCTAATGTTGTAAAATGGTTCAACGTTAACAATCTCCTACTTAATGAAAATAAAACAAAGTGTATTAGATTTATACTACCCAATGTTACACAAGTTAAAGCAAATATCAAAATCAAAGATGAACAGTTGGCTCTTGTGGACACCACCGTATTCTTAGGTATCACTTTAGATAATAAGCTTCAATGGGGTCCTCATATTGATGGGTTATCGAAGAGACTTAGTTCTGCGGCATATGCAGTCAAAAAGATCCGTCTTTATACAGACGTTGACACAGCTAGACTAGTTTACTTCAGCTACTTCCACAGCATTATGTCGTACGGTATACTGCTGTGGGGGAGTGCTGCTGATATCAATACCATTTTTGTGCTGCAGAAGAGGGCTGTTCGAGCAATTTATAATATGGGCCCCAGAGAATCACTTCGCGAAAAGTTTAAAGAAATAAATATAATGACATTCCATTGTCAATACATTTATGAAAATCTGATGTATGTTCACAAAAATATTAATTTGTTTAAGAAAAAAAGCGATAATCACAATGTTAATACTAGAAATAAAGATAAACTCGCTGTTGCCACTTGTAGACTCCATAAAGTTGGTAAATCGTTTAAAGGGCACGGTGTACGCTTTTATAACAAACTCCCAAGAGATATACAAAAATTATCAATTAACAAATTTAAAAACGTAATTAAACAAAAGCTTTATAAAAAGGCATACTATAAAATATCTGATTATTTAGATGACAAAAACTCTTGGGATTGAAAATGCTCCAACTCGAACCTATTGTTTTGTAAAAGGATCATTAAAAAGAATAACCAGCCTTGTTTTCTTGCCTTTCTTTCCTGGCTTGGTCGCGGAGGAACAGGCACCTAGATAAAAACCGACGTTTCAAAGTGGTCCTTGTGATTTTATTGAATAAATGAATTTTGACTTTGACTTTGACTTTGACTTTGAACGAGCGAGTAAAGCGAGTGTGATCTCGGAACAAATTTGTACGAACCAGCACTTAATTTAGGTACCTACCTTAGCACATACCGAGGACCATAATTGTGGTATGTAACGGACAATTTTAAACGGTTTATTTGTATTCCTGGCTTTCAATTTTGTTACTAGTTCCTACTAGTAACCTAACTAGTAGGAACTAGTAACCTAAACTTGGTTCAAAAATTGAAAGCCAGGAATAAAAATAAACCGTTTAAAAATGTCCGTTACATACCGCAATTATGGTCCTCGGTATGTGTTTTGGTAAGGTTAAAATGAATGAGAATTAATGTGAGTCCGACGAAATCTCTAGAATGGTTGACAGAACAGTTGCCATCGATTGCAAACACAGCCGAAACGTCGGGTAAATAAAAAAAAGGTAACGCGAGAAAAGTCCGTAAGTACTAAAACTAACACCTCACTTGCCAACATTCAAACAAACACCGAATAAACAAAAGTCCATTTCCATTAATTGAGGGAATAAAAAACTTCAGCCATTCTCACGTAGGTAGGCGAGTACTAGGTGAGTAGTCCGTAGCGGTTCGGTAGTCGGTACCTACCTACCATAAAACACCTACCTATCTTTTCGCCTACCTCCTACGTAGGCACTAAAAAAGTTTGTGATCAGTTTGAAAACTTAACTTAAAATTATATAATGTATTGTTGCTTCTTACAACAACATTTAAAATATAAACAAATCATTTATTTATATTGTCTATAAGTATTAAATAAATTTAAATCGATTCATATCGCATGACTTTTTTAATGCAGAAAATTCTGACTAAAATTTAATGTAAGATACTTTGCTGTTGAAAAACCTAAAGTAAAGATAGGATCTACCTAGAGACCTGCTTACAGAGAGCCTGGCTTAATTTCGCAGTACAAAAATCTAAAATGCGGAGGTCTTGGTGATATTTAAGTTGGTACCTACCTACCTACCTAAGATTTACTAAACCTACAAACGCATACCTACGAGTAATTTTTATATCAGTGTTAACCTATTGAGCTAACGAGTCATGCTTGAGTATTATGTAAAAAAACATCCAAAGATGTTATTTACGTAATCCGTAGAACTTATTTAGGTATCACCGACACAGCTTTTAGAATAAGCAGGTTAAAGTGGCAATGGGCAAGCTATATAGTTCGCAGAAACGGCAACCGCTGGGGAAGAAAGGTCTCGAATTGGCGACGGACTGTAGGAAGGCCTCCCAACCGATAGACCAATTATATCGCATCGTAGAGTTGGCAAGAAATCGGTAGCCGTCTTGTCAAAAAAAGAGGGCCAAAGATCGTCCATCAAAGAACTCATAAGGCTATTGAAGATGATGATGTTATATAAAAACACGCTCACGACTGTATTTCTCATGATGTACATCCTCAGAAACACACTTAATGTGTAGAAAAAAAAATGCGAGACCTTTTCACACAGCATCAAAAAGCCCCAAAGTATAAGTAGGTAAGGCTTGGGTTGTGGGAACTAAATATTCTTTTTTTTGTGAATAAGTACCTACATCTCGTATATATAGAAAATACCCAGACCGAAGACAAATAGGTAATTGCAGATCATACAAACATTTGTCCCACGGCAGGAATCGAAACTGCAATCTTCTGCCTCTATCAGGCGGGCCTTCGCCCACTGCGCCACATGTGAACACCAAGTAGGAGGTAGTCAGAGACAAGTCCAAATATTTCATTCGGCGCATGCCCGCTTTTTGCAAGTAGTTCATATTCCACGTGACAGGTTGCAATATCGCCGCTTATTGGAACGCTAATCATGGCCGGTTTATTCACGATTACTTCTTTCACCATTATAAACACGTGTTCAATACTCAATACTCAATACTCAATACATTTATTGCTTTCACATGGTAGGTACATAGATGGTGTTTATAGGTAGGTATCTCACATGAACCCTGTCTAAGGGTATAGCAACAGATAGGTAGGCAGGCCGAGGTTTTGCGTAAACAAACTAGTTATTAATATCTACAGTAAATAAAGTTAAGTCTCTCAAATGAACTTTGTATTAGGGTACGGCGGCAGACCGAGGTTTTATTTTCATTGTAGGTAGTCAAAGTAGGTACTTGGGGTATAAGTGCATTATTTTGTTAGTAATGGTCATATTATTTCATATCAATTCAGATTTAATGTCAGTTTTCAATTTCATTTTATTATTTACAATGTTAAATTAATTTATTGCTAAGCTTGTTCTAGATAATCGTCAATATTATAATAGCATCTGTCAATTAGAAAAGATTTAAGTTTTTTTAATACGCACATTTACACCTTTCGAGTGGAAAAATGCATCTGTGCACGACCGGATTCGGACCCACTATCTCTAGATCGGAAGTCAAATATCTACACATGCACGCTGCGTGAGAAAGTTAATTTTGCTCCCTCAATTATACGAATAGTGAAGATAATGTCAGTATAGGCAAATTAATAATAGGCCGGTTGATTGATTGATCAAAACTGCGGATTCCTCAATTGCTTCTTGGAATTGGATTGAAGTGTGATTTGATTAGTTTGAAATGTTTGTGTATGTATACAGGGTGTAGCAAGGTAATGAAAGCTCATTGTGAAATTGATGGAAATTAACTTGCTTTTATAACATGTTTGGGCTTATGAAAAACGGTAAATAGTTACAATCAGACAAACAAGGTAAATTTACAACAAAAAAAAACAATTTAAAAAAAATGCTGGTCATTTTCACACATCGTCATCGCCCCAAACTAAGAAGAGCTTGTGTTATGGGAACTACATGACTGAATACTATTTTTTTTGTGAATACATACATAGAATACACCCAGACCAGAGACAAATATTTGCAGATCATACAAACATTTGTCTCGCGGCGGGAATCGAGCCAGCAATCTTCTGCATCTCAGGCGGGCTTTCCTCCATTGCCTCACAGAGGTCGCAGTGATAATATCGATTATTATGATAAATAATTATATTCGATTCAATTTTCGATGCTGGTTCGATTGCCGCTACGGGACAAAATGTTTGCATGCTCTTTAGATATTTGTTTCGGATCTGGCTGTAGTGGTACCACGGTACTCGTAGTTCTTGATACCCGCGTTACAGAGAATCCTAGTAGGGTATCAGGGACGGGTGACTATTTATATAAAAACAAATAAACAAAATAAAACTTTAGATTAAACTGTCGGGACAGTTGATACAATTTACGTGCTGTGATTGAGAAATATTTTCGTAATTGAGAAATGTTGACCAAGTTAGTATCGATTGATCTGACGTTTCTAGTAACAGCTTCAAACGTTTCCAGAACATTCGATAAGTCGATTATATACCCACCCATGTCGCCGTCGCGTCGTTAGCACGCGCCGCTTGTGAGATTGCCTTCATAATAGTTAGTTTAGCCTGCCTCATAGCTGGGTGTTACTAAAATGTTGCATCATTTTCCTTGTTGTGGGATATGTTGCAGTTCATGCGTCGTCATTTTGGAGTAAACAATAAGTGAGTTGCAGAACGTGCGTTCTGTTACGCGGCGAAAAAAAACCTAAACCTTTTCTTGCATTTCGTGCGTCGAGTCAATTTACTACTATCACCTACTATGAATTTTATGAATTCTCTCCGGATAAAAACGAGTGCAGGTTTCGATTCCCGTTGCGGAACAGATGCTTGCATGTTCTGCATATATTTGTTCCGGGTCTGCGTGTTGTGGTAGGTACCGGTAGGTCCTGATAACTACGAGGGAATACTAATGCGAAGTATGTTAAAAAAAAACTCGCTTACTAATGTAGGTATTCCTTATAACTTTTGAAACTATCATGGTTTTGAACATATTTTTTACTAAAAAACGGGATATTTACCATGATTTGTGAGTTTGAATGTTTCCCGATATTTCGGCACAGTTGCATGTACCATGATCACGGGAGGAACTGAAGTCTTTGCGGGTTATGAATGTTAGTGGTAGACAAATCGATCTACCCTCTTTCTCACTCTTTTATTGCGAAAAATATCACTACTATTATTAAGGCAATTTCACAAATCATGGTAAATATCCCGTTTTTTAGTAAAAATTATGTATTCCTTATGATGGAAATCCTGCAGACCTTTGTGAATACCAAATAGCGGGTAGTCAGAGGTACGTCCAAATATTACATTTGGCACCTGCCCGCTTTCTGCAAGTAGTTAGCATCCCATAATGATTATACCTAATTGTAAAATGACTTTCGATCTCATTTCATGTCTTGAAAAGGCTGAAAATTGGAAGCTTTACAATCTTCAATTATGCTTACAAAAAAAAAAGAATAATTCAAGTGTCTAAGCTCTAAATGAACAAGGAAAGTGGTAAGACTCGTGGTTCATTTATTTTAGCTAGGTACCTCTTTGAGATTAACTTAAATGAATAAAACAAACAGAGATTCATCTCATCGGATCGGTATCATGCTTAGTGCACTCAGCCGGAAGCGGATGGGGGCTCATATTGTATCGATATTGAAATTAACCAACTATACAGGGTGTAACATTCCTACTCCCGGATACTAAAACGGGGCTTTTTATCAGTGATTTTGTAACTGATTGCATCAACAAAAAAAATACAGTTGGACTCAAATATTTAGATGTATTTGCGTTTACTTGAAGACCTTCATGACTGCTAGCATTTCCAGGACTCTTGGGCTTCTGCCAATACGAAATGAATTACCTACCACTCGCACCAAAACAAGTTATTGATTTTATTCCAAAAACTATCGCGAACTTGACTATTCATATTGTAAAACGGGAATTTTCACGTACTGCACTATCGGTGAAGGCACCGACTAAATTTGCGACTCGTTCCGAGAGTCTTCATCAGGGTGAGCGGTCGCGACTTTCTCCTTCCTTCCTCCTTCAGTGCATGGCGTGACGTGGATACACCGATAATGCAGTACGTGGAAATTCCCGTTTTTACAATATGAAGTTATTGATTGAAAATCCTTCGGCATTAAGATGATTTGTTTTAACCAAGGCCTATGTAGCTACCTATTTAATTGTACCTGTTCTATATTCTGCTAGTCCTATATTAAGGTATAGTTTTTTATAAACCTTTTGTGCAATTTGTGTTTTATGAAGGTATTTTTGTAATGTTATCTTATTCGGACGATCCGCCGTGTATGCGAGCGGTTCACACAACCCTACCTACCTCATACCTGGAACAACGTACGTATACTACGTCGGAATTAACATCCGAGATCGCTTCTAAGTGATAAGACCGCCTATTCTATATTAATACGAATAAGATTTTGTTTATTGTATATGTTAGCTATTAATTGTGTACAGTAAAGTATTTTCATTCATTCATTCATTCAATAAGTATTTTGAGTGGCTTTGTAAAATTCAATAAGTTAAAAAATAGTCATTTTTTACGAAACACCTAGACTTTCTTTTTTATTTCTAAAACTATCGTGAATTTGATTAGTCGTATTGTAAAAATGCGAATTTTTACGTACCGTACTATCGGTGAAGGCACCGACTAAGTTTCGACTCTATCTGAGATTCTTCACCAGAGAGAGCGTAAATTTTCACGTAAAAATACGTACGTGAAAATTCCCGTTTTTATAATACCTAGACTCTCTATGGCAAAGAAGACAATAAGTTGTTTTCGTCCATTTTACATGCAACGACAGGATCCCGTATACATTGTTCCAATGAAATAACGCAAAACCGGAACATAGTTTGATCAGAAACTCTCGTTTCTACTCTCTCAACGATTCTTCGCTGTGGCTACTTCTATACATCTTTTTAGCGCTGCTTTTTTTTTATTTCTGACAGTACCGGGGAAAGCGGCGCGTGCAGCTCACTAATAAGATTTAAATAAGTATAAAGCGTTCAGACTTTTCACTATAACATACGAATATATTTTACAATTATTTATTAAAACAAATAACTTTATGATAAAATCAATTAATTATTGTAAAAATCATTTGGGGCTATACGTTTGTCATAAAAAGTTATTTATTTGTTTGTATGTTATTATAAATTTATCTCCGAAACTGCTTCTAAGATTGAAAAGTGATTCTTCGCGATCGATCCCTATAGTTCACTAGGGGGCGCTACATGCGATGATGGAAATACACGTCGGGGGTTTTTTTTTATAGAACTAATGTGGCAAATAAGCGTATGTCTCACATGTTGGTAAGCGTTTACCTTAACGTTAACCTATGGACTCTTGCCACCAGATCTTACTTACAAAGAGTATCTCGAGCGTTGCTGAGCCTGAGACAACGGGTGAAAAATCTCTAGGTATACCTACCTAGGTTATCTTATCTATCTTACCTTTCAAATAGGAACACGGCAATGCTCGCATTACTGATTGGCGGCAAAAAAGTGATGGTGATTACCTACTTTTGAAAATTAACTTGTCTTTAATAAGTAGGCCAACTTCGTGGCAGCTTACTCACCATCAGAATATTGAAGCCAGAGTATACATGACAAATTTACGGGTGACACACGCCCCACGGTACACTGTTAATAATATTAATCCTAGTTTTAAAATTCATAACTAACTAAACTCACTCCGCCCCTGGAGACTGCAGAGATATATTACCTGCGTAGGGCGGTCGCATTTCACACAATTGTCCGGCTAAATTCCTAGCATCCGTCCAAAATGACTTCTAGCTTTTTCAAGAAAGGAATTACCGAGAACATACATAAATTCACGCCTGTTTCCCTGAGGTGTAGGCAGAGACCACGCTGAAAAACTACGAATCAGTGACCAAGTTATTTTACGCGTTTTACTTGTCTGTTTCCTACTTGGAGTTTCTAGAATTTGTGTTATGAAATCCATGAAAGCGATACTATCAGCATTTTAAATCCAGTTTTCAGGAGTCCGTCTTTTCTCATGTTTTCAAGCACCTGCACGGGATAAATAATAAATGCCCGAGTCCGCCCTTGTCGCAGCTTTCACATAATTTACGCAAATCATTGTACTACATGAAGACGGGCCTACAAAACGAGTAAAAAGGTTGTATTTTTATACAATCATCGGTACATTATACTGAAATTGCATCGGTACATAGTATGTACCAAATGTACTTTTATTAATTACATGAATTTATTTGACACTAACTGTGCTCTGTCTGTCTAATGGCTTGTAACTGACCAGATTTATTATACCTATTTTAAGCAATTTGACACAACCAAGTGTACTGTGTAGTTTCTACGGTTATGAGTATAATGAGTATGAGTATTGTTAGGACTGTCCATTGTAATCAGGTAAATTACTATGTTATCCTTGTTATACGTATCTATTTTTAAGTTATTGCTCAGATGACAATTTGTTAGAAGATATTACTAATATTAAATACTTAATTGACTTGTTGAATATTGAATACATAATTCAATAAGTTGTTTGTTTGACTAAAAGTTCTGTAGCCAATCAGGGGCTTTCGTTTTTGTCACGTCACATTTAGAGTGGAAGGGAAGTGTAATGTAGAACCCAGTTGGTGTATTCGAGGCAGTCGTTCAGAAGTGTTGAACGGAGTAACAAGTGTAACGAAATATAAATAAAGTGTGAAGGTTTATAATCAGTGTTACGTGGTTCAATTCCACCTGATCTTTCCCAAAAGTATAATTTTTGATATTTATTCATTTAACCATTTCGTTATAGTTACATAACATTGGCATGTCAAAGTTTACATAATCATGTTCTTAATCTGGAAATGTCAAAATGTACATAAGTTCTTAATCTAGAATATTCCACTATCCATGCAAATCAGAAAATGAACAACTCATGTATTCATTATAAATAAATAAATAACGTATAATTTTGCGTATAATTTGAACGTATAAGAGCTTTCTTCCAGAGATGTCACTGAAAGGGAAATGAAATGAAAAACCGTCATTTAAACCGGTCAATATAAAACGATTTACATGTTTACAACCGGAGGTCTACAAATACCTCACGCATAGCTTTCCTTTCATGCTAACATAAATTTGTCAAGGTAACACTTGGTAGCAGTTACATGACCTTTTCACAGCTTATGTAATTTCCATACAATCTTCCGCAGGCGTTAACGCCAACAGAAAGTGGTATTTGTCTAGACACCCTGGACTCCCAACTACGACGATATCAATAACGTCAACAAGAAAACCTATGAGGTAGAAATAAGTAGGTCAGTAGAAGTAAGAAAGCGCGTGGTAGAAACCTATGAGGTAGAAATAAATACGTCAGTAGAAGTAAGAAAGCGCATGGTAGAAACCTATGAGGTAGAAATAAATACGTCAGTAGAAGTAAGAAAGCGCATGGTAGAAACCTATGAGGTAGAAATAAATACGTCAGTAGAAGTAAGAAAGCGCGTGGTAGAAACCTATGAGGTAGAAATAAATACGTCTACGTAAGGTAGGTCTTTTACACAAACTAAAGAGATCCAAAGCACGACAATTACAAAACAATAACAAACAAACACGCTCACAACTGTATTCACCATGATGGACATACTCAGATATTATACTCAGTGTGTAGATCTTTGACCATACCAAATAGGGGGTAGTCAATTATATAATCAGTGCGTAAATCTTCGAGGATACCAAATAGGGGGTAGTCAGAGGCATGCACATAAATTTTATTTGGCACATACCCGCGTTTTGTAGCATTTCACGCTAACCGATGAAACAATATTCCTTCGATTGGTTCTAAGGCATGCCGGTTTCCTCACGATGTTTCCGTCACCGTTTTGAGCTCGTGCACACATAAATGTTTGAAGTGGAGAAATTCATTGCTGCATGACCGGTTTTGAACTGACGGTGTCAGAAGTCGATGTATCGCCCACTAGACCAGCATGGCCCACGATAATTTCAATCGCAACCTACAGGAAGCTATCGTACTCCTATGAATGCGACACAATAAGTGCGGGTTCCATTCCCGCTGCGAGACTTATGTGTTCTGCAGATATTTACGGCACTCGTAGTTTCTGATACCCACGACTATTGAAATTGAAATTTATTATGATTAACAAACATTACAGTTACAAGAAAAAAAACCAAAAATATCAATCAGATCTTAAATATAAAAAAGTCAAAGTCAAAGGTTTTAATTCATTGAAATCACAAGAAACGTCAACTTAAAAACTACGGCCTAGAAGAATCAAGCAACAAACTCTGCTTGGTTATTCTTTCGATGATCCTTCATTCAGCTTTAGTGTGGTGCCAATCGAACAAAATGAACTCAGAGATAAAGAGTACTAGTCAAAGAATTAAATAAAGTCTATAAAGTATCAAATAAAGTTCTTAAGATAACACACGATACGCTTCATATTGTAAAAACGGGAATTTTCACGTACTGCACTATCGGTGAAGGCACCGACTAAGTTTCGACTCATTCGGAGAGTCTTCATCAGGGTGAGTGATCGCAACTCTCCCTCCACGTCGCGCCGTGTACTGATACGCTTTATAATATAATGCTTAACCTATTCTTAAGAAATATATTACCACAGATATGCAAGTTTATCATCGTGTATCATAAAACTAAAGTACGTATATAATTATATGTATTTTAGTTTTAAGTTATTCATTCTATGGACTCTGTCTTTGTACGTGTATTTTACTGTATTGCTTGATATAAATGAATACTATCATGATTATATAAGCTTAGTTTACATTAAATTAAATAGATTATGTAAAAGCTTACTTATAAATTACTAGACAGTGATTTGTTTTCTTCTACTAAAATTCAACATTTTAAATTAAAAATATCAGAGACAAAGCAGTGTTTTTATTAAATAAATACGTTGTTAAAATCTTAAATAGTAAGACCCGTGGTTCCTTTTTACAAAATCCTATCCTATTAATATTATAAATGTGAAAGTTTGTGAGGATGTTTGTTACTCTTTCACGCAAAAACGACTGAACGGATTTTGTTGAAACTTTACAGTAATATAGCTTAAACATCAGAATAACACATAGGCTACTTTTTATCCGGGTACCACGTGGGCGAAGCCGTGGGCAGAAGCTAGTGTTCAATAAAGTGCACTTTAAAATATAAGCGTTCCTACCTGTGCAGAGTGATACAGGTCTGGTAGGTAGGGTAGATCCGAGGAATGCCTGATTCATTGCCTGAAACAAAGCAAAGCGAAAAATATTTTTTGTTGCTTTTAAGAAGGATGAAGACAAATCACCACACTAAAGCCGAATGGAGGAAGGATCATCAAAAACCCCTTGGTTTTCCCCTTCTGGGCATGGTTGCAAAGACTTTGAATAATCCTTCTGATTTATTTTGATGAAAACCTATTTATTGATTCTAGATTAGTAGCTTTTCCCATGTTTTCTAGGAAAGGAAAAATTAATTTATATTTTACTGGGAAATGGGTGGGTTGAGTTCGACGCCACATATTGTTCCGTAGGCGGCCAATATTTATTAGTATATTCAAGCAAATAAAACTTTCATTTATTCATTCATTCAGGATTACACAAATGTTTGATTTGGTTTCAGTTAAAATAATAAGTCACTGGCCATGGCATAGCATGGAAAAATTATAAGTTAAACGGGTTTTTATCGCGTTTACTTTTTTTTATTATTTTCCCGAAGTTTCGACTGTATTGCAACAGCCGTGGTCACGGGATGACTGGAGTATACGGAGTTACCATCGAGAAATAAAGGCAGTAGCCGCAACTACCCTCATTTCATCTTCGGAATCAGAAAAGTCCATGTTCACATTACGACAACCGTATCATCGCACTGCACAATCGGAAAAATACTATGTCATGGCAAATTTTTTTTTGCTTGCTTTCAGGTACTTTATCGGCTTGATTACAATACTTTCATTCATTCAGCTATAGTATATCATTCAAAACTCATATATTTACCTGTTAGAAGTGTGACCTTCAGTGGTAGCTTTGAAAGATTCCCCGCAAGAACACTATTTTTTATCTTATCGTTGTTTCAAGTTCAGTTATTTACCCAAAGTGGCTAGTGTTTTCAACAGTGCATGCCTAGTGAACTTCCATCTTCTTTTGCTATTTGATAGTGTTTTAAGGTCTGCTTAGCGTCTCTATTAGGTAATTAACTTAGTTGACGGTAAGTCGATGAACGATCTTTGTAGAGGAAGCCAAAAGTACTGTGGCGGCAAGTTTGTGTTTGTTATCTGATCTGATAACTTCGCCAATTATTTTTCTATTTCTGGGTAACAAATCTACGTACCTATTGGGCTCCCTGCCCCAATAAATAAATCACAGCATCACTATACTATAGATTGGTTTGCATTCGCCGAATCGTCTGTTGTCGGCCCGAAATAAGGCAAGAGTACTTCAAGATAATAGTTTCCATAGTTCTCTTCTCAATAAATCAGTAACATGACAAACAGACAAACATTTACTTTCACAATGTTCTCATGTTATTATTTTGACATGTGATTTATAAAAAAATTGTAAGGTTCTTAAACTGTTTACGCGATCTGCCGTTTAAAAAAATTGTTTACTTTGTTCAATTCCAACGGATCTAATTGGCATCAATATACCTACTGGCAAGCAATAGATATTTCTGTAAACAAATATTTCCTAATTGCTTCCAGTTAGCGGCGTTCAAACTTTCAGGTTTTCTGAAAACGACTACACAGTGGCGGATCCAGGATTTTGGGGCTTGTACCCCCAAAATCCTACAAAAATTATGCCTACGTAACATTACAGATATTATAATACAAGTAATATTCAAGGTAATATTCACGAAGGTGTTTTCAGTTATTTTTGACAATTGTGAGTGTATCCGTTTGTTTACTACACCCTAAGGGTAATGCTTGGACGTGGCTGTGATTACCTCCTACTTGTTATCAAGATCTACTCACTGAGTACGTCCATCATGGGGAATACAGTCGTGAGCGTGTTTCTATCGTTTTATTGTTTCCCCTTAGGGTATAATCGCTCCTTCCACACTGCCCCCACTGCACAAAGACAAGGGGTTGATGTAATTAGGGGGTCAAATAAATTCAGTCAAGAATTGTTTTCGTTTATCTGAGCCTTTCCACGGGCGTGTCGACTGATTTAGCACCCTGCCATGGAATAACCAATAGTTAATGTAACTGTTATATCTACTGTGGCACAGGTAAGTAGGCTCGAAATACTTAGTCCGGCTTTTTACAGCTTCAACCGACTCAATTATTCAAAAGATTTAACCACATACAGTATGTTTCATAATTAAATTAAATATATTCTTATTGAGACTCAGGGCCAACGAAAATGTCATATCATAGTTGTTTGAGGAGCATTTTTTAAATTAATCTAATATTTACCTATTTAAAATGTTTTGTATGCTTACTCAATTTTATATAACTTACTTTTAATTTCTCATTAAGTGAACAATGTAATTTCTTTTTTTGTCATGTGGTGACAAATGTAAATCACCGATAGTGAAATCACCGAAAAACATTTTTTTATGAATAAATCTAAAGTAAAATAGCATCCAAAAAGGTTGGTTTAATAATTAATTTAATAAAAATAATTTGTTCGCAAACGGAAATAATATCCGGTCTTTTGCAAAAACACTGATCATTCAGAAAACTCTACATATTTCCGGGCGTTTTCGCAACGCTCCGATTTTTCGCTATCGGTTCGCGGTCGAGCGCGCAGCGGCTCGCAAAATGCGCCCTTTTGTGAATTGCGCCCAAGGCACAACGTCGCCGTTGGTTGCTAGCGCAGGATACTTCGCTACATAAAACACTAGCTTAGCTGAGAAGTTGACTAAAACGACGATGAAGGAAATTATTATGTAGTATTTAGAATCTGCGAGGAAAGTATGCTTTACCAATAGCCTAATGTCTGTTTACCTAATACATACTATTATGTATAGCTAGATTATACATAATCTGCCAGTCTCATATGTACCATACCAGTAACAAGGTAAGTATACCTAACTAAATAGAGCTAGGTAATACGAACGAGAAAGATTTTTTTTTATCTTCATCATTATGAATCGAATATTTTAATGATGACATTTGAAAAGGGTGCTAAAATTTTGTCTATCATAATATTTTATTTTTGAGTGTCCCATTAAAATTGGGGTATTTTATCCCCCATTAAAATTTCGTGTAAAACAAAAATGAGGGCAATTATTTATAACTGTCCCATCGGCTTAGGCCTGCAGCGATGACTTATGACACGTGTTGTTATGCAAAAGCGGATTTTGCACGATTTCAAATGTCATCGATATATGAGATAGAACTGAAACATCGAAAGGTTATTCAAATATTTAAAAATTATCGTTTGCGTAAATTATGCTGAAATAATATTGTTGCACCATCGCCTGTTCGGTAGTGGACTTTTTCAGGAAACATTCGATATTTTCATAGAAAATCATTTCGCAAATGCAATATCCACAAACCTTTTACAAAATAACCTAATCATGATTAGACGAGATAACTTGTCGCAGTGTCGTGATTACTTTAGTACTACGTGGAATAACGCAGGCCTTTGATACAACAATAATAGACAGCTAAGCTGATCAAAGAAAGGTGGTGGCAAGAAAAACTTGATTAAAGATACTCTACCTTTATTCATCTATCTATATTCTTTATATAATAAAATATATAAGAGTGTTATGTTACTGCCTGATCGATCAACAAAAACATGGAGAGTATATTTCTCTTATGGTGCAGGGGTGCACTAAGAAAGGAATTTGGAATATTCTACCTCAAAGGGGATGAAAAGGGCTGAAAACCTTTGTATGAAAAAATTGATTTCGTTGAACAAGTTTGTAGTAAATTTGTTTTAGAAAATGTTAACACTAGTGCCTATGGTATAGGTAGATTCTAATGAGTAACATTAGAATCTACCTATTCCAGCGTTTATTTCATAAAACAATTTGATTAATATATAAAGCAGCAGTGAGATTAGCTACGCTGTATGAAATGTTGGACCGTAAAAAAAAAATAGGAGAGCCATTAGGAGAGCCAACCCCGCCTAACTCAAACTAAACTTCTAAAGAAGAAGATTTCTTGGAACAATGTTTAAAGCACAGATTACTATATCTGTTTTCGTCTCTGGAGACAGGCCACGTAAGAAATAGAGCTAGGAATCGCAAGTGCCGCCCAAGATGAGTGAAAATTTACATAAATTACGACTTAGGGCAATTCAGAGGAAGTTAAATCGGTGATAAGCGTTCCAATTAAGGCGGCGCTTACACAAATTAAAAAGCAATTAAGAATCTCCCAGCACGTAATTAAAAACACTAGAGAATGCAGGATGTACACAGAAAAGTTTCTATTTTTAATTGGAACAAAATAACAAAAGAAGTACGTTTCTCTTTGTTTGTTATCTTTAGAATTCTACTACTATTATAAACGTGAATGTTTGTGAGGATGTTTGTTACTCTTTCACGCAAAAACTACTGAACAGATTTTGATGAAACTTTACAATAATATTATAGCTTATACATCAGAATAACACAGGCTATTTTTTATCCGGTTACCATGCGGGCGAAGCCGTGACCAGAAGCTAGTAATAAGATATATAGTTGGTGATAAATAGATAACGTTAAATAAACTTTACTTATAGTAATAGTAGATTAAGAAATAATTTTATATTGTTCAGTTATCGATCAGATGGCTTAGGCTCATTTGCACTTAACTTTGACAGTCCCTAAGTTGATGTCTACTGACAAGTTCAAACAAAAATACTGTCATTAATAAATGCCTAACCGGTGGCGGTGGCGATTAAACGGAACGGTATTAAATTCTACCTATTTTTTTGTGCAAAATTTACCATAAATGAAGACCTTTTTGGGGTATGCCGTAAAACTAGCTTTATCTAGAAACACTGGCACTCAAGTCAAATAATACAGTTTGGGAAACCGAGGAAACAGGCGCATGGACGGAAATTAAACTTCCAACTACCCGTACCATGGAATACGTGAAAGTTATTATGCTATTCAGTTTTATCCACGCCATAGATTAAATGACAGTTAGTATTTTATTTGACTTACAGTTTAGAAAGGAGAGGCCACCTGGGCTCTAAAATAAGTACCTACTTAGGAAAGCTAAGGTAGTTTGGCTGATCGTAATCATATTGCCAAAGAATAATGTATTACTTTTTATAAGTAAAACTATCTGGTTGAATGTACTCGCTGACTGTAGCCATGCGCATTATAATCTATGGTAGCTGCTGTCAATCTGTCACTTCTGTTGAGAAGTTTGTTTTGCCGGCAATACGTCATTACAAATTCCTTTACTAATATTATACTAATGTGATATAAACACATAGATGTTTATCGCATACGGCCAGGTCGTCTCAGTTTCAGTTTAAGTTATGAGGAGAGGCTATCTATGTTTTATGTTCAAACATTAGAAACTCGACGATTATATTTCGATTTAATTTATTTGTATAAAATTATTCATTCGGTTATTGATTCCCCTATGCTACTGTCGGTGATATCGTTCAAGATTAAATTTAAAACATGGAATTCAAATAAAGCAAACCTTTATGCTCTGCTAACCTACATAAATAACATTTCCCATTATAATCCTTTGACTAGAATGGTTCGACAATTTAATGAATTAGCGAAGGACAATATTGAACTTGATATATTTGTTCCTAAGTTGAGCCTATTTATTAAAACCGTTAAAGACATCCTCCATTTTAACAAGTTCAATAGTTCAGGTGCTCTTCAAGCGCCATTGTAATTGTTATTGTGTTTAATTAAGTATCTTCTGTTTGTAAACACATTCTTGTCGGGGTTGATTGTGGTTGTTATGTCTGTCATCTGCGTAATAACCACAATTAATTGCGACATAATTTTTGTTATGTATCTGTGATTTTAGATACCTTAGGGTGTTTGTTATCATAGATACATGACAAAAAGTCTTTTTAGTTTTCTTTTAGTCCTCTGACATAAGTTTCACTTTCTGCTCGATATAGTTATTTATGTAGTTTAGTTGTGCGGACATATGTTTATGCTGCAATCAAGATTTGAACCGAATTTTGTTAGTTGTATTCTTTTATGTGGTTGTAATGTGTTTTGTGCGTGTAAATAAATAAATAAATAAAAACATAGTGTAGTTGACAATAAATACTGACATAACTTCTATCGTTTATATTAATGTCAATGTTCTTATATACCTAATAACAATATTTGTAAGTAAGTTATGTGTTTTAGTAATACAAATAGTTTATTAATTTAGGTAACATAATGGCCTCGATTCTGTCGCACTCTTTTACTGATAGTGCAAGCAAGAAAGAGATAGCTACAATTTTAGTGCTGACAAATTAATCAGATTTAAGTTTTCCATACAAATTTAGTCACGATTTCAAAACATGCTGACTATAAACACGAAGAAAAGAGGCACGTAAACTGATTTGACAGCAGCATACAGCAGTAAAAGTCTTGCCATCTCTTTCTTGCGTACACTATCAGTAAAAGAGAGCGATAGTTTAAATTAAGTTTAGTTAGTGTACTAGAGAATCGAGGCCATTGTAACACTTACCTAAATTCACAAATAAAGAAATGATTTGGTTTGATTTGATTTAATGAATGTGTAATGCAATCCTTACAGAAGGGCTAAGCATGTTTTTATTTGCCCTTATTGTACATATTTATAAAAGTATAAATTAAAATACAGCAGTTACAAATACCTAATACATTTTATAAACTAAGTCATGTCTGTATCCAGAAAGTTCAGAAATGGTTCTTTAAAACCGCAAAGTACGAGCGTAGACCTGAGGGTACATTCAAATAAATTCGTGAAATGTAAGCTAAAGGTTTCTCGGCTATCTAGACTTTATCAGCCCAGTGGTTCCGGAATCTATCCAAGTTTTAAATAAAGGAGTTTCCTATAGTTTATTTGACACAAAAACTAACTCGTTCACTGTAAATCCCATGAAAAACATTAACTGATATCAGTGAATATACTGAGTAGGGGCTAGTCAGATGGAAGTCCAAACATTATTAGGAGTTTTGAATAATTGCATCGTTACACGCTGTACAGCCAGAGTATCGCTTGTCCCAGGCAGGGTAGGGGGACAATCAATCATGTTAACCCTTAAAGTAATTTTGCTGACTATACTATACATAAAATTTAAAAAAATCTTGCAGAAAATCTAGGCTTGATACAACTTTAAGTTTTTTTGAAAATTGTTTCCGAACGTATCTTTATTTTAAAGAAAAAAAACCACGTTCTTTATTTTGGCAGTTTAGAAGCATTTGACAAATTTTGAATACCAACGGCGGAGCTTCACTATGTTCAAGGTAAATTATTCTGTTTTTATTGTTTGAACAGTAAAATACGGTTTTCTAACATTTAAAAATTGATTACAAGTATTTGACATTTATATCTTAGCGTGAAATAACTTTTGGGGACAACTAATTTTGCATGATTTTTGGTGTTTTTGTATAGTGTAAAGCATACCATACAACGCTACTCCTTAGCAGAACTAGCCCTGGTTTGTTATGTATAGTATATTATACATTGCGACATTTCAGGTTTTGAGTGTTCTATGGCTAACATGGGTTTTGGCCATTTTTTTTTAGAGTTTGCTTTAGTAATGTACATACCTACCTTACTTATTATTCGACCTGGCTTGTTCAGTATGTTTGTATGAAGGAATCTAAGTTTGCTTGGTTCAAATCTTAGCTTACGGTAACTTGGCACTCATTTCTGCTTTGTGGGTTTGGTTTGGCTGCATGGGTTTTTTTTGGTTGTTGTAGAAATATGCTGCTAGTAGACGAGCAAAGCAAATTTTATCGCTTGTTCCTAAAGAAAATGCGAGTTCTGATGCTAGTGATGAAAGGAGTAGTGAAGATGAAATCTGGGGATCTATGGAGACCTCACCAGCACCATCTCTAGATTCATCCTTCGAACGGCTTAATCTACTTGATAGTCCGGTTCAAACCACCATTTATTCTGACGAGGATAATCTCGACGTAACTGCAGCTGACGAAGAGCCTCCGGAAGCGAGAGTCCAGCAGGAGTCTTCTGGTGAAAACTTACCGCCACTCACACCAGTCTTTGAAGAAGTTTTTCCGAGTCCTACGCAATGCAATTTATTCGCTATTCCGTCGGTAGCTTCATTACCTTCATTGTCGTCCAACCAAAACTCTCCATGCCCATCTTCTGCTACAAAAACACGTTACCAAAGAAAACGTAAAGCGCCAACAGTTCGCACGAACACTCTTAAGAAGCGTAATAGCAAATATAAATTAGCATGCCAATGGAAAAAAGGACGACTGCAAAGTAAAGCCGAGATACCTGAAGCAGTATTTCAAGAGCCTGTTCCTGATGATTGGTCACCACTTGACTATTTTTACCACTTTTTTACGGAAGAAATCGTAAAAAATATTGTCATGCACACCAACTTGTACAGTTTACAAGAAAAAGATAAATCCATCAAAGTGACCAAAGAGGAAATCTTAGATTTCTTGGCAATCAACATACTTATGGGCATTGTTGTTATGCCGTCGTATAAAGATTATTGGAAAACTTGTTTTAGATACGCCCAAGTAGCAGACGTTATGCCCCTAAAAAGGTTTCAACAAATCAGACGGTTCGTACACTTCGCAGACAACAATGAGGCAGACACTGATGATAGATATTATAAATTGCGTCCCATAGTTGACCGAATAAGAGCCCAGTGTCTATCAGTTGAAGAAGAAAATGCGTTTAGCATCGATGAAATGGTGGTACCATACAAAGGGAAAAAAGCAGGGAGTCGACGGCAATATAATCCCCAAAAACCACGAAAATGGGGGTTCAAGAATTTGGTGAGAGCTGGCGTGTCTGGTATAATTTACGATTTTATGCTGTATGCTGGCGATGACACATTCCGCGGCGTTCATTTCACACCTAAGGAAGAGACTATGGGGGTTGGAGCCAAGGTTGTACTGGCGTTGTGTAAGACCATCAAGACGCCAGCATGTGTTGTCTATTTTGACAACTATTTCACATCATTGGAGCTGGTGTATTTGCTGCGAGAAAACTACGGAATATTCAGTCTGGGTACTGTACGACCAAACAGACTTCAAGGAGCACAAAATATGTTGATGGCGGACAAACTGCTTGAGAAGAGGGTCGTTTTCTCAGATGGTTTGCAACAAAAACAAGCTGAGCGTAGTGAAATGGTTCGACAACAAAAAAGTCACACTCGTCAGCTCCTATTGCGACGCGTATCCAGTCGATATCACCAAACGCTATAGCAAAAAAAGTAAACAGTATGTCGAAGTGCATTGCCCCCAAATTGTAAAGCACTACAATCGTCACATGGGTGGAGTAGATTTGGCTGACATGCTCATTGCCTTGTACCGCACTGGTATGAAATCTCACAGATGGTACATCAACATCTTCTCTCAGCTGCTGGACATCTGCGTCAACAATGCATGGCTTCTACGCCGACGACACTATCAAATGAAAAATATTAAGAAAAAGTCAGACCTTCTGAAGGTTTTCAGATATGAAATATATGCTGAGTTGCTAAAAAAAACAGATCTGTGTCAGTCCAAAACAAAGAAAGCGTACCCGAGGGAAATAAAATCCGAAAGCCAGTTGCAGTAAGGCCCACTGATGATGTGAGGTATGATCAGTTTGATCACTGGCCTCAAGTAGCGGGATACCAGAGGTGCAAAAACTGCAAAAGAGGACAAGCGAGCACAGTTTGCACTAAGTGTGAAGTGCATTTATGCTATGTCAAGGGCAGAAACTGCTTCATGGCTTATCACCAAAGGAACATCAAAGGATAAGCCATTTAACAGTTTTAACTGAGACTCAAGCTCAGTGGCAATGTACATTATGTTATACATACCTATGTTAATATTGTCCGCATTCAATGTGGCAATGTATATGATGTCATACATGCCTATGTTCATGTTGTCTGCATGCAATGTGGCAATGTATGTTATATTATACATGGCTTTTTCCAAAAACGTTAAGATATAGATTTTTTTTTTAAATTTTATTATGTGTCTCATATGCTAAATAAACGAATTTTAATATTTGTTTTGTTTTAATTCACAAAAAAATATCTTGCTACCATAAGGGATAAGGTACAGACGGAGGAGTTACTGTCAGGGGAATTCTGCGCAATTTAGTTTAAAAGAGTAACTGGCATGTATTTTGGTCGTGAATACGTACGCAATAAAAATGACATTTTGCTAAGTAAGAACATTGAATGTCATAATTTATTCTCTAAAACATATAACCAGTATTATCTGTAGGCGTAATACGAGGATAAAACGACCAGAATAGATGACTATCCCACGTACTTTACTAATCTCTTGCTGACGTTTCGTTGACCGTTTAGAGGTGGTTCCCGTCTCACGACTATCGAGCGTGATCGCGGACGGTGCTCATAAGAAAGGACGTCAAAACGGTCAACGAAACGTCAGCAGGAGAATGGAGATAATATTCTAAAATTATACCAAGCCAGAATAAATTAAATTCCATCAGAACAGACGTGTTTTAGTCATATTATCTGTAACTGTATGAACAATACACAGAAATTGGTGAAAACGTCGTGTTAGTGAATATTATAATCTTAAAATTACACGAATTATTTAAACAAAAACTTCGAATAAAATATCGTTGACCTTCGAAGTTTTTTTTGGTATCTCATTCAAGAATGCAGCTGTTCTTTCTCACTACCCACAATGTTTTTCTTAACTTGCATGTAAATTGAATGTTAGATTTGTTTCTGTGTTTTTTGGGATATTATTATTTTTTCTGTTTGTGTAGGTAGGGACCCTTACCTACCTACTTACCTAGCCATGTATGTTACTCTCACTGCATCTAAAATGCATCTTAGTACCTACTTGTTAAGTAGTATAAGAATATTGTGATTTCTCAGTAAGCAATTTATATTGTAAATCTTTTTGATAAAAGAAATAAATGATCTTAAACCGTAAAATATTATACCTCCTTGCAAACGTGCTATTGTTGACAATAGGGGGAGTAAAAGTAAATTGAATTTATTATGAAAATCTAAAAAAAAATAAGTACATTGTGATACAAGAGTCGTACTTCGTAAGTGTACATAGGTAATTACCATCGTCACGTATATTATACAATGTTTTTCAATACATATCTGAGAAAACGGTGAAATGTAAAATAATATAATTCTCACTGTTGATAAGCAAAAAAACTTGGTACTTTAAATAATTTCACACAGCTCAAAGCTAGTATTTCACTTGCAATAAGACCTTCCTTTACTTGCACAATCGTTTTATTCCAAAAACTATCGTGAACTTGACCATTAACATTGCAAAAACGGGAATTTTCACGTACTGCACTATCGGTGAAGGCACCGACTAAGTTTCGACTAAGTTTCGTCGCGTCGCGCCGTGCACTAACACGGCAAACGCGACGCGGAAGGAGAGAGTCGCAAACACTCACCCTGATGAAGACTCTCGGAATGAGTCGAAACTTAGCCTATTCGGTGCCTTCACCGATAGTGTAGTACGTGAAAATTCCCGTTTTTGCAATGTGAATGGTCAAGTTCACGATAGTTTTTGGAATAAAACGATTGTGCAAGTAAAGGAAGGTCTTCCTGAGACGCAGAAGGTTGCGGGTTCAATTCCTGCCACGGGACAAATGTTTGTATCTGCAAATATTTGTCTCGGGTCTGGGTGTTTTCTATGTATAATATGTAAGTATTTACAAAAAAAAAAGTATATAAGTAGTATATCAGTCATGTAGTTCCCATAATACAAGCTCTGCTTAGTTTGGGGCTGTGTGAAAATGCCAAGCATTTTTTTTTTTTTTTTTTTATTGCTATTGGAAAGCTTTGATCTGTGTGAAATTAGAGATGAATGCCCACTCTTTCAAAACGGAAGAAGTGAGTGATGGGAAGGGTGTCGTGATCTTCTACTCCTCAGGAACAACAGGCTTCCCCAAAAGGCGTTGTACTCTTCCTGTTTTTTTCTGTGCTACTTATCAGTAAGTATAAGTTGGTAGAGGAAGGCCTCGGAAAAGACGTGAAAATTCCCATTTTTGCAATGTGAATTGCACAATCGTCTCTTGAAACGTGCTGAGATTAGCTTATAGTGCAGACATCGTGCAGTAATGTAGTCCCAATGTTCAGGACGTCCATCACGTTTTGCATACTACCCACTAATTAGTTAGCAAATAAAGCGTCTCTTTGAACTGCATTCGAACCGAGTACTAATATGTCAACATAATATTGAAAGCCCATCTTCAATCTTAACTTCGTTATGAATTAATTTATTTGCCTCAATGCGGTAGTACAAAGTTATTAATTATATTTTATGGAGCTTAGATTCCCCAATATCTGGGATGCAAATTTTAATTATATATCTAATCTAATTTAAGGTAAACATACATATATGTATGTATATATATATAACTACACCCTATCCATAAAACATTTCAAATTAATCACAATTCAATACAAATGTTAAGAAAAAAATGACAATTCGTTTATTTCAGTTGTTTTTTTCAAGTTTTATAATAATAAAGTTTTAATTGGTATGCCCCATATCAAGCGGCAGGTCGCAGGTTCGAGTCCCGCCGTCGTTGGTTTTTTACGATATAAAATCTTGTAAAAATCTTGTATTACCTGAATTTGAAGGTGATTTATTCAGAGAGAGTCAGTCGACTAAGCACCTGGTACCTTACAGTTGTTCGTTTTAGCTTGATCATGAATCAAATTATGACTTAAAAAAAAAAAAAATGTATGTAATTGTATGAAATTAGAAATAGGTACGTACGTGACCTAGAATATCTACTTTTTGTCTGGGCATAACGCGGGCGATGCCGTGGGCAGAGGCTTGTTATAATATAAAGCTATAAAATAAATAAATAACATAAAATAAATAATGCTGGACATTTTCCACACAGCATCTAGCATAAAATATCTGATTATTTAGATGACAAAAACGCTTGGGATTGAAAATACTCCAACTCGAACCTATTGTTTTGTAAAAGGATCATTAAAAAGAATAACCAGCCTTGTTTTCTTGCCTTTCTTTCCTGGCTTGGTCGCGGAGGAACAGGCACCTAGATAAAAACCGACGTTTCAAAGTGATTCTTGTGATTTTATTGAATAAATGAATTTTGACTTTGACTTTGACTTTGAGCCCCAAAGTAAGCAGAGCTTGTGTTATGGGAACTAAATGACTGATATACTACTTATATACATATTTTTTTGTATATACATACATATTATGCATAGAAAATACCCAGACCCAAGACAAATATTTGCAAATTATACAAAAATTTGTCCAGCGGCGGGAATCGAACCCGCAATTCTGCATCTCAGGCGAGCCTTCGCCCACTGCGCTACAGAGGTCGAAGGCTCTTATAGTGCTCTGATAGTGTATATCAGAACCTCGCATCGCCGAAGGGCGTGGTGCGACAATCAGCGGGCGCAATCGAGGGGCGGTAGCGTTGAGCGCTTAGCGGAAATGGGCGAGGCTGTACGCTATTTACTGTGGTCACGCACGCAAGCCGGTATTTCAATCTTCAGAACTTACTATGCTTAGTACCATTTTAGTGTTACTGTGAACATTTTCGAACGGTATTTTTTTATAGTAGGTACCTTTAAATATGACCTACCTACTGATCACGAAAGTTGGAAAAATCATCGTTATTCATAGCCAGTGAAAAGCGTAGGCCGCCCCCAAAGAGTGCCATGACGAAAGATCCTAAAACATCTCCATCCATCAACATCCAATTATAGATTATTAGCTCTATCAAGCGCTGGTATGAAATATTAATTGAAACCGTTCACTATCACATTAACTTCGCAGAAGGTTGCGGGTTCAATTCCCGCCACGGGACAAATGTTTGTATCTGCAAATATTTGTCTCAGGTCTGGGTGTTTCCTATGTATATTATGTATGTATTTACAAAAAAAAAATATATAAGTAGTATATCAGTCATGTAGTTCCCATAATACAAGCTCTGCTTAGTTTGGAGCTAGATGATGTTGTGTGAAAATGTCCAACATTATTATTTTAACTACTAGGTAACTCTAGTGAAATACTCGTGACTTTGCCCGAATTGAGTTTTTGTATACAAGCTTCATAATCCCGCTTAAAAAAGCGCTCCCCTTTCATCAAAAACATACCCAATTTCAGCCTAAATAAATTATTAAGGCGTAATTAGGCTGCGCGTTGTTCTCATTCTTAGTCAGTCAATCTCGTAACAATTTTATATATTTAGAGAAGATATTTATTATCTTCTCTTAATATATTATTATCGCCTTTGTAATTTCAAACTTCATCTACCTCATTAACGCAGGTAATGAGGTTCAATGAGACCGCGACATGTGAGCAATCACCTCGCTATTACTTGAATGGCATCAACTTGAAGTGAGAGGATGAATTTAAAATTGTATTAATTACCAAAAGTTGCACTATTGCCATCAATTCGCCACTCGATACCGCTGCTTCTGAAACAATACGGCATAATTGAAAAAACTTGCCGCACACGAAGTAAAGTATATTTTCACGAAGCTGTATAAATAAAAAATCTTATTCACTAAAATCATTTCTGTACAAGTCAATTAGTCTGAAACAAACTGACGTTTATTTCTGTGTTCAGCACTACTTCCTACTTCCTACTATATTGTTGTCGCTTGTCGCTTTTATAATATTATTTAATATTATAAACGCGAAAGTTTGTGAGGTTTGTAACCCTTTCACGTAAAAACTACTGAACGGATTTTAATGAAACTTTACAGTAGAGGTAATATAGCTTATACATCAGAATAACACATAGGCTACATTTTATTCGGGTACCACACGGGCGAAGCCGTGGGCAGAAGCTAGTAAACGTAAAATCTACAGCAGTCGGTATCGTGTGGTCTAGAATCAGAAGCTCAAATTTTCATACAAACCTGTTCATCATCGTCATCATCATCAGCCCACATCAGTCCACTGCTGGACATAGGCCTCTCCCAATACGCCCGCTGCCTTCCTAAGTCATCGCTCCACCTAGCCGGGGGGCGCCCCACACTACGTTTACCCAGACGCGGTCTCCACTCAAGAACTCGTTTACCCCATCGGCATATATGACCAGCCCATTGCCACTTCAGCTTACTAATCCTCTGATAATCTCGTTACGGATTTTATCCTTCAGAGAAACCCCGAGCATAGCTCGTTCCATAGCTCGCTGTGCGACCTTGAACTGGTGGATTAGCCCAACTGTGAGTGTCCACGTCTCGGCACCGTAGGTCATCAAATTATTTATAAACCTGTAGGTTATTATAGGTTATTTACAAACCTGTTAAATAATTATAATCACAACAACGCGTCGCTCATCACAAAATACCTTATTTTCCCCTTGAATCTGTTTTTCACGATGTGGCATTTCTATTATTTTTTTCCGCGAACAAAACTCGTTACCTTTTCACTCTTGATTTAACCTTTTGCGTCTTAAATAGGCTCTTATTCTTTAAACTCGCTACACCAATTTAACTTTGGTGAAAGGCTCTTACAAAAGTTAGGTGGGGTACGATTGTCGCGGAGTGCTTCAACTGAAATGCAGACATAAAAGAGGCTGTAGAGAAAACATGTTTTAATTAATATCATTTAACCCTTTGAGTTGGGCTTCGTCGTGCTTAGATGCTATTTACCTACTACTTATTTTTGTTGCTTTAGGTATGGTTTTAAAAACTGTAAATTAATTAGATTATCAGATCTATAGGTAGGTACAGTTAGCGACTTTTTCTTATTATTTAACTTCTTATTTAACTTTTTCATTTCATGAACTATCTGTCTAGTAAGATTTGTTGCGTTAATCTGACGGTTCATCATAAACAAATTGATTTATTCATTTATTTATTGATTTCCTTATTGATTTCTCAGAAATTGGAAATGTGTTTAGATACAAAATTAAGTACTAGTACATATATCCAAAATCATAGAACATAGACATGCATATGTAGATAGTAAAGGTAGATAAAAAAATGGAAAGGTATGAGTACTGAGATGACGACTGATAGATGAGAGTGAAAAAAGAAAACATGTTGAGCCGACCCAACGTAATGTCAATAAGGAAAATGTTTTTTTTTTTTTAATTTATAATCTCATTGTCTTAACAGTTCGGTACACCAAAACGACAATGTAATATATCTTTATACCATTTTAAAGGGCATAGGCTAGGCTCATGCTAAAGAACTTAGCAATAACTTACTTTTTGACCATGATAAGCTACTTAAGAATTTGTAACATAAGACAATGTAATTACTTGTCAAGTACCACTAATCTCAGAGAGAGCTTCGCACGAGATCGTAAGTGAAAGCAGTTAAACAATTACTTAAACAGCGAACAAGTTATGACTACGATAACACTTGAGTTATAACTAGTGACGTATGGCTAAATTACTTAACGTTACGTGGGTGTGGTCGGACTGAAAGCGTGAGTCTGGAGAAAACAAAACCTCTAAAAAGCTGTCAAAGTCAAAGTCGAAATTCATTTATTCAATAAAATCACAAGGATCACTTTGAAACGTCGGTTTTTATCTAGTGCCTGTTCCTCCGCGACCAGGCCAGGAAAGAAAGGCAAGAAAACAAGACTGGTTATTCTTTTTAATGATCCTTTACAAAACAATAGGTTCGAGTTGGAGTATTTTCAATCCCAAGAGTTTTTGTCATCTAAATAATCAGATATTTTATAGTATGCCTTTTCATAAAGTTTTCGTTTAAATACGTTTTTAAATTTGTTCATTGATAATTTTTGTATGTCACTTGGGAGTTTTTTTATCAAAGCGTACACCGTGCCCTTTAAACGATTTACTAACTTTATGGAGTGTACAAGTGGCAGCAGCGAGTTTATCTTTATTTCTAGTATTAACATTGTGATTATCGCTTTTTTTCTTAAACAAATTAATATTTTTGTGAACATACAACAGATTTTCATAGATGTATTGACAAGGGAATGTCATTATATTTATTTCTTTTAACTTTTGGTTATTCGAGTAGGCTCCATAAATTAAGATTTCAAATCAAATGATTGAAATAAACTAATTATTCTAGTATTTATTGAGTTCCATTCTAGTAAATTTACATTTAAATCTCCGCATGTAATAATATATTTGTTTGATTTTGATAATTTAAACAAAATTTCTTCCATAACTTTTTCAAAAATGTCAAAAGATGGTGGGCTGTAAACGCTTATAACTATGAACTATGCAGGCCATTTCAATGTGTCTTTCTACAGAGAGGTGGACTATATCTAAACGTTCTCTAAATTTTATCTGTATATTAAGTAGAATCGATATGGGTAAGGTTAGTTCCAAATCGGTTCAGCCGTTACGTAGATCCATAGCAACTAACGTTCAAACATCGAGGAGGTTAATAATCATAATATTGGTAGAATCATTAGGATTATAGATCTTAGGTTCCTTTCTGGTATAGTTATTTTGCTCTCTGATCTAAGGCTGTTCCTCATGGATATTACAGTTGTGAGCGTGTTTGTTTTGGTTTTTCATCAATGTTTTATTATTAATTTATGTACGCTTTACTCTTGCACGCTTCATGTGGCGCCAACCTTAGATAGCAACTATCAAAACTAATTACGAAATTCTTAATGGCAATATTCGTAAGTGAACCAAGGGCAAACAAAAGGTAAACTTGATTTATTTATCCCTCAGATTATTTGGATAAAATATGATTCATTAATTCGAGTAGACATCTAAATAATGTGCTTTCACGTGGATACAATACTCGAGTATTTTCTTGTTTGGTAGATATCTAAAAAGAGATTTTTGTGTATCCATTTCACTTGCTGGAATCACATATTTTATTCAAAGTTTTATAAGAAGATTTTCCTCAATTGCACGTTAAATGAACTTAAATGGCTTATTGTTTATTAATGGACATAATAAATCGCGGGATGAATTATTTAATGGTCCTTGGAGACGAATCTAAGAATCGCAATTTTTGCGAAATACGGGACTACGTATAATTAAATGGAGATTAAAAGTTCTTGTAACGGCTTGTAAATATTATAAATTTTGCCTACGAGGAATTCTACGTAGAATATGCGATTTCATTACGATGAATCCAAGTTCACAGAATCACTATATTATTTTATTTTTTTATACAAACTAACCAGTTATTCTTTTCATGTATTAATCCTTTGATATAAACTGCTTCCATCCGTCTAGTAGAATAACTTCTGAATAGTCTGGCGACGGACTTGCGACTGGTTCAAATAAAAACTTTGCCTACTTTAGCCGAGAAAGACATTTTACAAATTACGACAAGACTCCAGCCGCGCTGACACTTATAATGAGTACCTATCTACTCATTGTTAGTGTCGGATATCTATTTAGTTAATAAAAAAAAAACGTATATTCGTCAATTATTGTATGATTTTTTTATGTTCTCTGTAAATTGTTATATCTTTAGCTCTAAAACGTTTTGGCATTTGGCTCTAAGGTTTGTTTTTATAAATAAATTAATAATCTCTTTATTATGCATAGCACCTTTTTGCAGAACAAAATTACTTTAATAACTACAACATAATACCTAGTTGTAATTTGAAATAAATAAACATACAAAACATTATATAATAATAAAAACAAAAGAAATACACAATGGGCCGTTTTATCGCTGAAAGCGTTTTTTTTTCAGATAACAGACAGAAGACTTGTTACCGAGTTTCGAGTAAATGGATGAATGTGTCATATAAAAGTCAATAGATTTTAATTATTTGAAATCACAAGTATTATATCAGGCATTGATTTTTTGTTGACTTTTTGTGTTCATTTCTTGGTAAGTCTCTACATTAAATCTTTAGTTCTGATAATGATGATAATCACCCTCATCATCATAAAAATATAGCAGTCTTATACTGGACATAGGTCTCGTCTCACGCATTATGCGCCACTAAGCCCGATCGTATCGGCTATCGTATCGGCTAGTGTAAAGGACGGGTTTGAAAGCAGGATGCCGGAGTCGCTGCTGAATGCCGCCTGTAGGTATTTCACGGCACACTACATCCGTTTTACTCCGCTCAACTCGGGAATGGCTTTTATTCCAAAGGTTTTTGGGAATATATGTGGATTATGTTCTTTATTTTGCTGACCGCAACGGATTGGACAGTCTTTAAACAAAGAACATAAAATAAAGCCTTAAAACTCATGTATAACAATAAAAAAGTTAGAAGTAAATAGAAATCATTACTTTATTTTATGATAGAGTTTTAAGTAGTCTAGAATTGCATTAAATATTCGTAAAATTAGCTCTATACATATATTTCCACATCACCACGATGTTTATTAAGATATTATTTGTCTTTTTATTTTTATCATTTTGTGTTATTTCATGGTTTTTGAAAAAACTTTTAAACATAGTTAGGTACCGAAGTATAAAACTTTTAAATTCGTTTTAGCCTGTCTGCCACAATGTCACTCGTACATACATTACTATAAAACTATTTGAAACTTACGTACAATATTCGTAAGAAATTTGGACGTTTCGCAATTTATGTGCATACCTACATGATAAATGAAACCGCCAAGTGCAAGTCGGAGACGCGTGCTAAGGATTCCGTATTACCAATATAAACATTTAATCCTTTGGTAATATAGTAACAAGTTTTTTTCAACGTTATTCGTACAGGTCGATTCTATAGGGTGGGCACAGTGGGCGAAGGCCCGCCTGAGACGCAGAAGGTTGCGGTTTCGATTCCCGCCGCGGGGTAAATGTTTGTATCTGCAAATATTTGTCTCGGGTCTGGGTGTTTTCTATGTATAATATGTATGTATTTACAAAAAAAAATGTATATAAGTAGTTATACCTGCAGCAAAGCCGGCAACGCGAGCGACCGGCCGGCTGTATAAAGAGCAGCGCGAGTGACGCAAGCTCCTCTTCTCTTCGAGACTTTGCGCTGTACGGACGTATTTTATTGCGTTCCTGTTGTTTTACCGCTAACTTATTGTTTTAGTTGTTTTCTTTGTAAATTCTAATAATAAATCGCCTAGGGGATTTGTAATTTTCCTTTTTAAAATTTGGTTTTATTAAAAATACCCAATAGTAGTATATCAGTCATGTAGTTCCCATAATACAAGCTCTGCTTAGTTTGGGGCTAGATGATGCTGTGTGAAAAATATGTCCTGCATCCTGCATCATAGGGTCCCATTTTTTGTACACAACCCTCAAAAGGAATTTATGAATAATGTAGCTAGGATGTACACGTCACACAAATAAGTAACTTTATATGACGACCGTTTTATGACGATAGGAAATGTAGAATTTCGCATTATCCATTACTAGTTTTTTTATGTTCTATATATAAATATACTATAATATATTTTTATGAAGTTACTTTTGTATGTCATTATTATTTCTGTACCCGATTGTTCGCTGAACTTCGTCTCATCACAAAGGCCCCATCTGGAAACCTGCGCCGCACCTGACCTACCTACAAATATATTATGTGAATCAGATGATATAGATATATTACACACTAGTTTGGCGAAATTCGCAGATGCCGCTACACAGTATATAATTATGTACTTTGTGATTTCATTGTCGTTTTGGTGTCTCTACTGTCAAGACATGTGATTGTAATTTAAAATAAATAAATGTGTTTTTCTTTCTTCTATTTTAAATCCAGTAACATTTAAAAAAAAGCTATTTTCTCCTCTCCACCACAATCGAACTATGCTAATCAAGCCGACGTATAAACCAATTGTTTCGTGAAGCCGACAAGCCGCCAATTCGGATAAATCCGCCAGTATCTGCCAGCAACCCTAAATCGCATCGTGGCGTTGCGTCGCGTCACGTTGCCTGTGAACGATTGAAGCTATTGTGTAATTTGTGATGGAAAATTTATCCTGTCTAGTACCAAATATAAAAATATGAAGTATATTATATATATATTATACCGTCGCCTATTGACATCTGCAATACCTAGGGCATTGCTTGCTCTGAAGGACTTTCTACATTCATAGTCAAATAGGGGCTCCCCTAGGGGACTGTTCAGGCGCTAAGTAAAAATTCAAGTGCGAATTCAGCCTTTATGCACCCAGCCATAAGGCGAATGCTGAATGATGGATTTTGGGGGACTGTTCAACCCCCGACTATGAATTCAGATTATAGTTTTGTATAATCTAAGATTTTCGACCTGACAGGTAACGATCTCGTGGCTAAGATGGCATATAGCACAATACCAAGAGGGAAGGTCGTAGTTTAAGGTTGCATTTTTGGGATAATTTGAAAACTTATATTGATATAATTCAAATTTCGGACTAATGTCTACTTTGGACGTGATTTACTTATTTGCGAGCTAAAGTACACCTCGGCGAGACTCATCGCGATTCACTTATTTGAGAGCTAAAGTACACCGCGGCGAGACTCATCGTGATTTACTTATTTGCGTGCTAAAGTACACCGCGGCGAGAGTCATCGTGATTTACTTACTTGCGAGCTAAAGTACACCGCGGCGAGACTCATCGCGATTCACTTATTTGCGAGCTAAAGTACACCGCGGCGAGACTCATCGTGATTTACTTATTTGCGAGCTAAAGTACACCGCGCCGAGACTCATCGTGATTTACTTATTTGCGAGCTAAAGTACACCGCGGCGAGACTCATCGTGATTTACTTATTTGCAAGCTTAAGTACACCGCGGCGAGACTCATCATGATTTACTTATTTGCAAGCTAAAGTACACCTCGGCGAGACTCATCGTGATTCACTTATTTGCGAGCTAAAGTACACCGCGGCGAGAATCATCGTGATTTACTTATTTGCGAGCTAAAGTACACCGCGCCGAGACTCATCGTGATTTACTTATTTGCGAGCTAAAGTACACCGCGGCGAGACTCATCGCGATTCACTTATTTGCGAGCTAAAGTACACCGCGGCGAGACTCATCGTGATTTACTTATTTGCAAGCTAAAGTACACCGCGGCGAGACTCATCGTGATTTACTTATTTGCGTGCTAAAGTACACCGCGGCGAGAGTCATCGTGATTTACTTACTTGCGAGCTAAAGTACACCGCGGCGAGACTCATCATGATTTACTTATTTGCGAGCTAAAGTACACCACGGCGAGACTCATCATGATTTACTTATTTGCGAGCTAAAGTACACCGCGGCGAGACTCATCGTGATTTACTTACTTGCAAGCTAAAGTACACCGCGGCGAGACTCATCATGATTTACTTATTTGCGAGGTAAAGTACACCGCAGCTAGGCTCATCGAGTGACCTTGGCATTCACTCTGAATCATTTTAAATCACAGGCAACACCACAACCACACCACACAGCTACTCGACACAACGCATTCTCAAGAACCACAAGTTCTTGTGCATACATCGATCTACAGATGGTCCAAGAAGAATTAAGATAAGCATGCTTCAACGTTACTAACTGAAATTTGAATGACCAAGTGGCATAAAGGGAAACAACAGATTTATAAAATTATGCAATGGTTTCGAAAGCTGCTCTAATCCGCACAGTGGGAGCGATTAGTACTCGTCACACTATTTGTATGTCTGCTCACGCACACGCCACGCCACGCCATGCATCAGGCGACAAACGCGCGACAATGTGCGCGGTGCTCGTCTGTCGCGGTCGACGTGTTAAGCCGACGCACGGCCGTAAAAGCCTATCGGCATGTAGGCTTTTCTAACCAATAGATTGACAGCTACAAACACATTGCTACAGCGTACGGTAGGCTAACATGCTACTCTGGTTAGTAATGAATGAGAGAGTCTAAATTATTGTGAAGTTAAATTAAAAATGTTTATTGATTTGACATTTCGTGTTTAGTGTGTACAGAAGTTTAAAAGCATAAGTTAGTTTCTTGTCCTATTTCAAAATTGAGTAGGTATTACCAACTTTAGTGTTACAGGTGATAGAAATATCGTTTTTTGTAGTGTTATTTTCTATTTTGTATAAATTTGTATTAATTTATTATTATTATTTCCTGTTTGTTCGCTAGCAATTTGCAGCTTGTTGAGCCATCTTACAATATTCGTACCTTGCTTGTTCAGCGAAAACCATAAATTGAAACTATAAACCTACCTAGGTGTTTTCTGTGTATAATATGTAGGTATGTATTAACAAAAAAATAGTATATCAGTCATTTAGTTCTCTCGTAATAGGTTGTATTATATAAGCTCTGCTTAGTTTGGAGCTAGACGATGCTGTGTGAAAAATGTCCAGCATTATTTATTAGTAAATAAAAATAATGCTAAGAAAGTTATGAAATTGTATTCGATTGAAACACCAATATAGTAGCCACGCTCATGTTGGGCGATATTCCAATAAAAATGTTTAATCAAACTCTCCTAGTGCAATATCGATAGTCTCAAATAAAATAAACGATAGTTCAATGTCTCTTTGTTTTAGCTTTCATATTATTCAAAATAAAGGTAGGTATAATATTTGATCTTTCTTTTTGTTCGTTTGCCCACCGCTGTAAGTTTATTGTGAATTAAAATTCAATAACATTGCAAAGTACTTACTTATTGGTTTTTTCAATAGTTTTGAGTTTGGTTGCCCAACACTCCGATCCATACAATACGGCAGGTCTTATGATTGTTTTGTAAATTTTTCCTTTGATCCTATTTTTTTTTTGAGTGGGTGTCTTATGTGTTTTATATTTATTCGAAAGCTCACTTCTATTACTACGCAGTTGGGCGCGAAGAAGCATAAAAGTAACTCATTATATATTAATACGCGGGATTTCATCCACCCTCCGTCCTAATAGCGCGAATATAGAAGAATGCCAGACAAGGTAAAGGGACACTCGTTCATAATGTTTTTTTTATGTTTTTCATGTTGTTGCCTGAAATAAATCTTCATAATTATTTAAAATCAAGCAACGTATTTTTGTCAAGGGTATTTTTATCATAGAACTAGTTTCTGCCCACGGCTTCGCCCGCGTGGTACCCAGATAAAAAGTAGCTTATGCTATTCTGAAGTATACTGTAAAGTTTCATCAAAATCCGTTTCGTAGTTTTTGCGTGAAAGAGTAACAAACATCCAGCCTCACAAACCTTCGCGTTTATAATAATAGTAGGATTGCCCCATTTAGGGAATATAGTAGAAGTATTGAGAACAGCGTTGCGTTCACTGGATTCAGAACTTACAATACGCAATCTAAGACAGTTGTGAAGTAGTATAACATCATTCACAGAGGTGAATATGCCAGGTCGACAGAGATCCACCACACATTCGTCACGCGCTTTTCTTGCCAAGTGCTAGCCTACGTCATTTGATTACGATGGTACCCATAGAGAATGCTCAGAAATTAGCACCTCTACTTTTTTCAATCCCCAACCCTAAGGTACATGCCTCAGGACGCTGCCCCTTTTGATAAGACCTCATCTGCATATTGAGTGGAGGATTTGTACGTGAGACGCAATGAAACCTCGTAATTTGGCAAAAAAACTGACGAAGGACATTCCGGGGTAGATATAAAAGGTAGACATTTTCATCTGGTACAAAGATTTTATTACTTGTGTATTTTTTATGGAAACCTAATAGCTATGCCCGACTCAAATGTTGTAAGTCTTAATACTTAACAAGTATATTTACGTAAGTAGGTATAACTCCCGGCTTTCGTTGATAACTAGATAATTATTTATTGAACAAATAAACAGTACAGTATATGGGCTAAGTTGATGATATAACATCTTCTCATACATACATGACTCATTTCATGAGTCAGATTATTTACATTTTAATAAACATGTTAAATGGACAACACACTAGAGCTTAATAAAATATCACCAAAAAATGGTTCCATGTTTTTTCTAGGCTTGGCTTATTCTATTACACCGATAGCAAGGGGTCGATGTAATTCACTTATTTATAAGCCCAATTAAATTCAATGTAGTCACAAGGATTATTTCGTATTGTCGTAGTATTTATACTAGCCCAATTAAATTCAATGAAGTCACAAGGATTATTTCGTATTGTCGTAGTATTTATACTAGCCCAATTAAATTCAATGTAGTCACAAGGATTATTTCGTATTGTCGTAGTATTTATACTAGCCCAATTAAATTCAATGAAGTCACAAGGATTATTTCGTATTGTCGTAGTATTTATACTAGCCCAATTAAATTCAATGTAGTCACAAGGATTATTTCGTATTGTCGTAGTATTTATACTAGCCCAATTAAATTCAATGAAGTCACAAGGATTATTTCGTATTGTCGTAGTATTTATACTAGCCCAATTAAATTCAATGTAGTCACAAGGATTATTTCGTATTGTCGTAGTATTTATACTAGCCCAATTAAATTCAATGAAGTCACAAGGATTATTTCGTATTGTCATAGTATTTATACTAGCCCAATTAAATTCAATGAAGTCACAAGGATTATTTCGTATTGTCGTAGTATTTATACTAGCCCAATTAAATTCAATGAAGTCACAAGGATTATTTCGTATTGTCGTAGTATTTATACTAGCCCAATTTAATTCAATGTAGTCACAAGGATTATTTTATATTGTCGTAAAATTTATACTAGCCCAATTTAATTCAATGTAGTCACAAGGATTATTTTATATTGTCGTAGTATTTATACTAGCCCAATTAAATTCAATATAGTTACAAGGATTATTTCGTATTGTCGTAAAATTTATACTAGCCCAATTTAATTCAATGTAGTCACAAGGATTATTTTATATTGTCGTAGTATTTATACACTAGCCCAATTTGATTCAATGAAGTCACCAGGATTATTTCGTATTGTCGTAGTATTTATACTAGCCCAATTAAATTCAATGTAGTCACAAGGATTATTTCGTATTGTCATAGTATTTATACTAGCCCAATTTAATTCAATGAAGTCACAAGGATTATTTCGTATTGTCGTAGTATTTATACTAGCCCAATTTAATTCAATGAAGTCACAAGGATTATTTCGTATTGTCGTAGTATTTATACTAGCCCAATTTAATTCGATGAAGTCACAAGGATTATTTCGTATTGACGTAGTATTTATACTAGCCCAATTTAATTCAATGAAGTCACAAGGATTATTTCGTATTGTCGTAGTATTTATACTAGCCCAATTTAATTCGATGAAGTCACAAGGATTATTTCGTATAGTCGTAGTATAAATACTACTGTTTTATTATTCCAACTCGAAACTATTGTTTTGTAAAAGGATCATTAAAAAGAATAACCAGCCTTGTTTTCTTGCCTTTCTTTCCTGGCTCCTGGTCGTGAACAGGCAGTACATAAAAACCGATGTTTCAAAGTGATCCTTGTGATTTTATTGAATAAATGAATTTCGACTTTGACTTTGACTATTGACTTGACAGATCATAAGAGTTTATCAACTAACAAACTAGCGCATACTTTCGACCTCGCCTACTAAATAAAGAAGAGATCGCAGGCGAAGTCGAGAACAATAATTAGCTCCATGCATACGAAATAGCACCTTATAGTTCTTGGTGCGGTTCATTATTAAATCGTGTTCGGTGTCTTGGAATCCTATTTTAAAGGTTGCGACACTGGATCAATTATTTACAATGTTGTTACTAGTGAAAGCTGGTAACATTCGTGATCATTCAAGTCCTTAATCCTATTGTAAAATCTACATCTATACTAATATTATAAAGAGGAAAAAAATGCAAGTTTGTAGATTTGTCAGTTTGTATGTAGGAGATAATCACCAAAACTAATGTTCCTACTTCAAAAATTATTTCCCCAATACTAGGAATGGTTTTTTAGGGGGGATAAAGGCTTATATATTATTCCGTAATTCCGTATCGGGCTGAAGTAGGTACCTACCTATCTCGATCGAATTTCAGATTGTTTCTTTTCTTGCTAAGGTAGGTAGCCTTCTATTTAATGGTGAAGCTGACATAATTAAGAGGATAAATCAAGAAAACTTTTTATTACTCGTTTTTTATTGGCTATGGTGGTACGACACTTTCGCGTTTTGCGCAGGAGTTTCACGAAGATAAACGAGACCGCGTTCATTCGCCAAGCAAAACAAACTCGCGCGCCCCCCCCAAATTGTTTTCTTTACGCGCCGGCCGGCGTCATCTACCTTCGAAACCGCTCGTTGTGTACTTCTCTGCCCTTGATGAAGACGACATCTCTGCGAATCCAGCATCCGCAGACTATGGAAGTGCGTGGAATCTCAAGGGGAAACTGGGGAGCTACAAAACGGTACCCACTACTGGACGTGATAAGATTAGTCATGTTTCAAACTAGCCATTACCTAAGTTCCCATACATACTTTTGATCCGTTCGAATCGGATTACCTTGATAAAAAAAGCCCTTTAAACAGCAAATTCTAAAACTTTGAAACCGTGACGCGGTAGCTCAGTGGTGCGACGGCTCAGTGGCACGTTTTAGAAGAGGCCTAGATGATGTTCTGGGGATGATGATGATGAAACACTTAGGAGTAGCGCAAGCCTGGTCCTTTGGAGGATTAAAGCTAAGTAAGGTTGACATTCCTATCGTGGAAAGGCCAGTTTTGCATAATTTTAATGTCTAAGTATCACATCGTCACTACCTTAAGTTTAAAGTTTCATGACTTCGCTTTAATGACGCCGTTAAACCACGGTTAAGTTTAACCGGCCTTTGCCAAACTTTTCTTTATTCTGTGCCTTTACGGCGGGTTTCCTTTATTAGGTAGGTAGGTGAAGTTAGGCGGAGTTATGATACCGTTATCCAGAACCGCAGTAAACATTAAATTGAGTTGTAAACAATTTTTGACTTGTTAGGGTTTGTTTATTAATGTGTAATATTAAAACCTTTGTTAATTAAACACCAAACCTTGACAGTTACATATATAAATATTTTGTGATGAAGGGTCGAGCTATATTTATCGTTTGAATACTTCAGGTCAGAGCGGGTGTAATAACGCATGGGGCGTATTTTGTATGAGTAATCTCATACAAAATACGCCCCATGAATTTTTCCGTCCGGATTTTTTTTAATATGTTTTATAACTTGCTACTGATAATACTTACATTACTTATATTATAACGGAATTTTTCTTCAAAATTTTTGTATTGCTTATGGTGCCAATCTACCTTCACATTATGTACTAGTCATGAGTAGCACACTGTTTGAAAACGAGGATCTTGCGAGGGGCTCAGTTTTACAACTGAGCCAGCACACTGTGATACCACAATTGAGGCGACGCAGAGAGGCATTTTCTGAACGTAGTTGAGTGAGGCAGTCTTGGGAACACAGTGTGCACTGTGCGTGTTGTTTTGTGTGATAATGGAGTGGAGTGGTATATGCGAGGCGCATTGTGCGAGCCAACACGATCTTTTCTCGCGTCTCGGCTCGCGCCTCGCGCCTCGCACGATTGTGCAACCGTGTCGGTGTGCAGGTGTGCTAGCTCGCCCAAACGAAAAGAGTGAGGCTTCGTTTCGAGAAAGTGTCTAGCTACAAAAGTGATGCCACACGTGCTGGGCGCTAATATTAGCGACACAGTTTTCAAACTTCTGCGGATATTACCGTTTCAAGTTTTTGTATATTCTGTTTTTGCCGACTAACCGAAGACTCCAGATTCCAAGAGCCTGCCTCCTTTTTTATACAACTAAAATGGCAAACTAGCGTACGGCCAACCTGTTGGCAAGCGGTTACCGAAGCCTATAGACGCTGGGCTCGCGCGTCGCCGTCCCTGAGACATAACGGATGAAAAGTCTCACATGCCTGTAATTTCACCGGCATCCATACCTTTCAAACCAGAACACAGCAATGCGAGCATTACTGCTTGCCGGTAGAAATAGGCATGGTGGTAGTACTTCCCTAAATGAGGTCTTCACAAGGAGCTTTACTATTTCTTTATCTCTGTTCTCTACTAAACAATTACATAGGAATTGATCTCGATTTTCGATATACTTCACGAAATATAAGTATACTTATATGATTATTTTCCAATAAATAGTCACGTACCTAAAGCCTACAATCCACCTATAATTAGTATCACTTCAGCTATACGGATTTTGATTTCATTTGTTCGACAAGATGTGAAAGTTATACTTCGTCCTCCTCAGAAACATTGGATATGATATCATTAGACGGGGGTGGAGGCACCTACTTTAATTACCTATTCAGATGTTTCAAGGTCGAAAGAAACCTTTTCTCCTTATCTGTATGGTTTAATTGACTCACTTTTAAAATATGCATATCACAACACACCAAGCGTTGTCTTTTTCCGGAAACTATGACAATTACTCTTTGATAGTGTCTGGTATGTTTCACGAAAAAACAATATATCAATTACACGAAACTAAACCGCAGGCATACCTACCTACTACATACCGGCTTTGTTTGATTTCAAACAAACACGCAAACAAGAGGGTTGTTAAATTGCCAAGCATAATTTAACAACTATCTAAATTAGTTTCCAATTATGCTTTATGTACGAACTTGTAAATTTGTTCATTGTTTGGATTGTCTAATGTTTGCCCTTCGTTTGACCACAACTTCACCTAGTAGGTACATCTACTGTTGAGGCTTACGATGGAACACAAAGATCTAAAAAGTACCTTTTTTTTCATTTCCATTAACCCATATTGTAAAATGGAAATACATTAAGACCAGCAACGAGTCAATTAGCTTCATAATTTTGATCTAAAAGAGTAGGTACATTTTAAAAAACACAACTCTTAGGCTCGCCGCAGTCGAGCAAAAAACCATCGTAAGCCCTGGTTTCATTCGTATACATTTAATATTCGCGCCGAGTGACTTTGCATAAAGTACCTTGCCTAGCGCGTAATAACAAGAGAGCCAGCCCTTCGAGGCTTTGTGGGGTTTCGTCAGACGCCTGTGGCACTGCTCACATCAAGACAGTTGCTTGAACCAGTCTCATTACAGTTACAAAATGGCTATTGAAACAAAACCATGGTAGATACTCTTTGTAGTAGGGATAGCAATGTCCAAAACTTTTTTAAACTTGACCCATTTTCAAAGTTTAGGTTCAGAAGTATCCCGAAGTTTCAGATGGTTTGGAGGATGTTAAGATTGTTAAAGTCGTTTTCCATTGTTGTTAGCTAGTGTAATTAGAGAGTTGGTGGCGTCAGCCTAGATCTCTTTGATGCGGTACGGGCAGATTTGCGGGTTCGATTACCGCTGCAGGACAAAAGCTTTTCAGATCCAGATGTTAGAGGTTCCAGATCTGAGTGTTGTGGTACCACGGTACTCGTAGTTTCTGATACTCACGATACAGGGAGGGCCGTATCTATAAAGTTAGACACAAAAGGCAAAACTTAATCATAAGCATGGAACGTCGTTACTTTTAAATTGAATAACTTTTACTAGTTTTTTTTAATTTAACTGTTGTAGCCCTTTATGCCATAAAATTCAAGCAATTTTTTATATTATAACCGCTATTCGTATCCCATGGCTAGGCAAATGCATTCCCCCATTCCCCATTTGTGACTTTGCAGTCTATTCGTTGTGCTTCAGCTATATGGAAAGTGCTCATTCCGAGTGCTTCCCCGTTTAACGCACAATTTTTCTACCCAATATTGTTTTTACCCGTTCAACCCAAAACATATGCTCCGTTCTACCCAATTCAAAAATATAAGTCATAGTGTATTCTAAACAGTACAGACACCGTAATATTTATAAAAAAATCAAACTTGATGAAATTATTACTCACAATAACTTCAAATTTTGTACCTACAATATGGAGGTAATAATATTTTATGCTCATGTTTATGTTCTCTTCAAACGAATGCACGTGTATGACGACTCTCGACATCAAGATGCTCTAACTTAAAGAAAAAGATGAGAGAATACGAAGTATTTTTAATGATTTGGCGAAACCTAAAATTTCAGTGGGACATTGCTTAGAAAAACTGACAACTTTGTATCTTAAATGTGTAAGTAGGTATGCGTGTTGAATAATTCAGATGATTTTTATTTATGTTAATCAAAAATAATGTTTTTCTGCTAAACGTTACCATCGATAGGCTCAATATAGTTTATTTTGCATTGTTATTTATAATTAATATATATTTTATTGTATCAAAAATGAGTATATCAACGGATACACTGTTTGTTTTAAATATTTGATCTCGAAAACTGATATTATGTACCTAGATAACTTAGAAATGTAACTTTATAAGACTGATTTTATTAATAAAAATATTTATAATAAGTATCTACATTTGTTTCTCGGCTGACCCTTCTACTTTAGTGTTTCACTGTGTCATTTATTTGAATTTAAACAATAGAAATTAGGAATAAGTAGATGTGGGTACAAAGGGTAACTTGAATCAAATGTTTTGGGTCGAACGGAGCAAAATACCTATTGGGTAGAAAAATCTTGGGTCGAACGGGGAAGCACACCTCCTTCCACCATTGTGACCAATGACCACCATAGACCAAAATCTTCTCCAGGCATTTTCGGTTCCTATCAAATAACGTAAACGATTAAAACTTTATCATAATACATTAATCTATACCTACATGATTTATAAACTATTTTTAGCGTTCAAACTGGAAAGAGGTATTTCACGTATATTTATCAGTGTGAAGGAAGCATCAGCTAGGGCTCATTTCTCTTGAAAACGATTACATAATATCAGAGTTTGGCTAGAGATCGCGACCCGTTATTGCGGAGCTTCATGTCAATAGTTCAATGTTTTGTTCGCTAACACAAAATAGGTCAAAATTGCCCTAACAGAACTTGAATTTATGACTGTCAGACGGACACACCATCATTTTTTGGAATTTATAAGGAGTCCACGTGAATCCAAGAGTCAGAACTATGAGTATCACGGTACATGTGCACATGCAAATATAAAATTGTCATAAATAACAATTGCAGTATGTATCAAAGTACGTTTATTCACCAGTCATCGTCCCGTGTACAAAAATCAACTGCCGGCCAAAAGGAAGCTAGAACGAGGACCGGCGTCGTTCTAGTGACGTTCCTTTTCCGTTCACAGATAATATATACAAAAACTTTACAATAGTGCGGGCGTACTCCCTACACAATCTAAAATATCCAAAATAACTAGTGTCACTTTTTTTTTTTTTTATTGATACAACTATGTGCAATTAGGTATATACAAAAAATACAGATGAAACAGCTAGCTATCTAAAGATCGTAGCAAACGATCTATAGATAGCTCTTAATTAGAAACACTTAATTGAAATAAAACTAATTTAATGCACATAAGACACTACAATACCGAGCCCTTAGATCTCGAAATCATTGTCAAAGGGACTAAAATTGATCCAGTGTCTACAGCGAATTTCCTAGGATTAACTTTAGATGAACATCGAAAGAAAGAAAGAAAGAAAGGAGTGAATGTAGAAATAACGGCTGATAGAGGACTATAGAAGAAGAAAACGCATTGTGCTGACCCCACATAATGTGGTTCTATCCCGCAAGAAGAAAAACTTGAACATCTCAACTGTAAATCACACATGAATCCTGATAAGAAAATTTCAAGTTTCGGCTATGCCCTATCAGTGCTATCCGATGTTGCATCGATTGAAGTCACTAGAAGGGCCTACCATGAAAACATATATTCCCTTCTCACGTACGGAATTATAGTCTAGCTAGGGTGACGACATAGTAACCATATAAAATACGTTTGTTCTACAGATACAATGCTTAAGAATTATATACAATATGAAAAGAAATGAGGTTTTAGGGAAAATACTTTTTTGACACTAACAGGTATTTACATAGGTACTTATTAGATTCTTGTAATTTCGTATTTTACGAACTTTAAATAATAATATACAAAGAACAGAAATGCGCAAATGAAAATGAGAAATGTCCATATGAAAATGTAATCCATATGAATTATACATAAATAAATGAATGAATGAATAAATAAATAAATAATAATGCTGGACCTTTCCACACAGAATGATCTAGCTCAAAACTAAGCAGAGCTTGTATAATGGGAGCCACATGACTAATATACTAATCTTTTTTTTGTAAATACATACATATTATACATAGAAAATACAAAATGGTTTATTGAAAGTTTTTTTATAATATGAATGAACATTTTGATCACAAAACTTATTATGTAAAATTTTCTTATTTATTCGTTAAAATCACAAGGATTTCTTTGAAAACACCGTAAATCGAACCCGCATCTCTTACATCGCAGACTATTAGCCCACCGCTAATAAGATATAAAGCAACACAAATATTTATATTCTGTAAAATTCGCACAATAAAAGGCCTTTTTATTATTTAGATCACGTAAGATACATCAAAAACAAAATAATAACTTCATTGCAGGCAAAATAAGCAGTATTTTATTTTTAGGCCTTATTTTTCAACTAACCTCTGCCCACGGCTTTGCCCGTACGGTACCCGGATAAAATAGTCTATGTGTTATTATGATGTCTAAGCTATATTTCTGTAAAGTTTCATCAAAATCCATTTAGTAGTTTTTGCGTGAAAGAGTAACAACCATCCATTCTCGCAAATCTTCGCGTTTATAATATTAGTAGGATTTGTCAATAAGCTGTTGGAATCTGCGTTGATACCTTACTAGGGGGTACGTTACTTACCTATTGAACTGCTTAGTAAAGTCGCCAGCAACTCGCTTGTCAATAAAATGTATTCGGATAGAACTAGGTATAGAAAATATGTAAAAATCTACCTCGACCTAGCTACTAAAATTTCAGACAGCCAACTACGTATCAAAAAGTGATAAGACAGCCTTTATTGTAAATTGCCAATGAACTCTGAATAGAAGGTGTTTCGATTTTCTTTTATTGCACGCCGTTTTTAGAATTGAATATTTGAAATCTGGATTCGGTAGACACCTGGGAGCTTGCTTTTACCATCCTCTATATTCAATTGAATATTTTTCATTGAATTTATGTCATCAAAATAAAATAGTCCTTTTTAGGATTCCGAACGAATAGGCAAAAACGACACCTCCATGTAGTTTTGTCATGTCTATTTTCTGTCTCACTGCCATGCCTGAGTGCTACATACCCCGATGTTTTCCTCAAGTTGAATTTTAGTGTAGGTATATATGAAGTGGGGGGTTATTCAGAATTAGAATTAGAATTATTTATTTAAAAAAAATAGTAAACTGACAGTATAACACCAGGTGCTAATTATCTTAGATTAAAACTTTAGTATAATCTTATCGAATGAAACATTGCTGACTGGATGTCATAAAAAAATGATGACATCATGCTGAAACTCATGTAACGTCGGCACATGTCAGCATTGATAGTAATTTGAATATTATCTCAGTGTAAAGTTCATTTACATCTTACCAGAGACTTTTCACCAGTTATGTTTCAGGTTCACCAAAGCACGAGTGATATCTCTGTTGTTGCAAACGATATAATCTATGGATCACGGTAACCTATACCAACAGGAGGGCCGCCACTCTAGTAGTACGAAAAGAAACAATATAGACAAACTCAAATTACCTCAATATATTAATTGAGCGTGTATTTATATGCTTATTATATTCTTGATACTTTATAATTAGATCAAAGTGTTAGTTGGCGTAGTTTCAAAGAGGCGACGAAGTTTGTAGCTTTGATAAGTACCTTACATGAGTGGGTGAATCTGCTCAAATGTATCGTGTTAAACAAGTTAGGCTATGATTATGTAGTGCCACAGAGTTGAGGTGCGAAACATAATCCGGTCGAGAACTTATTAATTTGTCTATTTATGTGCGCTTAACAAAAACATCATATAGCAACCGACATGCCCAAGAAACAAAAATTCAAAGGCGTGTGCCATCGATTAGTGTTCCAATAAGCGGCGATGGGCTTGCAACCTGTCAAGTGGAATGTTAATTACGCATCCAAATTCAACTACGTAAGACGCAGATGCGCCACTTGGTACCCTCACAGATTTGCGTACTCAGTACCAACGGATCTGGTGATTTCCAACATCGGGAACAGATTACAGCGTGTTTATTTTTTTGATTGTTTTTTACACTATCCGAATTTGTCTAGCCGAAACCAAGTATGAACACTATAAAATTCGTTGGTTCGTCGGTCAGTCGGTCACCATTGAAGTAGGTATGCTTCTTTGATGTAAAGATTGAAATCGCATTCACCGGCCGGCATGTGCCGTTCAACGCTTGAGACACCGCCCACTGCGGAAAGGGAAGATCTCTAATATTAGCAAAAAATATTTTCCATTATCTGAAACAATTTTTCACAGCAGATTACTAAGAATATTCAAACACCTGCCGGAAACTTCCCCCTGATTTTTACATTACTAATTTTTCCTAGTGATTTGGTAAAAGCCTGATCTTAATTAAGACTTTCCTAACTACGAGGTACCTTCGCATCGTCTAAAGAAACGGCATTGGATAAAATAAGAAGTGCCTACGTAGAGTTTCGTCACGAGGGTTAAACCGAATCCAATTAGACAGAGAATAGACGAGAATCAGAGCTTTGATCTTTTAGAAAAATATGTAGCTAGTTTTATAAATAGAATCTGGTGCTGATGAGGCGTGTACTCGGACCATTAGGAATGAATTGTGGGCAAATAGATGGAAATAAACTACGCGAGTGACCAACGAAAAACTCTTATGAGCGTAGATAGATTTCAGTTGTTACTCCGGAAAAAAAACAGTGAGCGATGCGCCTGTGTCATTAAGATAAATGTTTCTGCCTAAAGATATATCTATGTCTCAACTATCTCTAAAATATGTTTAAACTACAGTCAGTTATAGTCAAGGTAGTCTAATATATAATGTAATCTGTGATTTTTATTGTACAGAACTATTCCATTTCTAAATGGGAGATATAACCTTCCTTAAAACCAGGTCATTCCGAGTTCCGCTTCTCATTTGGCACAATTCAGTCTTAATGAGGTCTAGGTACAGTAAGCGCCACCAACGAGTTACCCCTTTGGGTGTAAAGATTGAGTAAAAGTTCACCCTTTAAACCCCAGAGGGGTCACCAGTCGCTGACGCTGACTGTACCATGAGAATAATAATAACGCGTTCCATTCCAAGGTCCGTATTTCATAACCGTCTGTGTTTGTTTTGGAGGATGGGAAACCGGAGATATCTTATTACGTGTAATGGCACTTGTTTGCGTTCTTTGCTAATTATTATTATTAATTCATTTATTTCAGATTATAACAAATCCATATAAAACATTTTTAAAAACACATTATTCACAATACAACACACACACACACACACACACACACATTCATATAAAATCAAAACAAATCAACTTATAAGTATTTCAGAGAAACCCAAAAAATTACATTGAAAAATTCATAATAAAAATGTCAAAAATATTAAGTATAATGATAAAACTTGTCAAAATTGGAATAAATAATAATTACAAGATCCTTATCATGAATTCCATTATCCTATTTTGTAGTGGACAGTCCATTCGGGATACCACCATTTGCAGGATGCTGTTGCTGCTGGCTCGCGCACGCTGGAGTAGGGAAGCAGCTTTCTTGCAAATTATCCCGTGAAAACCATCCGTGCGTGCCTCCGCAAACATCCCAGATGCAGACAAAAGCGAGGCAGGCGCATCAGCAACCTGAAAATATATTTGTATTGGATACACAGAGTATTGGCGACCCGGTGAGTGTGGTTTGTATAATTATTAATTATGTATTATCACACCAAATACTTATCAATCTATGAGCCCACATTCACCCACTGCTAGGTATAGACCTCCAAATATCGAAGTATCCACAAATGTTCAATATTTCAGAGTTGAAGCCGGTCTTTGTTTGTTAGGTGAGTAGTTATTTAATCAATTTCCGGGTCCAATCTTCACACCTCCCAAACTCTCGCCACCGCTCCCTGCTATCTGCTCAACTCCGCTACTTACCAATGCTCGTGTGAACAGAAATCCCGAATTATTCTACGTTTTATCTAAACGACTTTATGAAAAGCTCCGCCTTTTATTATTTCACATGCGTACCAAAGGGGATAACGTCTTTTAACGCCTAACTTAACTTTATCTTATAAGCCATTTGTGGAGCGAAAATCCGACTTAAAATTCTTCCTGCAAATTGCATGCCATACAAACGTTAATGCGATGTTTCGTAGGTAATCATTTTTAATAGTTTCTTTTATTTTTAAATTTGGTTTTTAGAGATACTAAAAATATTTATTTATATTATATACAGGGTGTAACTTATGTTACACCCTGTATATAAAAAAAGGGATTTTTTCTTGTGCCCTTTTCTAGCTAAAACATCTCATTCTTGTGAGCTAAATGGTATTTTTTTATTTTCAACATAAGATAGATAGATAGATAGTATTTTATTCAATACATACAATACAGCACAGATAAGTACAAATGAAAAGAAATACAAACAATTAAAAAAACATAGTACATTACAAAAGAGTACAATACATGGGTGCTAACCAGTGCTAACGAGGGCAGTCTATGCTGTCTAGTCCGCCAAGGCGAAGCAGCGGCGAAGAGCTGATTTTCAGATAATTGATAACTGTTTTCACATAACTGTCTAGTTACGTCCAAACTAAATTTTAACGCAAATTTGTATATAAGTAGGTACTCGTGGTATAACGGGTGTGCGGTCGACCTCACGTTAGTATTCTAGTGTCGGTTCAACCTCCGTCTAAATAAGTTTTCTCGCAGCTCCCTCGTCCATCGGCAATTTGCCGATTTAGGCATCTCACGCTGCTCGGACATAGAACAAAGCAAATAGCGGGTTTACTCAAAACAAATAAAAAACTGTAATGACGCAAACCAACTCAAAAAAAAGATAAACCGTTTAATAAAGAATTTCAAGTAGAAGTCAAACCGCAGATATTTCAGTTGTAAGTGGCCAGTTCGACAAAACTGAATTTTCATAGTTAAAGACCTAATACAATACGGTATCTGAGCATTAATATTTACACATTATAGAGTAACTTTCATGTAGTCAATGGTCGCAAGTTTGTGTTCCAATTACTTTGCGACTGTAATTACTAACTACGTGGCGTTGGGCACTAGAAAGAAATAAAGCCTGCAGGGTGAAAATTGTGGAGACATAAAGTTTTAATTTTATTTCCTCTATTGAAATTCTTGTTGTGTGTAGCCAGTGCAATTACTCTGTGTAAGGGCCGGCGCACATCAGGCGAAGCGCAGCGCTACGCATGTGTGCTCCTAATGATTGTGTGATTCGTTTAGAAAATTTGCGGGTATACTCATCGCTGCAATACGTCTAATGTACGCTGGCCCTAAAATATTGACACTAGTTGGTATCTTAATCAATAGTGGATAAATATGACAGACTAGCCCATGCCCGCGGTTTTACTCGCGTAGGATAAGTAATTGATATATTCAAACAAACATTTCTTTAACAAACTTAACACACCATCCTCATTTATCATTTGGATTGAAGAATATTTATGTGGTTTGTAAATTCAATGAATAAAAATATTTTTTCTTAAAAAGGTTTTCAGCCCTTTTCACCTCCTTAGGGGTAGAATTTTCCAAATTCCTTTTTTAGTGCACCTCTACACCTTATGAGCAATATACCCTCAGAGTTTCATGTTTCTAGGACTTATGGTTTAGGCTGTGCGCTGATTCACCTCTTGGACTTTGACACCCCCTACATCCCCTTTGAGGGGTATTTAGTAGAAATTATTATACAAGATTTTTATCATTTGTATTAAATAATATTTCTGTGAAGTTTTAAGACTATACGTTCAAGGAATACGAATTTTCATGCAAAGGTTTTCAGCCCTTTTCACCCCTCCAAGTTTCATGCTTCTAGGACTTATGGTTTAGGCTGTGCGTTGATCCGCCAGTAAGTAATGGAACAGTTTTACGTATATTGATAAGTAGCTGGATCTATTAATAGTGTTAGAGATTCAGCTATCTTCTTCGATCTATGCGTGAACATTTTGTAACATGTACGAATTTTTCTCACGGCAGACCATCCATAATAAATGGTCGAGCCGTAAGCAAATTACTCCATTTATTTTCTAATCAAAATTTTGCGATAATCCTTTGAATTTTCTATCGAGCTCAATACCCAATCTCGTTTATTTCAATTAATTTAAAAGTCGAAAGATTCTGAAAACGTTTTCTACACGAATTTTTGAAAAGATTATTTTAATTTATAGTTATCAAATTGATTTGAATAGGTATTTCTATCGACAGCCCTAATTAGGTTTGCAATGCGCAAAATCGATTAATGTTTGTTTACATAAGCTGTACACTGTGTTTACCTTAGTGATGTAAATCGGTTGTACGCTCTATGTATCTATAGAGTAAAAATATAGTGCTATCTATGTATCGATGTACGATAAGGATGCTGTACATATTCAAGTCTACTCTGCCTCGGAGTGTAGACTTGAATATGTATCTATATGGAATCTAATTTCATGATTGCAGCTTGTAGTTCCGCGACTATAAATTGAAGGTTCAACAGAATATCAATGGTAAATACAGCACTTGTATACAGCAACAGCTCTTTATATTTTCATAATGTAAGTAGTTTTATACAGACTTTGTGTTTGATCGGTGAACTGCAAGTTTTTTAACAATAAGACTTTCATTTGGCCATAATATCACCTGATGAAAATTGATGATATGATAAAGATGGAGAATGAAGGTCTAGAAGTTACCTTTTATTCACTCTGCCCTTGACGAGAAGTAGGTTATATTTTTCAGGGAAGACAGATGTAGTGTGTTCGGTTTGTTCGCAAATAACTTTAGTCTAAGTAAGAAGTCAGAAAAGCAGATTATATCAAAGTTATGGACTAGCAACTTTTCACGTGGAACGCTTACTACTTACAAAACGCGGGCATGTGCCAGATGTAATGTTTGGGCGTGCTTCTGACTGCCCCTTACTTGGTATCCTCAAAGATCTACTCACTGAGTAGAAGGTCGTGATGTAATTCAGTAGCGCCATAGTACTAAAATCTATTGACGAATCAGTCCTGATCTGATCATTTCCGGGAAATCATGTGCTGCCCACTTTGTTTGTATTTTGTTAGCATATAGATGACGACCTCTGTGGTGCAGTGGGCAAAGGCCTACCTGAGACGCAGAATGTTGGAGGTTCGATTCCCGCCGCGGGACAATTGTTTGTATGATCTGCATTATGTTTGTCTCGAGTCTGGGTGTTTTCTAATATGTATGTATTTATAAAATTAAATGATATATATAAGTAGTATATCAGTCATGTAGTTCTCATAACACAAGCTCGGCTCACATTGGGGCTAGATGATGCTGGTGTGAAAATGTCCAGCATTATTTTTTTATACCAACAATAGTTTATAACGTAGTTCTCACTTGTGTACGTGTTTGTTAGATCTTCAGCTTCAATCCATTCGTATTATCCTAATATTACCTCTATAAACGCAAAAACTACTGAACGGATTTTAATGAAACTTTACAGTAATATAGCTTATTTATCAGAATAACACATAGACTAGTTTTTACTACTTAAACTACGTTTTACTTTTCCGGGTACTATGCGGGCAAAGCCGTGGGCAGAAGCTAGTTTTAATATAATTCTAATTTAACTTCTCCGCATCACACCATGCATAGCGTAACCGTTCCTACAAGCTTTCGCTCTTTGACAAGCTTCGTTTTTTACAAGCTTTTGCTTTCTTTATATTTGCTTGTACGTATTTGGTATGAGTAACGAAGCGAAAGCGACAGCACGAGCCAGCGGGAGCTCAAGACCGGCCGCCTGTGACGTTACACCCCCCCTATCCTCCCTTTACCCAGGGCTATTACCAACTAAAACACTTTCCTGGTAGATTTAAGCCTGAATTCATAGTAGGGGGTTGAACAGACCCCAAAATCCATCATTCAGCATTTGCCTTATGTCTGGGTGCATAAAGGTTAAATTCGCACTTGAATTTTTACTTAGTGTCTGAACAGTCCCCTAGGGTAGCCCCTATTTGACTATGAATCCGGGCCTTAGTCTCTAATTGTGCAGTAGAAGCAGACAAAATTCTCCTTAAAAAGCAAAAAATCCGTAGATATATCTTGTTAAAAATTATAAATTAAATATTTGCTGTACGCCGTAGGTGATTAGGAGTCTGCCACAGTAAAACCTCTAGAGAATCATAACTTAAAACAAATATAAATAATAATAAATTATTACTATTGTTACGAGCTAGGGTTCGGGATAAAATAATTAAGTCCAATTAAACCCCAAAACAAATAACACCACGAAACTACGTAATTAAAACAAAAACACTGTATCACTCGGTACAACACTAGCACAACTGTCACAACACTAGTCCTGGGTATCACTCTCGAATCACTTCAAATAATTCACTCTCAAATCTTGAAAGGAAACTGACTCTACCGGCCGTTTGCCGCGCTTATACCTCTAGAGGTATATCTCATAAGACGTCTCTTCCAGAACAATCTTTTAGGGGGCGTGGCCCGTATCCTCGCTCCGCCCCATCTCGTACCGTCCCGAACATTCTGGAAACTGCCGTCCTTTTCTAGTGCTGATGGCGGTAACAAGTAGTGCGTCCACTAGATAAGAGATGGCGCTAGCGTACCGTAGTTAGCTAGGCCGCGCTCGTCACACTATTATTATAATATTTGGGTAAATTTATATTTCTAAAAGTGGTCTTCACTTTTGTTTGGCATAACATTTTTTTTGCCCGGAAAATATTGTTTTAGTAAGTATTCGTAATAAGATCTTAGTAAATCATCGAGACCTATTTTTTATATTTTATGCTGATTGAGTTTGAATTCTGGTGTGGGTAATAAGGAGTTAACTATCTATTTATCTTGTATTCCACTTCAATGATAAATGGCAACACACTCGGACACCTCGGAAGGGGTGGGATGGATAACTATTAACTAAGCTTTTATTTGTGGATTGATTTGCCAGATGCACGGCTATTTACATCTTGATTGGAAATTTTACGACTCGAGGGAATCTGTTGTGGTTCTGAGGCGGATTTTAGTTTTGTTGACTTTTTTTGATATCTTCCGTAGGTGTGACCTATGTATTACTAATTTGTGGTAGATATCGCAAATACCATCACTAATTCTGTTTTGGTAATGCTGTTCCTATCCAGCTTGAACAAGGTCATACTAAATAATAATGCTGGACAGGCTGGTCATTTTTTTTAAACATCATCATCTATCCCCAAACTAACTTATATGCTACTTAACATTTTTTTTTCTAAATACATACATACATATTTTACATAGCAAACACCCAGACCCAAGTCAAATATTTGCATATCATACAAACATTAGTCCCGCGGCGGGAATCGAACCTTCTGCGTCTCGGGCGGACCTTCGCCCACTGTCCCACAGAAGCCATCAAAGGTTAAAGAACCTTGTTACTCAGGTGTTGTAAAAGACCAAATAGGGGGAAAAGACTCAGGATGTCTAGACAACAACCATTTTCTGTTGGCGTTAACGCCTCCGGAAAGATTGAATTGTATGGAAATGTCACGTGACAGCTGCCAAGTTTTACCTTGACAAAACTTGTCAAATTTGCGTTAGCGTGAAAGGAAAAGTAAGCGTAAGGTATTTGTCTAGATCCCAGAGCGTCTTTAATAGGAAGTTTCATCAATCATGCAAACTTTTTTATTCCAAAAACTATCGTGAACTTGAACTATTCATATTATTGTAAAAACGGGAATTTTCAGTGCACGGCGCGACGCGGAGGGAGAAAGTCGCGATCACTCACCCTGATGAAGACTCTCGGAATGAGTCGAAACTTAGTCAGTGCCTTCACTGATAGTGCAGTACGTGAAAATTCCCGTTTTTACAATATGAGTGCTCCTAAACACTAAACATTATTGTCTGTGTTTTGATATTACCCATACACGATCTCTGTGGCGCAGTGGGCGAAGGTCCGCCTGGGACGCAGAAGGTTGCGGGTTCAATTCCCGCCACGGGACAAATGTTTGTATCTGCAAATATTTGTCTAAGGTCTGGGTGTTTTCTATGTATATTATGTATGTATTTACAAAAAAATGTATATAAGTAGTATATCAGTCATGTAGTTCCCATAATACAAGCTCTGCTTAGTTTGGGGCTAGATGATGCTGTGTGAAAATGTCCAGCATTATTTATTTATTTATTTCATTATTTAAAAGTTGGCAAGGCGTTAAACAATTTCTCGCTGAATAATAAAATAAAACAATGTACTGGCAGCGCTACCGTCTCCGAAACTTTTCACTTTTACACATAGCTTACTTTGATCCAGACGAAAATGCCTTTCGTCAACTTTTCGCTGGAATAATTTTAGCAAAGAAACTGTTAGAAACAAGTTATGTTTTTATGTACCTAGTTAGCCACCGTTATGAGTTCTATGAGGAAAAATATCTACTAAGAGTGCACGAGATAAGATATCTTAACTTAGTTTTATTGATACTCAGATACACACTTGTTGACAAGTCTTTGAGGATACCAAGCAGGGGGTAGTCAGAGGCGCATCCAAGCATTACATTTGGTACATGCCAGGGTTTTACAAGGAGTTAGCATTCCACGTGACAGGTTGCAAGTTTTAGAGCACGTGTTATTGTCACATAAATTTAAAAAAATCATTGGTACACAAACGGGTTCGAACCCACGACATTCGGAACGGAAATCGGAGAATATCACAGCCATTATATATCCATGGATATTATTTTTTTAAGTTGTATATTATTTGGACATGTCATACTACGATCTACGATCGTACTTTTTGGCCTTTCCCGATTATAATACAATTGGATATTGAAATATCCAATTGTCTTGCAAGACGATAAGAAAATTATATAATAAAATAGCGCGTAAAATTCGCAGTAAGCATAAAAAAATTAGAATATTATCACGGCTATACCACGTACTCTACTTTTCTCCTGCCGTTTGAACGCTGAAGAAGGACCTCTAAACGGTCAACGAAACGTCAAAATAATAATATCCCTCATAATTTACGTCGTAATAATATCCTAAGATGATACCAAACCACTGTAATTTCAATTTTATGAGTACAGAATATGTGTCTGAGAGAACTATTTCAATAAATAATACCTTAGAGACATCCACAAATGGATTCTAAACAGCATAATACTACGAACAGACGCGAAACAAATATTTGCATTTTCGAAAGTATTCATTGTTTAAAATTATGACTAATATATTTTGCTCTGAAGACAGAATGTTATGACTTGCTGTTCTACGACTCGAGGTCAAAGTCAAGGTCAAGGTTTCATACAGAAGCGTCAACTTATACAATTTGCGTTAGCGTGAAAGGAAAAGTAAGCGTAAGGTATTTGTCTAGATCCCAGAGCGTCTTTAATAGGAAGTTTCATCAATCATGCAAACTTTTTTATTCCAAAAACTATCGTGAACTTGAACTATTCATATTATTGTAAAAACGGGAATTTTCAGTGCACGGCGCGACGCGGAGGGAGAAAGTCGCGATCACTCACCCTGATGAAGACTCTCGGAATGAGTCGAAACTTAGTCAGTGCCTTCACTGATAGTGCAGTACGTGAAAATTCCCGTTTTTACAATATGAGTGCTCCTAAACACTAAACATTATTGTCTGTGTTTTGATATTACCCATACACGATCTCTGTGGCGCAGTGGGCGAAGGTCCGCCTGGGACGCAGAAGGTTGCGGGTTCAATTCCCGCCACGGGACAAATGTTTGTATCTGCAAATATTTGTCTAAGGTCTGGGTGTTTTCTATGTATATTATGTATGTATTTACAAAAAAATTTATATAAGTAGTATATCAGTCATGTAGTTCCCATAATACAAGCTCTGCTTAGTTTGGGGCTAGATGATGCTGTGTGAAAATGTCCAGCATTATTTATTTTATTTTATTTACTTAGTGCCGGAATTGAGGTAAAGTACATTTATCAGTAGCCATAAAGCAGTAATCGTTGCATTGCTGTGTTTCAGAGACTTTCGACCCGTTATGTTCAGCAAGGCGCGACCTCTGGTGGTCTACCTCTGATGTTACCAACTTCCATAGGTAACGGTTTCTGCTTACTAACAAGAGTATGCTTGTTTGAGTATGCTACAATTGAAATTATTGTGGTTTGGTATGATTTTAGAATATTATTATACCATGTACTTTACTATTCTTCTGAACGAAACGTCAACAGGAGTATAGTAAAGTACGTGGTATAGTGAAAGCACCTACTAAGTTTCGACTCATTCCGAGAGTCTTCATCAGGGTGATTGTGACTTTTTTTAATAAATAATGCTGGACATTTTTCACACAGCATCATGTAGCCCCAAACTAAGCAGAGCTTGTATTATGGAGCTAAACGGATTTTAATGAAACTTTACAGTAATATAGCTTTTACATCAGAATAACACATAGGCTACTTTTTAGCCGGGTACTTATCGGGCGAAGCCGTGGGCAGAAGTTAGTATTCTAAAAAGCTCAAAGTTCTGTCAAGTAATCTAACCATCCAACAAAATATTCACAAAATGAACGTTACGATGAGTAGCAGGATACTTGATCAGAAGAGAAAACCTATCCAATAAAATACGTTTATTTCAGGCGGTGGCGGGCGAGAAGTTGACTGAGACGTTTGAGGTGCGGGTTCGATTCCCACAGCAGGATAAATGTTTGCGGATATTTCCGGGTCTGGGATTTTGGGGGGGACAACTGTATCACAGTTCCTGTGATACTCACGATACATGGACACTTAGTGTAGAGTGAGGACAATGTATGTTGGATATTTATTCGTTTATTTGTCAATGAGGTCTTACAATATATTGACGACCTCTGTGACGCAGCGGACGAAAGCCCGCCTGAGACTCAAAAGGTTGCCGGTTCGATTCCCGCAGCGGGATAAATGTAATTTCCATAACACAAGCTCTGCTTAGTTTGGGGCTAGATAATGCTTGTGAAATTGTCCAGCATTAGTATATTATTATATAATTTAAATAAATGTTTAAATTGTTCGAATTATGTTCTTACATAGCTAGGCATGCAAATATTCCTAAATAGAGGATTCACTTAACGTATATTCATGATAGAAAATAAAAGAACTGCAATTGATTCAGTCCAAAAGACATGACAAAATACAAAAAGCAACAAATTAAGGTATTAACAGGACGGTTAATGTGACTTTATAAATTCGCTCTGAAAATACATTTTACATTTTATTGCAAAAATAATCCACCTCCCGTAATCTGAGCCATTTTCTGTAAGATATGTACTTTTACAAAGCCACCTGTAACAAAACATAGGTATATCGCTGAACAAATCCACCGATAAACACACCGTGATAATTTTTAATTCAATACGAGTAACGAAATCTCCGTTTGAAAGGGATTTTCAGGCTCCCGTAGCGGGGCGGGAGGGGGAGGGATGGGAGGCGAGCTCTCCGGCAGTGCGCGGCTGGCGCTCAACGTGAGTGTGCCTCTAGACTCGTCCTCCCGCGTTCCCGCGCTCTCGCTCTAGAGGTATATGCAGCGTACTACGTTATACCGCCTTCAGTATCCACAGCCGCAGACCAATTAGTGGGTATCTTACTTCGTATTTAGTTTTTAAACTGTGTTGTGTTTGTGAGAATCGCCATGTGACGGTGCCGTGGTCATCTATGGCCGCGGTTTGGTATCGATATGAAGGATTTCGCTTGTCTTCGTAAGCCAATATCCATAAGTATCTTTGAAGAATTTTCTTTGATATAAGCAAATAATAGCTAAAAAACTAGATCATTTTCAGTGAATTTCTGAGGAATTTCTATTTATAATGCTTCAGGTTTTGACGCACGAGTGAATCAACTTTTTAAATTAGGAGATGTCAATCAACCATGTTTCGGGTTTCGGTATCTACCTAGAAAATATGTTTACTCTACCAGTTTTATTTTCTTTCCCAAATTGTAGATTTTCAACCGAATGCTGAAAACGATAATTTGCACTCGATATAATACATAGTTCAAGAGACCTCACGATACCTACTTCATAACTTCTAAAGAAAAGTATCTACCTAGTTAGGTATATTAAATAGAAGGCGCTACACTAACATATCCCCAATCTCAAGTACACACATAAGACAATCATTTACCTACTTTTTTTACAAGAAAAAAAACCTGTCCCTACGTACACCCACAGAACGTTCGAAGAATTACAAGTTATGTGTAAATGTGTTGGTTCACTTAGTCTGCCACACTGTTTTTTCAGCAGTCATCGACGTTTATTTCGCTCTAAACTGACAGAAATTTGAAACAAAAATTAATTGCCACTAGATCAAAAGTAGTGATATTTCATAGACAGGAGAATAGATATTGCCAAAAGTATTGTAAAGTAGGTAGGTAGGAAGAATAAGGCGACCACCCGGTGCCATCGCCGGCGTGCGTGACGCTCTCGCCATTCCAAATTCTAACTGATTGGCGGCTTAATAGATCTTTCTTACTTTTTTATTGGACCCCGGGCATACGACTGCGAATGAGAATTGCCATCAGGGGTGGTTGATTCAAAGCCGATTTACGGATATTATTAAATTGAACTTCATCCCTGAATTAAACTTCCTCTTCGTAATTTGGGTTGGATAATTTTCCTTTTCTTGTCGCAGTTATATTTTATACTAGCTGTTGCTAGCGGCATTGCACGCGTGGAGTAGTATTATAAAAATAAACCGAACTCATATAAACTTTCACTTTGAAATGTGAAAATAAAAAAACCTTGAAACACGACATTATTTATTTATGCCCAGTAGCTGTAATTAAAATTTTCAAGCTCCTTTAAAACCGATACTCCTATATAAACTTTCATTCTCCATTTCCCCCACTTAAAATGTGAATACCTTTAAGATACCCTGAAACACATAATTATTTATTTATGCCCTTAATAAATAATGGACTTATTAGCTGTTATTAAAATTTTCTTCTTTCTAACTTCAAAGAAAAAATAATTTCATACATAGTTCACCCTCTCCATTTCTCCCCTTTATAGTAGAAATTTTCATAAATCCTTTCTAAGCATATTCTTAAGTTATTAAATAAACCTACGTTCCAAATTTCAGCTTTCTAGTCTTAGTAGTTTTGCCTGTACGTTTATAGAACAGTCAGGACAAACGATTTTATAAGTATAGATTATATTTTTTTTTTAATTTTAATAGCTAAACTGGATAATCTCCAAATCCAACTACAACTCCTTTAGCCCTGTTATAAATAACTAAGCCACAAATCCAAATGTCATACCTATATCCAGTTTTGTTCTATTTACAATCGAATTGATCTAAGTTTGGATTTGCCCTCGAGTTACACACTATATTACAAACCTAAGCAAGAGTTAGATATCTTCAATAAGGTTCACCCGGACTGCTTATCAGTCCTTATCAATCACAAGTCCGGACTGGTATGGAGTACTGCACAAGATGCCAATCTTTGGGATGGCTGGTCAAACCCAGCTTGCTGCCTTAGACTCGATCGAGTACATAAAGCTTTTAGAGAGTATGCTGAGTTAAACATGTTAAAACGGTGACCTAATTTAAAATATTTCTATACAAAAATTGACAATACAGTCAATGTTTCGATATATTTTTAGTGTGTTTGCAAATCAATATAGACCTTTAGACTGGTGATAAAATGTTTATCGGGAAGACGGGTAGTCAGTTAGGATGAAAATAATACACCGTTATTTAATGTTTTATTGTATGTTGACCTACGTGTATCTTCCCGTATTTTTTTTCTAGATAGCGAAGTCTTCGTTTGAAGCGAACCATTTTTAAGTTTTAGGTAGGTACCTCTCTCTACTCTACTCTCTCTACTCTACGGTAGTACTCTCTTTCAGACTCCCATTAAGATTTTAATACCCCTGAAAAAATATCTGATTTAGATGTTCTCCTAAGTTGGTCTTTCGTCTTTATTTTCTTTGTTTTCTTTGAACTGTTCTGATTTGGTTCCTGAAATAACAAACTCTAAAGTTTTAACTCGTTTCGTAATTATAAGATCGTCGTCACTTCCGAGATGCTAAGACTCGGTAAATGTGATTTTGTTTATAATGATTTACATAATGCCGTGGGGAATGTGCGGGATTTGCTTCCACACCAAGTTCCACATTTGTTACCGTGGGTAGAATGCGCGGAGCACTGCACGCTATCTCATTGAAATGTACAGAATGGGTTCAAGTTTGGATATCAGCTCCTTACTGCTATTGGATTTGGTAGGTAATTCGAAAAATTAGTTGCACATTTGCTTAAATTCATTTTGATTGTAGTGAGACGATAATAGTTTAGTGTAATTAGAAGATGATCATTTTAAAAAATGTTTTTCATATATCTACCCAATATATCTGTTTTTGGGAATGAAAGTATTCGAAGTAAAGTCGATTATGATCTGAATATTAATAGAAGCCTTCATGTTTTCCACAATCAATTAATATATTCGTTTATACAAAACATAGATATATTACAGTAAAGAAAATAAATATATTTTATTTTTCCATCTAATTGAATAATTACAGTTCATTTTACTTCGATGTTGTAGGTCAAGTGCTGTCAAAAACCTACCTATTTGAGTATGGTTTCATAATTCCTAACCGCACATCTATATGGAAATCTATTTGACTGATATTTACTATACAGAAATCACAAGAAGATTTACCTTGAACACATAAAAACTATTACTTATATGTCGTTTGTATTTACTCATAGAAATAATGACCAATCTCATGTATATAAACGTCATGTCTATAATAATTATTAGAAAGGTTGGTTTACTACCCACTTATATTTGATAGCATATTTATGACTTACTTAGCTTTTTACTACCCCTAATGGAAATACTCTAAAAATACCGTTTAGCGACCAAACGAATATTTACCTATTGGAATTTATTATAAATAGTTTTATGACTAGATTTAATTAACTCAGTATTTTTTTTAATAAAAAATAAATACACATCTGTCACATATATAATCCTGATCCCATATTAGAATTCTCTATATCGTAGGTATCAGGAATTACGAATACTATGCTACCACTACACCCAGACCCGGAATAAATAGGGTATATGCAGAATATGTAAACATTTTTCCCGCAACGGGAGTCGAAGCAGCATCGAAATTTAGTTTAAATATTTACTTTTGTGACAAAACTAAAAAAAAAGTTTTTTGGATTAAAAAGTGATTTGCTTTAAGTATCGGTTACACTTAAGGGAAATCACAAGATTATACAAGAACAAGTCCCGCCAAAGTTGAATTATGGGATATTGAGGATGTCCATCATAGGTAATACAGCAGTGAACATGTTTGTTTGCTAAATAAAATCTCAAAAAAAATTGCAGTTAAAACGACAATATTTGTCCAGGAGGGCAAATACCAATAAAACAGGATAAATACCACTTTCTGTTGGCCTTAACGCCTGACATAAGTTGTTGAAATGTCACATGACTACTTTGCGTTAGCTTGAAAGGAAAACTAAGCGTGAGGTATTTGTTTAGAGTCGTTTTTTTGATCTTAATATATAAATGAATCCCCAACCGATAACCAATTTTTGAAAGTTATCAAGAAAAGCGTCCAAACTGCTACATTATTGATACGCTTCAATTTGTCGCTACGAGTAGAGGTATATTGAATCTGCCGCGCGGTTACCTGCGGCTCGGTTCTAGGTAAAGCCTTCACAGTACAGTCGAAGATACAAGTGCATTTAATATTATTAGAGTTTTGGACTACTGAAAACAGAACGGCTATTTATTTACATTTTGGCTAGCTGGTAGCTTGGCTCAGTGATACAGTTTAGGAGTAGCTTACTGAACTGTGAATAAACTGTTTCATTTCGGTCACACTATTTCGTTCCATTTGTAAATAAACTAAGCAGAGCTTGTGTTAGTTATTACATACTAGCTTCTGCCCACGGCTTTGCCCGCGTGGTGCCCGGATAAAAAGTAGCCTATGTGTTATTCTGATGTATAAGCTATATTAATGTGAAGTTTCATCAACATCCGTTCAGTAGTTTTTGCGTGAAAGAGGAACAAACATCCTCACAAACTTTCACGTTTATAATATTAGTAGGATAGGATAGGTGTACAAATTTGCATCGATACAAATATTTGCAGATCATACAAAAATTTGTTCCGAGATGGGAATAGAAATGCAACCTCCTGCGTCTCAGTAGGGCTTTCGTCCACTGCGCCACAGAGGTTGTCAATATAGTAGGACCATGTGGTAGTTTTATATGGTTGTGTGACATTACCTACTCCGAGTACATTGTCACTTCGACTTGCTTATTATAAAACAATTAAATATGCCCAATTTAAATAGTAAATTGAACAAAGTAAATTATTATTATACTGAATTCAGAGATCAAATATAGCGCAGTTAACAGGATTACCATCATTCACGGAAAAGTAATTGGATTTTCAGCACAATAACTGATTACACAATACTTTTATATTGTGTATTTACAATATGCATTTGTAATAAAGTTTTATACAATTTCACAAATGAAATGACATTATATTTATTTGATATGTAAATGTTAGCGAACGTTGCGGTGTCGTGACGTGAAGTATCGGTATCTGACTATATTTTGAAAAAAAAAGCGGCGTACAAGTTCCCTCTCGTGGTACATAGGTAAAATTATAATTTAGTTACACAAGTCCGCATCTTAGTATATATTCGTTAGGTATATACTCGTATATTCACGATCTAAGTACGGTTCAGTTGTTTTGATGTTTATGGGTAGCTAATATCCAAACATATACGTATAAATTTTATCAGTTCTGTTAATAGTAGGGTTAATGATTTTATCATTTTACTAGCTTCTGCCCACAGCTCCGCGCGCGTGGTACCCGGATAAAAAGTAGCCTATGTGTGATTCAGGTGTATAAGCTGTATTACTGTAAAGTTTCATAAAAATCCGTTCAGTAGTTTTTGCGTGAAAGAGGAACAAATATCCTCATAAACTTTCACATTTATAATAATAGTAGGATGTTCTAGCGTTTCTAAAACAAAAATTAATTATTGATCTTTGTTCAAGACAACAGTCAATGTTTACAGGTTACATGAATTAAATTAAAAGGATCATTTTATTCCACTCAACTAAACCTAGGAAAATTTCGTTACAGAAACTCCTTGTATTTTTTTCTTCATTGTATCAGCGGTTCTTTGTTTGTCACCCTGCCTTAGGTCGGTGATCTGAGTTGAGCCTAATGAATGACCGATTGTGGTGAAAGGATTCAGTGCTATTATATATTAAAGATGCCATTCGAGCAAGTTTAAAGATGCAGAAGTTGCACAGTGTAGCACTTTTGGCTGCGCCAATCCAGTCGTCAGTAACAAGGTTAGGTCTCGCAAGTGTGTGCTATGCATAATTGAGCGGAGTGGATTGGGCAGCGCCGCGTCGCCTGGGAGCCTTCCCTGCGCTGTGAGCGAGCGCCAGCCAAGGGAAAGTCCAGAATACAAGCTCAGAATTATTCAACAAACCACTTTAAACGCTTTTCGTTAGCGTTAACGCTAACAGAAACTGGCATTTATCTAACAAGCCTGGTCAAAATATTGCAAAAAAAATCTATAATATGCAGGGTGTCCCAAAATTATTGCATAAAATGATTCTGCCCATGAAATCCAAGTTTCAAAATATAAAAGTAGAACTATTAATTGTTTTTTGAGGTAGATAAAGAAACTTTTTTAGAAAATCTTTTTTAGGATTTTTTTTATTTTTACCGCAGTATTTTGTCCATAAAAATAAGCCGTATTAAAAAAATATAATGGAGAAAAATATTAAGTTATTGATTACGTATACACATATTTTAGGAAATCCTGTCTATGTAAATATCTTGATTGTTGACAAGTTCAACGCCATCTTTTCTTAAATGAAAGTTGGCTTTCATAAAAGTAATGGTTTTTTACTAAAAGACTTTACTTACTAAATAATTATTGGACAAGATGGTGTTGAAATTATCAATTATTGATTTTTCAATTTATAAAAACCTAAATCCTTACAAATTATTATTATTTTTCGGGAAAATTTAAGCCAAAATAATATAACTAAACATATTTATTTTGTTCGGATCACGTAAAAATATAAAAGACTGAAACCACAAACTCACACACAATACATAATTTTATACAAACATAGATAAAAATATATAAACATAGCTATCTAGATAAAGGTGAATCTCACGTAGGGATCCGTAGCCACGTAACCGCCTCACCGGCATCGTAGCAAGTCGTAGCACACGCGTAGCACTTTATTGCTACGAGATACCAAGCCTACGTGGCCTAGGATATATTTCACGAAGAGCCTGAATAAAACTGAATAGAGTTCCCCGAAGCTATTGGATACAAATCTTAATGTATGCAAATACAAGAAACTGTTTTTCTCACTGAAATAACTATTTTGAACAGAAATTGAACCAGGAACCAACAAACTGTATTTATATTGAAGTTAGCCAACAATTACTGTAGGAAATATCTTAATTAAAATGTTTCTTCGTCCGTGCATGCAGCATAACTGAACGAATGCCGTTAACCCGTGCACCGCCGCGGTCCCTCTGACCCCAGATGTTGGCAGCTCTCGCGACTCACGCTCTGCGGAGGCCATAAATCCTTCCACGGACACTTTTTCTTCACCCTCCCTCACTCCACCCCATCACTCCTTGTTTGTCGCCTCCTCACGTTTTTGATTTAAACTTTTTGTAAAGAATCCCAACTCGAGTTATTGCGCCGATAATCTTAGCAGTAAATTGGTGTGCGTCTCGCGATTTGTCAGTTTCCAAGTTTGCGCCTAACTTGTGTAATTTGATGGTATATTGCCTGGATTTCTAAGGTGCGTGAGTGATAAGGATGCTTTAAAGTACGAACATTCTCAACCTACAATTGGTCGGGGTCGTGCCTTTATGTGTAAAATTCCGAAGTCCATCATTGAAAAAATCCAACCAATATTGACGCTCAAAAGGTGTTTGGACCCATTTGGCCTGGTTTTACAAAATGAATCAATGTAAGGAAAACAATAAAAAACTGAACGTTTTTCCGAGTTGCAAAATACTCAAATAACCACCACTTACTCCGAACCGACACAAGCGATTATACAAAACCAAAGCTGGCTCTGAAATCAACTCTGTTTCAATCGAGATAGGAGTATTAGCATTATCGAGACGGCAAATGCTCGAGTCGAGTGGCTTCCCCGGCTCACAAGCGATGCACAGGTGAGCGATGCCTCGGCAGTGAGGCGTGAGCGCTGTGGAACGCGATATGCGATGAAATGAGGCGAGCGAGGCGAGCGCGCGGCCGAGTGACTCGACCCGGTGCAGACGGGTTGATTAAAAAATATCCGGCAACCTGGCCGGCAGACCGGCCGCCGGACCCACCCGGCACTTTGCATAAAACTCACAAATAAAATATGGCCGCCGCATTCATTGAATATTCAGCATCGGAGCTATGCCGGATTAAAATAACGTTTTACGAGGACCGGCAGGAAATTAAAAATCATTCTATTGTTTTGTCACCTAAACGCGGAACAATATGCGAACAGAAGATAAAACGTAATCGATTGTAGCGCGCTACCAATTCTTATGAAGATTTGTGAATATAAGTGACTCGGCTTAGAATAAGAAGCCCGTGCTCTGTGTTATTGTGAAAGAAATTTTTGAATGTCATTTTCTGAACAATAATGCTTCATTCCACGAGTATTGTTTTTACTTCGTTAAAATAAATAATAAATAAAATAAATAAATAATGCTGGACAATCCACACAGCATCATCTAGCCCCAAGCTAAGCAGAGCTTGTGTTATGGGTACTAGATGACTGATATACTTAATACAATACATTACATAGATAGATATTTTTTTATTGTACATAGAAAATACCCAGAACACCCGGAACAAATATTTGCAGATCGTACAAACATTTGTCCCAGGGCGGGAATCGAACCCGCAACCTCCTGTGTCGCAGGCGGACCTTCGCCCACCGCGCCACATCGGTCGTCAAAATGGTGCTTGCAAGCCTTTTTTTTTTTACTTTCTGGGCCTTATTGGAATCAAAAATGTAATATTGATGCACCTATATTAATTTACATATTAGATTATTACCCATATTGTTTGTAGAAATAAAAGGCTTTTTATTTTATTTATAATTGTTTTATAAAAAATCTTGTTTAAGCGAACTACCATTCTCAACAATGAAAACTTCCATCTTTTTGAATGCTTTTTAAAATTCCGAAAACAATACGTATCTACATTATTCAGTGTCACTCATGAATCGCTGACTAAACCCAGCGATGAATAAATTCAATGCGACGGCGAAGCCTCTTTCTATCAATATTCAATATCAATCAATTACAATCACAGAGCAGCAAAATACCCTACATTAAGAACGATACATTTTTAATTCCTACCTATTTTCAATGGGTCAATACTTGCATATACCCAACACTGTGCCGTCGCATTTTCGTGCAGTTTATAAAAACCCACAATGGTTCATAGTACGAGTATGATCGATGGGTCTGTGGCGCAGTAGGCGAAGGCCCGCCTGGCAAATTATTGTATGAAATGCCAATATTTGTCTCGGCTCTGGGTATTTTCTATGTATTTACAAAAAAAACTGTATATAAGTACTATAATTAGTATATTAGCCATGTTGTCCCATAACACAAGCTCTGGCTTACTTTGGGGCTAGATGATGCTGTGTGAAAAATATCCAGCATTATTATTTTGTTATCTTATTCGTTAGTAGTTCCTTCTCAATAAATAAATAGTAGTGATATAATATTATCTGTATTAGCTAGCAATCCAGCTATCCTTAATTCCTCAATTTTCCCTGAACAATGGGTCCGTTTAACCTTAACAAGATCACCAGCCATGAACGCTTACACTTTGTGTCTTCAGCGAATCATCTCGATTTAGTCTGAATTGCCTCAAACTGATTTACCTGAGAGCTCTTATGTGTTTAAGTCCCAGAGATTCCATTATTATATGTAGCTGTTATGTTGCCGAGCTGTTCGAATGCTTCTCTCGTTCGATGAGTAGGTACATAGGTATAGACTTTCTAAGTATTCTCTGAAACTATATCAGGATATGATAATTGATCCTCGAACACCTTATCTTGGAGAATACTTAATTATGTAATATTTAGGTGCTTCGCATTATTGTATAATCAAAGTCTAGTTATGTGCTTTAAACAGAAGGTATATATTGTTGGTATTTGATAATCCTACTATAATATAATGCGAAAGTGTGTGTGTGTGTGTGTGAATGTTTGTTACCACGTATCTCCGTCACTACTAAACCGATTTTGATGAAATTTGTTATGTAGATAGTTTAGAATCTGGAATAACACATAATCTAATTTTCGAAAATCGACCCCTAAGAGGGTTAAATAGGGCGGTAAAGTTTCTATGAAAAAAAATATCGTTTGATTTGCTCAAAACTCTGTACAAATAAACTTTAAAGTAAATAATGAAAGAGGTATTTTTATTTTTTCAAAATTACCCTTTGGGGGTGTGCAATTGAGTTCTAAACTTTGTATAAATTGTAATCCTTGGTTCGATTCATTCAAAAGTTGGTGGACATAGTTTGAAGCCTGGAGACGGTCATATGCTACTTTTGTTAACATACCACGCGGGCGAAGCTGCGGGCAACAACTAGTATTTGAAATAAACCCGATTTCAATCATGAAATCTGTTACGCTATGACTGAAAGGACACATGTTATAATTGTTTATTAACTTTAAATTATTGAAGGTCTTCGTGTGTTAGTTTCTTTTTACTAAACAGTTTTTGATATTAGGTATTTACTCTTAGGTATTTTTTCTTCTGTAAGAACTCTTTGTAAAACAAATATCTCACGAGTGCTCTCCGCATAATCATATTACTTTACGAGGTTTTTGGCAGGTGTCGTGCGTTCAAAGACAGTGAAGTTCGAGTAGCACATTCTAGCAAGGTAATATAGACAATACTAGTGAAATTTTATAATATCCCAAAAATTCATCCTCATCGGGACTCGAAGCTGCAACCTTCCGTTTGGTATGCAACTAAGCTATGCGATCGTTGCCAGCCTAGTCGAAATTCTTGGAATGTGTCGGCTCGAAGCTCAGGAGCTCCTACCTACCTACAGGGGAAGCTTTGCAGTTATACACGCCTGTTCAATTAATAAATTTACAGCTAGAACAAATGATGAGCGATGCAGTTGCTTTGCTTATTTACCTTATAAATTGTTTACCCATTCTTAAGGGTTATTTTTCTTAAGTGCGGATTAACACTTTAAAAACGTAATAATATAGTGAGAATCGGGGTTAGGCTGTTCCGTTAGTAGCGGATAAGTGGATGTCGATATTCCGATCTGATGGGCAGTCAGGCCACAGCAGCAGCGGTCAGGAGTGGCAATTAATTTCAGGTACGTCGAAAAAACTGCAAAGGTATTTCGTCATGCCCTACTTTTAACGAAACTAAGATATACCTAGATCCAGGTTTTCATTTGTTTAATTTACTCAGGAAGCTCTGATTTGAGCTTATTCGATCGAGAATAGAAGCCACTTTTGTTTATTTGCTTAAATTTTAATGTGTCCGTGTGTATCATCATCTTAGACTAGCTTCTGCTCACGGCTTCAACCGCGTTGTACCCGGATAAAAAGTAGCCTATGTGTTATTCTGATGTATTAAGCTATATTATTATAAAGTTTCATCAAAATCCGTTCAGTAGTCTTTGCGTGAAAGAGTAATAAACATCCATCCTCACAAACTTTTGCGTTTATAATATTAGCAGGATGTTCTTTGAATATTCTTAGCGGTTTTGTAGTGCCTTAGACATAGATGAGATGAGCGCGCAGACGTGGATAGATGGCTTTCATGCCATCCTCATGCCGTAAAAATACGACAATCTCTGATGAGTAGAGTTCGAGGCAGGCGGAGAGATATACCTCTCCTATTTGCAGATATTTTGTGCGGAGGGTGGTAAATCAGTGAAATCAAAATGATTTTATTGTTTGGTATCATCTCCTTTCGTAAAATGTCTTTATCTACCTACCTCTCCCAATCTTCGCAGAATTTACTAACAAATCATATTTAGTATTTGATAACAATTTTGGATTGTATTACCATCCAAAATTAAAAAAATATGATTTTTATTTGATTTGATTTAAATTAATGTTCTAAAGTTTCTTAAAAACTTCATCTAAGTTAATCGCTTTACTCCTGGCTGTACAATGCAGTGTCGCCCGCGCGTCACTAATATTCGCAAACAGGTCACGAGAGGCGCCTCGATACACACATTACCTCCTCCCCCACCCCTCCCGCATAGGCCATAATTAGGCACTCTGTACCGCCGCCAAGGAGGACTATCCCACCCGAAGGTCGAACACGCTTTGAGAATTTTGCCATGATTAGGAACACTAGTGGACTTTGGCCATGATTAGGATCACTAGTGGACGTGGTGGAATTCATAGTCGGGGGTTGAACAGTCCTCCAAAATCCATCATTCAGCATTCGCCTTATGGTTGGGTGCATAAAGGTTGAATTCGCACTTGATTTTTTACTTAGCGCCTGAACAGTCCTCTAGGGGAGCCCCTAATCGACTATGAATTCGGGCCTTAGTGTTTTCCCATCTATACAGGTGGAATTTTGAAAAATCTTAGTGCACCTCTTCAAATCAAAAGAGTGTGTCCTTTGTGCGATTATTACAAAACTTTTGAGATAATATATGCTGGGCGGCTCTTGTGAATTGGATGTAGAAGGGAATGAATGAATGAATGAAAATACTTTATTGTACACCTTAAGATACAAACGAAATAAACAGTAACACATATGATAAAAGTACAATGGGCGGTCTTATCTCTTAAAAGCGATCTCTTCCAGACAACCTTTGGATGGAGAGGATTATATATGATTTTGAAGGGATTGTTTAACTTAGTCGTTGTGAGAGGAGCCGATCGATTTTACTGTTTCCAAGAAGATAATTGAACAACGCTTTTTTTATACTATTAAAGAGGCATCAAACTAAGAGCCCATCTGGTGATAAGCGGCGTAGCCAATGGATGCTTGAAATACCGGAGGTATCTCTCACGCACGTGGTAATTCTTCTCCGGACAAACCCTTTCACAGAAGCTCTACTGCTCTTAAACCACCTACTCGTACCTCTGAGAAGAGATGGGCACCAGACAAACACGGTTTGCCACAGAACTCCAAATTAGGTGACTAGGACGGTTTAGGCTTTGCATTTAGTGTCAGTCAGACACTCTGTAACCAAGGATGTTATGTATTTAGATTAGACGAAAGATGCGCTACGGTTGAGTAAATACCTGATGTTTAATGACTCGATTCAAAATTGTCTTTATAAGCCTATGTTGTCCCCACTGCGGGGCGTATTCAAGCTGCTTGAAAGCGTAGGAAAATAAAACACTTTAATGAGAACAAATAACTTATGCTTATACCGTAGATGCTAAGTTCGCATACTTTTCATTCGGGATAAAACGTGTTCCTTATCGCAAAATGCGGATGCGAATTTGAAAAAATAGGATGATAATGAATACGCAAATTTCGACCGCTTCTATTGAAAATAACCTTTCAAATTTTTTTCATGTATTTGTACTTCTGGAAGAACCAAAATGGCCGAAAGAAAACTTAATTTTCATATAAATTCTTACCCAAGGCTGTGCCCCATACCTTTGAAGTGAATTTGGCGAGGATCTGCCATTTTAACAGATCACTTGTCTATTTTGGTTGGGTGACTGTTAGCGGCAGTGACTAGAACTAAGCACTTCTGTGCACGTTTAACTGTCGATCCCGGATAGAAGTCTTCGGACGACCTATAACCTCTGACACCAGGGTTGTATTGATCTGCATATCAGTTCTTATAATTTTACCGAATATATGAAATTTTAAAAAAAAACAGATCACATTTAAACTTCTGAAACGGTAGCACCGTTTCAGAAGTTTAAATGTGATCTGTAATGTTCATCACCACAGACTCATTAACACCACTAACCAACATCCGCTTCCTCTCAACATAAACAAAACCAACAGACCACTGTTTATGTTACCGTTTTTGTTTTTGAAGTTTTTGCGGTCTCCCAAAATAGCCCTTTATGGTACATTAACCTGCTTACTGGACTACATTTTAACCTTTTTAATAGGTTCTTTCAGAAAAAGGTTTTCTGATTTATTTTTACTTCAACTTTTCGTACTTTTTTTGACGAAATCATCAATTTTGGGTATCTAAATGGGGTCCATTATCGACAGGAGATAGAAATGGAACTGTCAAAAGTTTGGTAGCAATTTAAGTCTCTCTCAATATTATATCGCTAGATGTTCAGTGGCAGGAAATACTCAGAAAAGTAATCCTACTAATATAATAAATGCGAAAGTTTGAGTGTGTGTGTGTTTACCACGTATCTCCGTAACTAATAAACCGATTATGATGAAATTTGGAATGTAAATAGTTTAGGATCTGGAATAATACATAGGCTAATCTAATTTGCGAAAATCAACCCCTAAGGGAATTACATGGGGCGGCAAAGTTTTTATGAAAAAAAAAATGTTTGATTCGCTCAAAACTCTGTACAAATAAACTATAAAGTAAATAATGAAACACGTATTCTTTATTTTTTTTTATTACCCTTTGGGGGTGTGCAATTGAGTTCTAAACTTTGTATAAATTGTAATCCTTGGTTCGATTCATTCAAAAGTTGGTGGACATAGTTTGAAGCCTGGAGACGGTCATATGCTACTTTTATTAACATACCACGCGGGCGAAGCCGCGGGCAACAACTAGTATGTTATAATTCATGTTTAATCTATGTTCTCATAATAAAGCTGACGAGTTTCTTTGTTTGAATGCGCTAATCACTGGAACTACCAGTCAGGTTTGAAAAAAAAAATGCATAATTATAGCCCGCTTCTTGAAAAAGGTCTTAACATCACGCTACAACCGAGCGGAGCCGAGCAAAGGAAAGGAATAATGCTAAGCGAAAAAGAAGTAATAACACGGGCGGGCGATGTGACGCGACCGACATGACGTGAGGTCGGGGACCGAGGACATAGCTAGTTAATATGTACGTAATATGTTGTATTGGCAGTGGGTATAGTATTTGATATAAAAATAATCATACTATTCAATATAGTACATTTCTCTATTAATCCTACTATTATAAACGCCAAAGTTTGTGAGGATGGACGTTTGTTATTCTTTCACGAAAAAAATTATGAAACTTTACAATAATATAGCTTATACATCAGAATAACACATAGGCTACTTTTTATCCGGGTACCACGCGGGCGAAGCCGTGGACAGAAGCTAGTAATTACATAACGATGGCAGCCGGTTGTGACGCAAGAAGAGGGTTCGATGCTCGCTGTGGGGCAAATGTTTGCATGCCCATGTTAATTGGGTAAATTAAATTTCGTAATATTCTTCAGTGGTTGATGAAGATGGTGGAAACTCAATCGGTTCGATTGGCACGAAATTGGACAAAGTGGAGTGCTAGAGAGGAGGTATAATATATACCAAAAATAACGTTTTCTACAACATTACATACTACATCCTAAATGGCACAGAGGTAGCTATACAATAGTAACCAAGCACTAAAACACATTCCTAATAAATTTTAGCTTAAAGAACTTTTCAATTAAGCAATCGTATGGCAAAGGAAGAAGAAAGAATGCCGGCTTTTACCAATAAACCAGAGCAAACTCGATCAAATTCCGCGCCGCTTTGAACCACTGCTATTTCCAAGGCTCCATATATTAGTCTTATCTTTACTTATAAAATCGTTTACCCTGACTGACTGACTGATCTATCTACAGCCAAAATGACAAAGTCTAGAAAGCTGAAATTTGGAACATAGATTTATATTATAACGTAAGCATTGTGTTAAAAAAGGATTTTTGGAATTTTCCACTTTATGGGCGAAAAACGGGGGAAGGAACTTTGTATGAAAGTATTTTTTATTAAAGCTAGAAACACAGCTACTGAAATTTACAACATAAATAATGACGTGTTTCATGGTTTTTGAATTTTGACATTTTAAGGAGTGAGAGGGAAATGATGTGTATATGGAAGTATCGGTTTTTTTAAAGGTAGGAACTTGAAAATTGGAATTATTACTCATCATAGACAAATAATGAAACACGTCCGTTTCAGAGTTCTTGGATTTTTACATTTTAAGGGGGAGAAATGGGGTTGAAATGTGTTTGGTAGAAGGGTTTTTCTCACATTCCACGCGTGCAAGGCCGCTCGCAACAGCTAGTATTTCATATATGATCAAACAAACTTGCAAAATAAAGTACGATCGATATTATATGAGTACGCTTCATTTGATGATATTTACATATTTGTAGTATTTTAATCCTAATAAAGTTGCTTAAAGGATAAAAGTACGACAATGATGTCATTATATCTGAAATGAAGCGACAAATATACAATATAAAATAATATAAACGCGAAAGTTTGTGAGGATGGATGTTTGTTACTCTTCCACGTAAAAACTACCAAACAGATTTTGATGAAAATTTACAGTAATATAGCTTATACATCAGAATAACACATAGGCTACTTTTTATCCGGGTACCACGCGGGCGAAGCCGTGAGCAAAGGCTAGTAATATAATAAATATGAAATCTCATCACTAAAACAAAACTGAGTTTATACGAGATATTGGTTAACTCTGACGACGGAGTCTTAAGGCTTTCTAAATCCTTTCACATGTCTGTTATAAACGGGAATGACATTTTGAACTACGAAAGTATTCCGGGTGGTTACCCTTGACACTCGATACAATGTCAATTCTTTTATACTCCTAGCCAGTTTCGTTCTTTTTAAAAATGTTCCAGCCTGTGATATTTCTATCGCAAACTCTACTCCAATAGAAATAGAAATAGTGCTGGGCATTTTCACACAATATCATCTTGCCACAAACTAAGCTGAGCTTGTATTATGGGAACTACATGACTGATATACTGCTTATGTTATACATATTTTTTTTATTACATACTTATTATGCATAGTAAACACCCAGACCCGAGACAAATATTTACAGATACAAACATTTGTCCCGTGGCGGGAATTGAACCCACTACCTTCTGTGTCTCAGGCGGTGTCTTAGCCCACTATGCCACAGAAGTCGTCAATGTCGCCAATCTCGAATGTCAACATCAAAATCGTGTCAGAGCTACCTAACAATAAATAGTATAATCGATTACATTTAGTTCCACCAAATACTAATTCCAATTGTGCGCTTCTATTGCATTAAAAAGTACCAAATTGAACGAATTCGATTCTTATCCTTATCATGACCTACGGAGCTGAGACGTGGACACTCACGATAGGGCTGGTCCACCAGTTCAAAGTCGCTCAGCGAGCTATGGAAAGAGCTATGCTCGGAGTCTCTCTGAAGGATAAGATTCGTAACGAATACATCCGTCAGAGAACCAAAGTTATCGATATAGCTCAATGAATTAGCAAGCTGAAGTGGCAGTGGGCCGGTCATATCTCGCGAAGAACCGATAACCGCTGGGGTAAACGTGTTCTTGAGTGGAGACCGCGACTCGGCAAACGTAGTGTAGGACGCCCTCCGGCCAGGTGGGATGACGATCTGCGTAAGACTGCAGGCAGACGCTGGATGCGGCAAGCTGAAGACAGGGCGCTATGGCGCTCATTAGGGGAGGCCTATGTCCAGCAGTGGACTAATATAGGCTGATGATGATGATGATTCTTATCCCAAATTGCGATTAGAATCGAGTGTCAAGGCTAGGCACCAGTGCCACTATCGCCATTCATTCAAATGTAGGCATGACTAAACATAGTTTTTCTTCACAGAGAGAGTGTTGCCTCTCTGTAATTGGGTTCGATTGGTACTAAACTAAAGATGAATAAAAGAAAAAAAAACAGAGTTCGTTGCCTGGTTCTTCGAGACTTGGTTCTGCGCGAGAAATCGATGAAAATTCATTTCAAATTTATGTATATAAAAATTTTATTTATTAGAATTTTAAATTTATTGCAATGAATGAGAACCTATTGACTTTGACTATGGAATTAGATTACGTTCTGCTTTGAGCGACCAGCTCCTGAGTCAGTGGACTGTAAGACAGAGTAGGTAAATAATAGTACCGCATTGAAAGGCGGAATTTCAATATTCTATGGATGCTTGAGCGCGGATAAATATTGCATGCCGAGGGTTGAAGAGTTCGCTTTAAAATAATATCTCACACGAAGACTTTATAGTCTGAGATTCTATACATTCTTTCGTTTAGATTCCACTCCATCCAAAGATTGAAAGAGACGACTTCTAATTGATAAGGTCGCTGACTGTAAGTTTTGAAAAGTATTCGTTTGTTTTAATATTTTTTTTGTAGTATAAAATAAGGTATTTTCATTTATTTATTCTAAATTTTCATGTGTAATAATTATAATTTGTAAAATATAAGATTATAATTTGTTAAAAAAACATCCTACTGATCGATTCCTTTTGATGTGTTTAAAAGCAAAAAAATGTGTAACTGTTTATTTGACGACATTAACATTTCTGAAAGTCTATCCACATACAGGTGACTTGTTCCCTGCACAGTCTCTCCGCCTAACACGCCCGTTCATTACAGGTATCTAAAGGCACCACCGCACTCATATAGTATTCATTGGAGAGATCCGCCCGCCCAACACAAAGAGGGTTTTTTTCACTACAATTTATTACTGAGGCTTCGCTGCCTCTGCCTCTTGCATCCATTTACTGGAACATATTGAGGGATGCTTCAGGGAAAATTTAACGAATTCAGCCTTATCTCAATAGGGTTTGTGTCGAATTCAAAAACTGCTGAATGTTTTCCTCATTTATCTAGAGACCAAGTTAAAAACAAATCAAATTTTCAATTTGCTGGGAATACGTCCACATGTCGAAATACTCAAAGCAGAATAAGCCTTTAAAAATAATGACTGCGAAATATGAAAGTCAAGAGAGCGGAAAATGTTTAACAAAGCAATTGCCAAAATAAAATTCTAATAGAAAAGTTTGACGTCGAAACAAAATTAACTTTCGGGTGTTTTTATCGAGCTTCTAATTTCAACAATCAACGAATTTCCAAATCATATTTAAATTAAAACTTCGAATATTATTCTACAGGCCTGTACTGGAACTGATTTAATTTAAATATTCTGTCACATTTTTGTGGATTCGATAAGGTCGTTGGTCTCGTCAGTGTTTCAGCTGGTTCAATGCCTGCAACATAGGCCCCACCCAAGAACTCCAGCGCTGCACCGCTCCTAGATTTAGTCTAGGAGCGGTGGTTTGGAGCGCTCCACACAACGAATCAAACAGCGTTTATTGTTACTTTATTCCTACCTTCTTTCCGCTCTCTTTGTATAATTTGTCCTGTGCTCGTTGAAAATGTATTTTTGTTGTGCTTTGTGTATGAGAGCAGTATTTGTTTTTCTTTCTTCTTACATCATTGTCTATTCACAGCGGTACTTCAGATTTACATTTTACGATATTAGTTTTGTACAAAAACTTTTCATCACTAGTTTGCATTTCTACATCACAGTTAGCCTACTTTTGCTTGATCAGACTTTATTAATTAAATTAAAAAAAATAATAAACTGTGTACGCCTTCTCATCCTGCGGTATTTTAACACTGTTGTGATATAGCACAGTTATTTTTTAGAATCATAATATTCCACTGTCGCTTTGTTGGCAGTAAAACGGACAGTTCTGCGCGTACGAGATAATTTTTAAAAGCACGCGCATACATTCGGCTTTACGACGTCATTTGGAATGCGCAAAACGAATGAATAAAACGCTTTACGTGTGTTTAAGCGAGCTATATTAGGATACAGGCTGCATAGAACACCTCGATCACTCGATCAAGCTAATATTGATTCGAAACTATGCACAAACTTGGTATGCAGTTGCTTGACAGATCTTGAAATTCAACGGAGATGCTCTGAAAATTATAATAAATATTTTATTTAGCTTTTACAGCTTACTTTAAATTTGTTGATTTATGCAACCATGTTAAAGTGCGTTGTTTATATAAGCTGCTGAGTGGAAACACATGTTTTACATTTCCTCGCAAAGTAGCTGTGTGATGAATTGACGCTCACATATCCAAAGCTTACCTGAGCTTGAACACCTGACGTTGGTACACGCGGTCTGTACCAGCTATTCTTTACAAGCTGATGAATAATGTGGAAGTTTCAGGATGCGCGCCCACAGAGGCTAATATATTTCGCGGTAGCAAATAAGTGCATTTTTCGGCCGTGACTTTGTTTGTAGGTTTCATGGCCTTTTATCTACTTAATTGTGATATTGTTCTTCTAGTAATTGGCAATTTATTTTTCAGTCAGTTAAAGTTAACAACCTTAATGAAAATGTCTGAAACGAACAGACTATTGAGATGATATTTTTACAAGATGTTTGACGCTGATGTTTTCGGATATACTTCAATAAAATGGGAAATAATAATAATAATGCTGGACATTTTCACACAGCATCATCTAGCTCCAAACTAAGCAGTAAATACATACATATTATACATAATATTATGCTCGCCTTTGTACATACCTCACCTAATATCTTGTTTAATATTTCTGTTTCATTTCTGTGTACAATAACGAATTATAAGAATAAGAAAAAAACACCCAGACCCGAGACAAATATTTGCAGATAATACAAACATTTGTCCCGCGGCGGGAATTGAACCCGCAACCTTCTGCGTCTCTGCGACTACAAAATAAGGTAGGTACCTTTTTTGAGGTACCTACCTTATTTTGTAGTCACTTGGGAAAACCTTAGCAGGGAAATCATTCCGTGGGAGGCAGTTGAGTCTGAAAACGCACAGTGCGTGACCACACAGGTTCTAGGATGTGTGGATGAATCCCCTGGCGATATCAAGCGGTGCGGTGGTAAAAGGTGGTAAAAGATGGTTCTGAGGAATTATTTGATTTTATGCCTACAGCTAGTAGGAAACCCATGCAAACGGTAGAACACGCATAGAGATTATATGAGTATATTATTATTATACAGACTATCCTACCCGAAAGACGTTTTTCTGTTCTTAAATGTGACAGATACGAAACGACAATTCGACAACCACAGAGGAAGTAACCACTACGTTCTTTCGACAATCAAGATTCGTTTGTATGGGGAGAAAAAAGGAACATTTTTTACATATTCCGGGCAATTTTTCAGAATTTTCTTTATGTCAAAGTCAATGTCAATAGGTTTTTATTCATTGAAATCACAAGGATCATATAGAAACGTCAACTTAAAAACTACGTGAATTTAAAATTCGAAAGTGAATTTACGCCGTTTTTTTATGTAAAAACCTAATTCGGATTATTACGAACATTTTAAAACAAAAATAGCCAAATCAGTCCAGACGTTCTCAAGTGATGCGCTTACCAACAACAGCATTTAATTTTTATTTATTACGCGCATATACATATTTATATATTTTTCATCCCATCTATTCGAAAAGAGGCGAAGGGTTCCTCGATAAGTGGGAGCAAAATAGGTCATTCCTGTGCACTTAATAACATTGACGAAATGAATTTTGAATTTGGAACACTATTTAACTAAAAAGTTTGAACGCAATTCGCTTCGATAAAAGTCCTGGCTGAAAATAAAAAAAATAGCCTTTCGACGCGGCATTGGTTAACTGAATTTAAAAAAAACCGCGGGAACTTCTTATTCGTTCTTATTCGTATGAGTTTTTATCAAAATATTACAGACAATTTTAATTTGATTCACACAAATTGAATATAAGATGAGTTCTAGCAGTGAAAGTGGAATATTAACACCAGAAAGTGTAAAATTACACGCAGAAACTGTCATAAACAATTTACTACTAAACAAATCGAGAGAAAAATATCTAAAAGCCTATGAAAATTGTATTACTTACATGGAAAAATGAACAAAGTCACAGTTGACTTTGCTTTTACAGTTTCTGAAAAAGCAAAGTCATTTTCAGAAACTGTATATTTACTATATTTTTAACATTTGTGAACAACAAGACCAAACAACATTCTACTCTATGGAGGATGGAAATATTATGCGGATGGAAGTCCAGTGGTGTCGCGGAAGGATATATCGAGGACTCAATCGGAAATAAGGCGAAAATTTGCAAGCGCGTAGTTGAAAGTATTAAATTACGGTCTTCCTCAGTTGATCCACCGATTTAACCTTTGTCGCCGCGCCCATCCACTTCGAAACAGCGTGAAATATCACCATTGACTCAACATGATCATCAACAAGAGTCTGAAGTTATTACGAATATCCATTATATGTGTTTTTTTGTAAATGTATACTTTAATCTGTGGTTTTAGGCTACGACACTATAGCCTAGTCTATATAGTCTATAGTCCCTTTTCAAATCTTTAGTCCCTTATAGCTTTAGTCCCTTTTCAAATCTATAATTTTGCATCGTCTTCCATATTTTTACTCAGAATGTAAAATTTCCAGCGACTTCGCTTTCTCCGTCCGTGAATATATCCGCTTCGCTCGCTAATGTGCGCAATAAGCAATACCGGATGCTTAAGTTTTGATTGTCCTCATTAAGCCGTAGTTATTGTTCGTTGTTGCCGGCGGATTGTCAGCCTTAAGCCGTTGTAGTAAACGTTAATTTGAGTTAATTATAGGATGTCGCACATTGTGTGTAGGAATAATGAAGAGTAGGTAGGTAGAGATATAAGTGTGTGCTAACTGCCTTCCTGAAATGAGATCGGCTTCATTCCGTAGTTTTGTTTTTGGTCAGGGATTTATTTTTATAGCCATTTAAAATAATTCCCTGTTTAAAGTTTTGTGGACATATTTTCTTCTCGATTCTGTAGTACACTAAATAAATTTAATTTAAATTGTAGCTCTCTTTTACTGAGTGCAAGCAAGAAAGAGATGGCAAGAATTTTACTCCTATCAAGTAATGTTTAAATTAAGTCACAACGACGTCATTACTGAATAAAGAACAAATGAATAAATTGTGGAATAAATAAATAAATCAAAAAATGTGGAAATAAAATTGACACAATGTACTAATAATAAAGTAAAGTTAAGACGACCTTGGTGGTGCGGCGGCCGTTTGCCGGATGAGACGCAAGATGTTTGGGTTCGATTCCCACTGCAGGAAAAAAGTTGTTTCCATGTTCTGCAGATATTTGATTTCAGGTTTGGGTGTGTTGGTACCATGGTAGTTCCTGATATCTATAGGAAATCCTAGAATTCGGTCTAATATGTGTCATTAAAAAAAACTTGCATTTTCCAAGTACCCGCAGGTGGAAGCTCTCAGGTTTCACGTTATCAGATAAAAAGCTTTTAGATCATCTTTGATCAGCGATCAAGGATAGAAACGTATAAAAAGATTATAACCACTCTTTTTAGTTCAGATGTAAATTATATTATGTACACTGAAGTCATCTGATTCATTCTGAACTCTATCCAAAAGCATTTTCTCGTTACGCGTGCGTCATGCGCGCTCCCGGTGTATTTATAAAGCAATTACAGTGCGCGCGCGCATGGAGAATGTACGGCAGCTCGTTAACTGTATTTAGGGTTAAGAGAGAACTATTTAGGGTTAAGCTGAGCATTCGTGAGGGATAGCTGGGAGGCTTAATAGCCTTGTTTGTTAGCTGCTAATACGCTTTACGAAGTGTAGAAGATAGCTGTTTCCGCTGTTTCTCGTTTACTCATGTTTAAGAAACGCTGCATTATCTGTGTTAGTTTTAAACACTAGCTACTGCATACAGTTTCACCCGCATGGAATCCGGTAAAAGGTAACCGATGAAAAGTAGCTATTACCTACTTTTTACCGGGCTGGTTTGACAGGTAGCTTTCGTAAGAGACGTATTCGTTCGACCGTTTTTGCGTTGACTTACGTTGCAAAATTGGTCTCATCGAAGAACTCTTTTATTTTAACGGTATAATATACTGACTATATCCACTTTGAAAATTTATTCTAAATATTAGTGAATGAACTTCCAAAATCGGATGTATAGTTTCATTGATTACCTCCTACATCCAATCTTACGAACTTCATTATAATATTTGGCTCTCAAGGACCCACTGTGACTGACTTTTATTGTTGTTCTCTGGGTCTGAAAAACCAGTAAGCCTTAGAATTTTAGAATATTCAGATAGGTGTGAGATCGGAAATATCAGATTTTGCTGGATCTGATTTTGATTTCAATAAATCTCTTGAACGCTATTTTGCTAGCATGTCGGATTGAGCGTCGGAAGCTCGGGGCTAACTTTCCGTCAAAGATTCGAAGATTGATAATTTGCGAAGAATGCTTTGAAATAAAACAAAAAGAAAGAACTATAGCTTAAAAAAAACTGTTAACAGAAATCAATTTATTAAGTAAGATATTTGAAAACAATAATACAATAATATTTATTGATAGGGTTGCCTTTGCTCATCCTATTTCAAAAGAATTTTATTTTATTTTAGAATTTAAGAAAACTTACAGCTAGGTACACAAGAAATTACTTAAATAATACTTACATGCAAAGTAGGTAGGTAGGTTGAGGGCCAATTAAAAGTTTCCATTTATAGGTTAAAAAAGAATGATATGCTAAAACGACAGTTATGTGGGCAACGGATCAGAGAAAAAAAAAGATAAGAAGTTAAATAGTTTACAAAGACATAAATAATAATAAGTTAACTGTCTAATTGAGCTACACATTGATGGATACATAAAATATATGTAAAAATAATTAATTTATGACACAACAAATATATTTAGCAGAATATCCAGATTATCTGTAAGCTCGATAATCTCAGATCACAACAAAGATATCCAAACAAATTACCTCCTATTATAAGTAGCTAAATCAATTTCCCAAACCTAATCGAAAACTGTTTCAATTATGGAACACAGCTAATCGTACCAATAATAGAACACGGCTAATCGTTGATTAATCCGATATTTAGTACGGATTCGGCATGTCCGCAGTTTAAATACAGAAAAGATTATCACAATTTAAACCGATTAAAATGTACATAATCCACCTGTTAGGAGTTCGTTGCTGAGGCGTGGCCGCTCCGATGTCATGAATGCAGAGGCAGGGGTTGAGTTTCCATGAACAGACTAGCTTGACTATTTCAGATGATATCATTTTATTATTATTCCTGTTTATTTATTTTTAATCTCAGGCTTATACCTGGAGCCTTATTAGGCATTAGTGGAGCCGAAGCTAACACTAAGAGGCCTTTTTGTACAATACAATATATAAAAAACGGTTTTTCGTGGATGGTGAATGATGAAACTATTGTATATATTGGTTGATAATCTGGGCTATTGCAGGAGTAAATGCTTAAGGAATGGTTGCTGGGCTATGTAGGATGAAACGGCACCTGCCAATTCTGACTCAAATTCAAATCGAATCATAGGCAGGTGATGACTTGCCGTCCACTAAACGGGCCCCATAAATGCCGCTAACGATAGGCAGCGTAGAGGCAACGTTGGTGTGAACGGCTAAAGGGTGTGGAGAGGTGTGCTGCAGTTTCACTAAACGCTACTCCCGGCTTTAGTCTTTAACACTTCCACCCTTGGAGCATAGGTTCCGCTCTTCCGCCTCCACCTCCGACCTTATTATTATTATTATTATATTAAAAAGGATGTGGAATAAAAAATAACAAACGCCAAATCATCAGCGATGATTGATTCTACGTTCTGATAAGAGTATAATCCCAGCAACTATAGTTTTTATTTTGTAAACGTAAAATTCTACAGAAGTGGCCTAAAGTATTAAGCCAGTTAGATTGTTCGTTTCTGTTTTATCTTTTATTTAAATCTAACTAGGTATATAAATTTATTGCATGACTAGCTGACAGACCATCGACGCACATCCATAACCGTGAGTATTATGTATTCTGTGCCGGAAATCCTAGATTATAATGTGAAAAAGTATTTATTACGGACTGATCTTCTGAAATACTCGCAACAGGGACTGAGGCCTTCGCGGTGATTGTTATTTGGAGACTCAAATCATGGTACTAAATATTCCGTTGGTAAAAACTACTTTAACAATCTGCAAATATCTAGGTTCTTGTATTTTTTTGATACCCCTAGAATATCCATACAAACATTCATCCTTAGGCGGGAATTGAACCGGAAACCTTCTGCGTCTCTAGCGAGCCTTCACCCACTGCGTCGTCTCTGCCTTCACCCACTGCGTCACAGAGGTCGTCAGATATACATACCTAATAAGTAATAGTAGATAATCGATCGAGTAGTATGATCTACTAGAGTTATATATTATCTATGGTAGTTTAAATTTCAGCTAAGTAGAATTGTTAGAACGGTATTAACTAACCGACAGTTAAAAATAGCAGTAATGCTGTCGTCACAGAGCAGTAACAGTTAGTATTAGTTGCAAACATATTAATCACGGACGGTATGTCGGTGTGTCCGTCACGGCGACGCCTCTGTGATTTATTGTCATCATTACTGCGAGATATCAATTACTGGCGGAGAATGTTTTTTAAGCATAAATTATGAAGATTCATCTACTTCCCTGTTGAATGAGTTATGATAAAATATTTAAGTCCCCTGGGTTCTTACCCTACGATTGCGGGATTACAATTCGTTGTGCCTCGGTTTTCGACCCCATTGGGGGACAACGGGAAATTTATTTTTCCCGTTGCCCCCCGATTTATATTTATGATGGTATCGATGGATGGATTGATTTATTGATGGATGGATCGAAAAGATATGGCTCTAATCCTGGATGGCGTATGTGGCTCTGAGACACTCTGAGTATATTCTTCATTGCATGAATCTTCATATTTTCTTCAGAAGCTACCGTAAAACTAAACATAAAATAACTTACACTTTTCCAAAATTAAAAGTCGTCGATGTTTGCCCATTACAGCGCTTGCTAGTGACTTGTCGAGATGAAAGCTAAGAATAATCATTGAAGTAATATAAATCGATTGCTGAAAACCGTATTTCAATTGGACAAGCCGTTTTGGAGATTAATGGGTAACACACAAAAAACGAAACAAACAACTTATTACGTCTAACCCATAAATAGACTCCTTACTAGGCGGGTACAAAGAGATGTTACGGTGTCCTAGTATAGTCTAGGATATCGTAAATCTAGTATATAAAAAGAGCATAGATAAGACAACGAGCAAGCATGTTCTAGACAAATGGATTTCACAAACAATTGAGAGTTATCGCGCTGTTTAAGCTTGAGTGCGAGCTAAAATAAATTGGGCCTAGGCTCCACTAATCTCCGGTTAAGTGTTTGGAAAGACTAGAATAATGAGCGTCTATAAATAAATTTGCAGAAGTTAAATGAATGTACTCCTAAATTAGATTCATTCGCGATCTATTTTGCTTCCAAAATAGAACTAAAGGTGTTTTATGTCTAAGCTTTTTTAGAAGGCAATGTCCCTTCTATAACGCAGCTATCTTTTTATTTTGCATCGACATAGAAAAAGTAATAGATAGACATAACATTAATTTCGTAACAGGATAGCTACGGGTCCAATTTCTTTGAAAGTTTAATCATCTCACGGCCTTATCATACAAAATATCATAAAATAATTTAACAACTATTGTTGGCAAAAGTAGCTCTACCGTATCCATTACTGTCAAAGTCAAAGGAAAATAATTTAACAACTATTGTTAGCAAAAGTAGCTCTACCGTATCCATTACAGTCAAAGTCAAAGGAAAATAATTTAACAACTATTGTTAGCAAAAGTAGCTCTACCGTATCCATTACTGTCAAAGTCAAAGGAAAATAATTTAACAACTATTGTTAGCAAAAGTTGCTCTACCGTATCCATTACAGTCAAAGTCAAAGGAAAATAATTTAACAACTATTGTTAGCAAAAGTTGCTCTACCGTATCCATTACAGTCAAAGTCAAAGGAAAATAATTTAACAACTATTGTTAGCAAAAGTAGCTCTACCGTATCCATTACAGTCAAAGTCAAAGGAAAATAATTTAACAACTATTGTTAGCAAAAGTAGCTCTACCGTATCCATTACAGTCAAAGTCAAAATTCATTTATTCAATAAAATCACAAGGACCACTTTGAAAAGTCCGTTTTTATCTAGGTGCGTGTTCCTCCGCGACCAAGCCAGGAAAGAAAGGCAAGAAAACAGGGCTGGTTATTCTTTTAATGATCCTTTTACAAAAAAATAGGTTCGAGTTGGAGCATTTGAATGAACATTTGAAATTACTACCACACTCATAAAAGTGAAATAAAAATAAAATATGCATTAAATCTGAAAATAGAATCTAAATTGCTGAGCTATGCAAACAGTCGTAACTTAGTACTGTTAATTATAATTTTACTCATGAAGGGACGCGAACTGCAGGTCGTGTAAAAGTTTAAGACCCGAATTCATAGACAAATAGGGGCTTCCCCAGGGGACTGTTCAGGCGCTAAGTGAAAATTGGAGTGCAAATTCAACCTTTATGCGTCTAGCTATAAGGCGAATGCTGAATGGTGGATTTTAGGGGACTGTTCAACCCCCGACTTTGAATTCAGGCTTAAGAGTAGTAGAGTTTCTGTGAAAAGGCTCGTTCGGGGAAATTTTACCACCATGCCTATTTCTGCCGCCAACCAGTAATTTTCTCATTGCTGTGTTCCAGTTTGTAAGGTACGGTTGCCGGTGAAATTACAGGTACATGAGATCTTTCATCTTGATATCTTAGGAAAGCAACGCGTGAGTGATACCTCTGGTATTACAAGCGTCCATAGGTTACGGTAACCGCTTACCACCAGTTAAGCCGTTAGTTTGTTTGCCTCTTTAGTAGTGTAAAAAAAGTACTATTAAAACTCGTGGTTTCTCGTTCTACACTTAGATTTAGTGGTGGGTCCTCAGCACGTGTGGCACCACTTTTGTAGCTACACACTTTCTCGAAACGAGGCCTAACTCTTTTCGTTTGGACGAGCTAGCACACCTGCACACCAACACAGTTGCACAATCGTGATAGGCGCGAGCCGAGCCGCGAAGAAAGATCGTATTGGCTCACATAATGCGCCTCGCACATAGCACTCCACTCCACTCCATTACTACACTACACAACACGCACAGTGCACACTACGTTCAGAAACTGCCTCGCTGCCTCGCCTCAATTGTGGTACCACAGTGTGCTGGCTCAGTTGTCCTCGTTTTCAAACAGTGTGCTACCCATGACTGCTTAGATTAACACGATATAACTCATTCCCTTCTGAAGGGAACTGAGCGTAGGCTCCAAGGCATTGCCAAAGATTTTACATGATTGTGGCCATGAGGACCTTGATGACGACGGGTGCAACCGACTGCAACACAAAAGGTGCGGGTTCGATTCCCGATGCAGGACAAATGTTTGCATGTTCTGCATATATTTTTTCAAGTTTGGGTGTTCGTCCCAAATCACTAGGAGCGCTGCAATCGATTTTTATTTTCGACAGGTTTCAAACTTTTCAACATTTCGGAAGTTTTCAACTTTTGACAAAATTTACTTGGTGATGTTACCTACATAGTCTGAGAGTTAACAATACAGTAAAAAAATATTAGTATAATGGCATATCAAATATTTTATTCAAAATAAATTGACTATTTGTGACTAGTGAAATAATGCAATGGTTTCCAACATGAGTTCTTTCAACTATTATTATTATTCATTTATTTCGGATATAGACCCAAAAACCGCATAAACACAGAAAATAAAATACAAAAGAGCTTTGTGAGTTCTTTTAAATGAGGTATGTTACATGTTTGGCAGCCAAAGTTGGTTTGGACCACCATTGGCCAATCTCCTTTTTAACTAAGGTTCTTTGTTAATGAAGCGACCTCATTGTTCTGGATTTCGGTTTAAATTAAATAAGCGTTTACATAATGATATTATTCTAGAACAGCTCTCAGATTATTTAAGTTTAATATGAGCCTATTAAATTCTAACTTATTTCTAGTTTTGTATTAGCTGACGTATTTTGATTGTGGATAACAGAAGTTTTGCCATTTTGTTATATTATGCCTTAAATCTGTGTTCGCTCTACGAAAACGAAACAGGATGCTCTGTTTTCATCTGTTTTTTAAATTTTCCAACTGTTAACTGTTTTTGTTTCATAAAATATGCAGCATCGCGATATTTTCTATATTTCGATATTTTATATTCTGTGTAGACCGGCCAGCTGTTTCATTCAATAGCGTAAATACTTTGACTATGTATTAAATGAGGAATCGATACTAACATGCACCTTAGACAAACCACTATTATGTACTTAGCATAACCATGTAACTGTAAACTTTATTATGAATAATAGTAGAAATATTTAAATATTTTCAACTTAATAAACAATCAATACCACCTCCCCACTCTTCATACAAAGCTTAGCTGGAAGAAAATGCTAATTAGCATAAAATTCGCCTATGTATTGTTCTATCTTGTGCAATAAAGCATAAAATGCAAAAAAATAAACTCAGACCTAAAAATTAACTAAATAATATTTTTATTCATGGGGAAAGGAACCAAGAACACTGGCGGAGGAAGAGACAGCCCACTTGTTACTAGCGGCGTGGCGTCGACCAAAAAAAGTGTCAACTTTTTAGAAATATTCGTGCATCTGTGTTTTGTCTCCAAACACATATTACTTCATAAACATTTTTTTTTGTATTTTTAACTTTGAAGTGTTGTGCAGCTCGTATATTTGCTGAGATAATGGATGGGGCACGGCGCTGACTTTTATTGGTCCTTACGATGCGACTCTAGATTTATTATTACTTACGGCATTTTATATTTAAACACATTTTTCATGTAGAAATGTGTAGTTTTTTTGATGAACCATACAAATAAACTTTTTTAAATTGAAAAGGTCTGCCGATCAACGCAAAAAACTAAAATACTGGGTGACAATTCCAAATTATGGTCATTATGCGTTGGCGTGCCGAGCTCGATGCTTTCCAAGGAGGCTGCTGGGAAGGGCTAGTGACTGTATTGTGTGGAAGGATTTGGGGAGAACTTGGCCCAGCAATAAATAAATAAATAAATGTTGGACATTTTTCACACAGCATCATCTAGCCCCAAACTAAGCAGGGCTTGTATTATGGGAACTACATAACTGATATACTACTTAAATACTTTTTTTTTGTAAATACATACATATCATACATAGAAAAACGCCCAGACCCGAGACAAATGTTTGCAGATCTTACAAACATTTGTAAGATCTGCAAATATTTGTCTCGGGTCTCTTACAAACATTTGTCCCGTGACAGCAATGAGAAACTAAAGCAAAAAAAACAATTTGTATTCAAAAGTTTTCAGTTACGACTTAATATTAATGTAATCGAACATTCAGCATATTCTGATCTTTAAAAATGTTTACTCCAATAGTAATTGACATTACTCTAAAAACGACGTTAATATAAAACCAACCAAAGATTTTGGACACCGCTAGAGGTATAAGACTTTACATAGGAAACAATAGAATTCAAAGTTCAAACTCGGTCACAGAGACTTCCACTTGACATCAGATCAGGGTCCAACCATCCTCTAACTGGTTAACTATCAAACTACCAGAAATACTTTTCCAAAATCACAGCTCAACCCAAAAATGATTGAATCGAAAAATTCCGGAAAACTTTCAGAGAGTGATCGCTAGCGCGGGTGGCTTTACACCATTACAACTGTGTAAAGGGGCCAACCACTGTGTCCGATCCGACACGATAACGACTTGTAAAATAATTTCACCTTCTTTGTTTCTTTTGAATACAAATATACGGAGTTCACGAAGTGGGTGTAACCCAATACTATACCTCTATTTACTTTAATAACTATATAACATTTTATGGGGTTTTGATTGGCTCAGAACTAAATTGAGTGGTGTGTTAGCGAGAAGGTTAATCTATTTAGCTTATTAGATAAGGAACAGTTCAAAGACTTAACTAAGTGTTGCATGTTTCATCAGACACAATCATGAGTCCAGAAACTGACAAAAATAGAACGAGCAACCATTATCCTACTTCCTACTAATATAATAAATGCGAAAGTCTGTGTGTGAATGTTTGTTACCACGTAAAAAAATAGTTTAGTAGTTACGGAGATCCGTAACTACTAAACTAATTTTGATGAAATTTGGAATGTAGATAGTTTAGAATCTGGAATAACACATAGGCTAATCTAATTTTCAAAAATCGCCTCCTAAAGGGGTTAATTAGGGCGGTAAAGTTTCTATGAAAAAATAAATTGTTTGATTCGCTCAAAACTCTGTACAAATAAACTTTAAAGTAAATAATGAAACACGTATTTTTTATTTTTTCAAAACTACCCTTTGGGGGTGTGCAATTGAGTTCTAAACTTTGTATAAATTGTAATCCTTGGTTCGATTCATTCAAAAGTTGGTGGACATAGTTTGAAGTCTGGAGACGGTCATATGCTACTTTTATTAACATACCACGCGGGCGAAGCCGCAGGCAACAACTAGTTTAAAATAGTTTTACAGCAAGGCCTTTTAATTGGGTTTACATTCCACATTCGTAGAACGGATTCGTAGAGTTGCAAAAGTCGTGTCGTCATCGGAAAGAATCGGAATCAGTAAGTAGGCTCCTTAATCAAAGCTGTAAAGTTATATTTTTAGGAAGTTACCCTCCGGTTTACGAGTGTTTATATTACTCTAGTTGTACTCAACAGGCTTTCGGGGCAGTGTTCATTTTAAATTTAAAGTTGAATAAATATTTGAAATTGGGATGTTGGCTCTGTGATGCTGACGACCGACAATCGGGCTTGGAGTTTTATGGGCTTAAATAATTTAAGTACTCACAAAGTTACTTAAAGAGCTTATAAAAAAAGGTACCTATTACGTACCTCTTTTTATAAGCTCCAACTAGCAAAAAAACGAGGATTGCTCAGGGATTACGCATTTTTGAACGAATTGAGGGTCTATTCTGAGTTAGGAGCACATAAAAATCATAACGAAACGTGAAATTTTCCATAATTTTCAACCGACTTAAAAAAAGGTGGTTCTCAATTCTGTTTTTTTTAATGTGTGTGTGTTGTATTGAGAATAATCCCGAGGTATCTCATAAAAAAAATATTCCTGAGGGCTAATTTTCCCGTAAAACTTTAAAAAAAATATCATCATTATGGAATCACGACTAGCCGAAACATTTTTTCATGGGCGATTTTCCTTTTGTTTTTTATTCAAAAGATGTGGGATTATTCTCAGCTATGGGAGATAACTTGATAAACTTGCCGTCCCCAAAACCCCCCTATTCTATAAACGTCATCAACATAGTTCGAGTTCTCTAATTTTTGTACAGACAAACAAACATACATACGTTGCTTGCTTAATTAATAGTAGGATGAGATCGGATAATAGATTACGTGAGCATTTTGTAGCTTTTGAAAAAGTCTAACATGCAGCAGTTTAGAAGTCTTGTTCCGAAACGAAATGAACAGTCCAATTGAGTCGAACATAATTGAACCGTAATTGGAACACTTTAAACCCGGTGTTGGTCCGTTTCACACTTGCCCGGTTACCGGACGAGCTGCTCGACCAGGCTCGGAGTCAGGGCTTGGGTTCGGGGTGAGTTTGTGAGCTATTTTACGATGCTCTCAAGATTTTCTTCGTACCTGCCCTGTACTCAGCTGCCTGGCTTCCAATTTATTGCTTCCAATTCTTGATTGCTTTGTTCCTGCTTTGTAGTTGGACCTATTATAATGTGAGCGCAGTAAATAGACCTACTGGGACCACTGATTGATTCCCGATTATACGGCAACGTCCGCCATCTTGGATTATAAGTATTGCGTTTAATACAAAGGCCTGGACGAGAACCTTTTGCTTCGTTTGGGCTTTAGAATATCTTTGATCTGGGAATTGGGTGAGATTAGTGGAATCGATTTGTGATTTTCCGGGCGAGTGGGCTCGGTAGTAATTTGCAGAGCAAGATTATATTTATTTATGTGAGGTGACACTTCAATCGGGACCATAATGTATTCAAACGAAATACTGAGTACATATCTACATAAATCGTCGTAAAGCCATACACAAAGGCTTAGGTTCTAAGGTACTACCAGCCACATTCACCCTTTTTAAGGCCATCGGGTTTTAAAGGCAGGGTGGCTATGAAAGAAGCAGTGGCATGAAGAGATTCGGGAAACTAGATCCCGTCACGGGGTCATTTCGGAGATTAATCATTATCTTTTATGACTGTTTGCGACGACCGAACTTTTTCTATCGCCCCTGAAAGTTCGACGAAGATTCATTGCCTGTCTGTTCGTAAGCGTAGTACAACGGCACATGAAGGGGGGGAACTCCGGAGGGGAAACTTTCAAAAATTCCGCAATATCGAACGTTCCAAATTCGGATTGACTTCAAGTGTCGCTAAAGTTGTGTCAATGCTCAATTTTTTTTCTGTTGCATGTCGTCATTTTCTAACGTTATTTAGACTTTCCCCTAGGCATTCTGAGCCAGGTGTTCAAAACGGAGTAGCCGAGAGTTTTTGTAGGTACGGACATATCGTATTATATACGATATTAATGTCTCCTCTCTTGTTTATCAAAAAGAGTAAAAATGCATTCTATTTCGCGTAGTTATGAAATATTCATCTAACCGCGCTTTGTTTGCGTACGCGTCCGGCCCGATTGTGTCTATTCGAAGATTAAAAACTTTATTTTGGAACTGAGCGGTTGTTTGACGAAAGCGCACACAAAGTAGTGGAACTGCGAAGTATTCTGGTGATTATCCTATGGTGTATCTATGCGATACCGAAATGTATGCTCTTTCATAATTAAGGGGCGGGCCATAGGTTTCATGGATTGAAGTTATTTTATAAGGTTGCTTCATGCTTCAAGGGTTATAACGTTTTTTGTTCTATTTTATTGATAATATTTATTTTTATTTAATTTTTTTTTTTATAACTACGTAAAGTCATGCACAAAGCTCTTATCTGATTCAGATATTATTTTTTAAGAGACCACTTCGGATGCATGCCTAGTCTATACAATAATAAAATAACATTCGAGAAGGACAATTGAGAACTTTCTCATGAGTACTTTACAAGAAATAAAATGTAGATTACAATACATTTAATACATTTTTGAAACGTAATGACATATATTTTATTTCTATAAAAAGTTTACTCTAAATAAGATTTCTGACGAATAAAATGAAACATTTGGCGACGCAGCGTCTCTGCAGCGCGATTTATCATGTGTGCGCCAGAAATCTTTACTCTACGAGTATGTTACTGCAATAAGTTCTTAATTTTTGATATAAATTATTATTAAAAATATGTTAGTCACAGAGAATACCGTCTTTTAAAATCAAGTACTGGACAAAATTAACGACCTCGGTGGCGCGGCGAGGGAGTAGCCGACTGAGACACACGTGTTGCGAGTACGTTTCTCACTTTGGGACAGATGTTTGCATGTTTTACTGGATCTGACGCACGATACAGGGATCCTAGTTGGGATCAACTAGGATGTATGTGACTGATAGGTGTTTATTTATATGGGGTTAAATAAATTAAGTATTCAGAACGCACCACTAATGGAGGTCCATTAGCAGTGCGTTCCGAACCCTTTTGTCTCAGCTGGTTTTTTAATAAAATTTTGCCACAAAGAAGCCAAAAGCTTCGGTGCTATAATTTTAATGTGTTTTTGATTAGTTTTTAAAAGTAGAGAAAAATAAAATGATCTGCTAGCAAATCACGTAATACGTTTAATGTTACTAAGGAAATTAGTAACTAGGAAATTAAATAACGATGAATTCACCAATTTTTATACAAATTAAGTACCATCGAACCATTTAATCGATATTTAAAAATAGGTACACAAATATTAATGCTTAAATGAATAATAAGATTCAGTAGACAGAGGAAAATCAGACCACGAAAATGTGATTACGATATTTTTGCTCACAGACCCGTTAAGGCGACGAATTCCAATCAATCCGGTTAAACTAGAACAATAAAATCAGTATCTCACTTTACGCCTAAAAGCTTTCGAAGTACTCCAAATCTGTTCGAACACTGACTTTGCGGCGTAACAAAGAAAGGTTAACGTCCTACGTGCGCTCTACGAAGCCACGCTATACTGTGACTGCATTAGATGCTTGTCGTACCTGGAACGACCTGCATATTTAACTTACAATTTTTACGGCTTTTGGGAGAGTGGGGCAAGGTCTATTGGCCGCGCCGCATCGGGAATTTCATTAGCAAACTCCAATTCTCGAGTGAACCGTTACTAATTGGTTCTGCTTCGCTCCGGATTATTTATTTGCCTGTAATTATGTTAAGGTGGATGAAGTTGCCCTAATAGCGACGGGTCGATAACGGCTGACTCTTGTACCAAACCGAACGCAACGTGGCCTTTCTCACAAATACTCACTAGCTTTTGTATGTACGCGCAAAGAAAATTAGGTACCTATAGTATCTGCCATAGTGAGGTGTCGGCTCCTTTTGTCATGCAGTCATATCGCAGATTCGATTACACATGTCAGCGTAGCGAAACATTTTATCTCAGATAATCGGACGCCGAAACCTTTCTCGCAACTTTGAAGTCTGAACAAATACAGCTATCTCGGGTCGGTAATTCAGTTCCAAAACTTTGCGCTACAAAAATACGTGTAAAGTAAAAAAAAAGGAAGGGCTTGTTTTTCACAGTTCATTGTTTGTTTCAGAATCGGGTACGAGTGGTCGCGATCGATGAGTGCGAAGTAAATGCGAAGTGCGGTGTTGATAGAGTGTGATGTTCTGGTGACGTGTGGTGAGTGCGGCGCGGTGGCGCGTGTGTGCGTGCGTGCGGGGCGTGCGGGGCGTGCGGGGCATGCGGGGCGGGGGGTGCGGCCGCCGCTAGAGGGCGCGATGTGGTTCATCGCCTTGCTGCTCTTAGCGCATCTACCCCCACCTGGTAAGTCTCACTTATTATTCCTCTATCTCGTTTTGACACATTTTTTTAGCAGCGATTAGCTTACACTCTGTCACGTGGAGCGTAAACAACTCGCAAAACGTGGGCATGTGCTAAATAATTAGGATATAGTATCTCTGAATTCTAACCACATGAAATATAGTTAATTCCAAAAAAAAAAACTACAAACATAAATAAGGTATTTCTCAAAGGTTAAAATAACAAAGACGTTTACTGTCTGTCAGATCGAAAAAACCAAATCTCAAAATATAATTTGGAGATTCCCTGAAATGCCGAAAGTACCGCAAAAATTGTTTTATCTTGAAAGTTCGCGGTTCGATGGAGGCCCCGATCAAATTGAATCCACCCTAGATTGTATGAATAAAATTTACTTAATCGTAAAAACTTGGGGACCTTAGACCCTACAAACCGGGTAGATAGATACAGATTAATGCATTGGGGTGAAACTTTACCCCAATTTTATTAGGATGAAGTTTAACGGAAACAATGTAAACCTTGGAATTGCGATAGGGATGTGGAGTCTTATAACACCAAGAAGAGATAAAGGTTTGGTTTCATTGCTTATCAATTAATCAAGAATAACAAAGGTGTAACTTGCTATTTTGTTGAAACAACATTGAAAATTATATTCTTAAATCAGTACTTTGTTAAAGTAAGAACATACTGCAAGTCGTTTTAGAAGTATTGCAATTCTTCGTACCTCTAGTACAATAGATACAAATAAATTTAATGTAACAATGAATTATTTTTATTATTTTAATTTATTATTTTTTTACTCTTTTAAGAAACCCATTTGGAGTTCATTCTAGATACTTTACAAATTACATTGTTACTCTCACAAGCGTATATACCTTTCCTGCCGTGAGGAGATAAAATAAGCCTCTCACTATAACGCTTTGAAAAGGATTCGAAAGTTATAAAGGGCCCACAGAATAGCCGTGATTATAATTTACGTCAACGTTACACACACAACGTTACATAGTTTGAGAGATGGGACGTTTCCGTATCCGTAATAGACAGAGAACGATTGGTAGAGCACCTGTTCACACGTTGATATGAGCACTCGCATCTTGTGTAAGTTTGAGCTCATTTACGGAGACGCCGCGCGCGGATGCAATAATTTGAGTAATGAGCCCTTAGAGTAGTTAGAGTAGATGGGTGAAAATAAATACTGTACTAAAATACTCTTTAGGGTGTCCCAAAATATGTACATATATTAACTTGAAAGGGAGTGATTATGTCCATAAATATAAATACATTTTCGTGATTTTCTTTCATTTGAAATTATCACCAATATGTCAACGTGAAAACGTCTGTCAAATCGAAGATTTTATTCGTATCTACGTCATCAAAATCTAGCAATGCGACACGTCACTAGTTGTTCTTGCCACCACAATGAACAATAAATAAGCGCCATTCTAGGCTTTTGTCGCGTTCCAGTGATGTAAGGGGTTATAATGAACGCAAATATCTATATAGAAAAAATACTGAAGCAGAGATCTTGCAAATTATGAGTTGCACATAATTTATTTTCTGTCTAAAGTTAGTTTAGGGTTGGAAATCATGGTAGGCAATAATAATTTGGGGTTATTATTTCTAAACGGATTAGTCACGTTGTTTTATATTATTTGGGGTCCAACGTGGTCGCATGCAGACTACGACAGGTGTCCCAACAGATATTAATAAACAATTTTTAAACTAATTGGCAATGCCACCATCAATGAGGATGGATAGCTAATGCGTTTGAAAACTTTATACCGATATTCCAGTCTTTACCACAAAATTCTTAAACTTCTCTCCCATAGAAGCAGACTTAACGGAATGCAAAACACAATTCAAATTTGATTATGTAAATAGTGATGATATCATAAAAGCTTTCAAACTCATAAATGATTAGAAAACCACGGATCTCTGGGGCATCTTTGTTTGCGCTGTGAAAACATTGATTGGCATAATTGCGCCCGAAGTAGTTTTAATATTCAACGAGTGTATTGACTGTGGTGTGTTCCCTGATTTAATGAAAAACAGTAAAATAACTCCATTTTTCAAATCAGGTACTTGTTCTGACCCTTGTAATTTTAAACCTATCTCAGTACTTACTACATTGGGGAAAAAATTAGAAAACTATTTTTAATTAATTGCGTAGACATTTCAAAAAACATAATTTACTGCATAGTAAACAATTTTATTTACTAATGGTCGCTCAACCCTTACTGGTGCTGATATTGAGTTAATATCAAATATACTCGCTGCCTGTGAGAAATCGTATGACGCTTTAGGCGTTTTTTTTGTGATTTGTCTAAGGCATTTGATTGTGTAGACCATGACACATTGCTTAAAAAAACTACATCGTTATGGTATTAGGGGCGTCGTTCTAGACTTTTGGAACTTCCTATTTAAGTGACAGAGTACAAAGAGATGACGTGAATGGAAAAATCTGATATATGTTTACAAAAATATTAATTTGTTTAAGAAAAATAGCGATAATCACAATGTTAATACTAATAGAAATAAAGATAAACTCGCTGTTGCCACTTGTAGACTGCATAAAGTTAGTAAATAGTTTAAAGGGAATGGTGTATGCTTTTACACCACGACCACACTAAATTTAGTTGCGGAGAGATTGTAAATGTTACACATCATTTTAGTGTTATTTTGAGAAGAAATGAGTACTATAATTTTGGCTACACTATTGTATTAGGGAAGCCCTGTAAAAATGGTTGTAATTTGAAATAAATAAACAATAAACTCTCAAGAGATATACAGTAATTTACAATTAACAAATTAAAAAAACGAAAACTTTACAATAAAGGCATACTAAACAATATCGTATATTTAGATGTGAAAACTCTTGGGATTGAGAATGCTCCAACGCGATGTTAATGTTACCTATTGTTTTGTAAAAGGAAAATTAAAAAGAAAAACCAACCTTGTTTTTTTGCCTTTCTTTCCTGGCTTGGTCGCGGAGGAACAGGCAGTACCTAGATAAAATCGACGTTTTAAAGTGATCCTTGTGATTTTATTGGGTAAATGAATTTTGATTTCTATCTTTTTATTTTAACTGGGTGTCTGTTTTAGTGCAAAGTTGATGTCTTCTTTCCGTTTTGCCAAATAAAAATATTTTCTTTCTTTCTTTATAACATTATCTGGGCAAAAACATTCCGATTTATGCAACAATCCCTCACTTATCACTGTGTCTTAAAGTGAACGATATGGTAATTCGTGCTTTTCCACGTAACATAATGACCATGTTACGACTTTTTATGAGAAATAGGTACAACTAACACTCTAAGGTCTAAGCCTTGTCCAGTTTTCTTTTCATTTAAAAATATTAATAGGAAACCTGTTATGTGATTGATATTGCAATTTCCATAAAAAAACCCTTTTTAAGTTTGGTTATCAAAGTTCGCGTGAATGTACTTATCGCCACCGCTATTGCCACCGCGACAGTTTGACCGGGCCCTAAAATATACGTTTATTTCCTTTGTATTACGTAAATGAGCGATTCAGTTATAATTTTTATAATCTCATAATGTATGTATTGTTATTGTAATAATCTCCAAGCCGTCTTCTGCTATAAAATATAGAAGTTTACGAACACAGAAATTAAACTAAATTCTGAAGCTTATTCTAAAATTCAAGGGACAGGTGATAATTATATTCTCTATTTATATAAGCAAAATTTAAACTAACCCAATTGTAACTCAACGTTAATAAACCCTTAATAAGTTATAATTAAAACTAAAGTAACAATGATAATAACAACCCTACAATAGACTAAACACAAGCGATGTTAAGTATTCAAAATGGAAACAAAGTAAAAGTTATTTTACGTAAGTTAAGGTCACGAAAACGTTACTTTTTGGCGCGCGGTCAACTTCAAAGCAACTAAAAAGGTATTTGTTCGTAATCCTCTTAAATTTTACGTAAATTAATGCCTTCCTTTCGCAGGTAGGTTACGCACTCACCTTCGTTTGTGTGAAACACGTGTAAATTCAGGTTATCAATTATTTGTTGGTAGAATGATTACGGTGCCTGTTTGGTACGATCAGGTATTTTCATGAAATATTTATTGTTTCATAACAAAACTTTGGCTTTCGGGTTACCGGAATTATGATACCAATGAAAAGCTCATTGGTAATCAAAAATTATAGATAACCTTATCAGTAATTTGCAGCAAATATTTTGAATAATTTTGAGAAAGAAAGTTCTTCATTCCGAGCCATAGAAATAAAATATGGTCGAACTTATTAATCAGCGCTGCTACTCACTACTGAACGAAGCAAGCAGCACTAAGCACCTGTTTGGCTCACACGGCACAGATGAGACTGATTAGCACAAAAACTTCCTCTTTGTCTCTGCGTTTTTGTAAAAGCCTTACTGTTACCTATTTACAAAGTGTCTATTTAATTTATATTGTACCTGTCCTTTCTGTGATCTGTTGTTGTGTTAAATAAATCACTTTCTATTATTATTATATCATTAAACTTGCCACAAAACAGTAAAAATGGTCACTGGTAGATCGCTGGGTCGTTAAACCAGTGCTAAGACAAGCGAACACATCAAAAATTACATTTCAACCCACCAACAATAGAAAAATGAATTAACATTTGAGGTTACGAACCGCAAAATAGACGTCTCTAATCTTGCCACAAAAATATAGTTTGCTCCCAAAGGTACCGGGACAAATCGCATGTGGGCTATTTTCCGGTAGCCGCGGATGAGTGGGGACACGGGGATGGGGGACAGAGGGCCAAGAGGGACAATATTACCTTATTTTCGCTGCTCGCTCGCTGAGAAACCCCTAGTCACGAGTATTTGTGCTCGAGTTGGATTTGATCTGGAGATGGTATCTTCTCAGCTTCGTTTGACAATATTGTGAAAGTAATTTAGCAGGATTTTCTTACAAACTTTTTCTGTTTTTTTTTTTCAGTAGAATTATATGTATATCGTAGTGTGTCGATGGTAGCGATTCTGTGATGTATTTTCTAAAGTTAATCTTTAACGACAATTCTCCGACCACGAATTAAAACGACGACCGAGGTGGCGCGGTGGGCGAAGGTCCGCCTGCGACACAGGAGGTTGCGGGTTCGATTCCCGCCCTGGGACATATATTTGTACGATCTGCAAATATTTGTTCCGGGTGTTCTGGGTATTTTCTATGTATAATAAAAAAATATCTATCTATGTAATGTATTAAGTATATCGGTCATCTAGTACCCATAACACAAGCTCTGCTTAGCTTGGGGCTAGATGATGCTGTGTGGATTGTCCAGCATTTTTTTTTTTTTTTTTTTTTTTTTTTTTATATTTAATTCTAAATTTGTTGCCCTACTTTTAATGATAGATTGAAATAAAAGGTATATTATTAGTACATTTTTATTCCAAAAACTATCGTGAACTTGACTATTCATATTGTAAAAACGGGAATTTTCACGTACCGCACTATCGGTGAAGGTGCAGTACGTGAAAATTGTGGTCGCGGCTTCCTCCTTCCGACGCGGAAGGGGGAAGTCGCGACCACTCACACTGATGAAGACTCTCGGAATGTGTCGAAACTTAGTCGGTGCCTTCACCGATAGTGCAGTACGTGAAAATTCCCGTTTTTACAATATGAATTATTAGTATAGTCTAATTTGGTTTAGCTTTAAAAGATGCCACATAGAATTGCTACCATTGTTAGGTGAAATAACATACTTGAAGAGAAAGAGTAGTACTAGCCTCTACTCACGGCTTCGCCTGCTTCGTACACGGATAAAGAGATTATGTGTTATTCTAGGTCACAAACTATTATATGCTTTAAATTTCATCAAAGTTGGTCCAGTCGTTACAGAGTTTATTAGCAACGAACAAGCAAACATCCAGATATTGACATTTATAATTAATTATAGTAGGATTCCAGTTAGGATATCTTATAGAATCTAGATCATAGTAAGCAGCGTTAGGGTTACAAATTATCACGTGGAATCCTAACTCCTATGCGGAACGATTATCTAGAATAAGCTTAGCAGTAAATAAATTTAAAATGAAATTGAAAATTGACATTAAATCTAAATTGACATGAAATAATATAACGATTACTATAACATAAGTAACAAAATAATGCACTATACCTATCTCCTAAAGTACCTACTTTGACTACCTACAATGAAAATAAACTTCGGTCTGCCGCCGTACCCTAATACAAAGTTCATTTGAGAGACCTAACTTTATTTACTTTAGATATTTATAACTAGTTTGTTTACGCAAAACCTCGGCCTGCCTACCTATCTATTGCCTTTCCTAAGACAGGGTTCATGTGAAATACCTACCTATATAAACCATGTAACGTTTGGACATGCCTTTGGCTACTCCCTACTTGTATCCAAAGTCAAAGTCAAAGTCAAAGTCAAAGTCAAAGTCAAAATTCATTTATTCAATAAAATCACAAGGACCACTTTGAAACGTCGGTTTTTATCTAGGTGCCTGTTCCTCCGCGACCAAGCCACACAAAGTATTTGAGTACCGCGCGTGTAAAGTTACAAGATCATTCGTCGTTGCACTCTTTGGGAAAAGCATATGCCCAGCAGTGTACTTTTACAGGCTGTTGATGATGATTAGTAAATAGATGAAGTTTGTTATTTTATCATATACTAATAATAATGAAAAAAATGCGCTAATGTCAGGAACTACCGGTTGGATTTGAAAAAATATTTTTGCATTAATAGCCCGATTTATGAGCAAGGTTATAAGCTATTCAACATCACGCTACAACTCTTAGAAGCCGAGCAAAAGAAGTAATAGCATGGACGGGCGATGCGACGCGGTGGGTTGGTCACAACCGAGTGCGGCCGTGGCACAACCAGTACAAAACTTTCCTTTCATTAAACTAAGGTAAGAACTCCATATAACACGTTGTCTTCTCTTTGTCTTTACGTCAAACTTTCCATCAATTATCCATTCTTTGTAAAGTTTAATTTTATTTTTGTAAGATTCGTTGAATAATTACTTTTTCTACGCCAACTTAAGAAGTTGTAACTGCTAAAATAGAGCTTTTTGTCTACAAACTTAGCTGCAACATGATTTACAACTCAAACTATTCAGTGAACAATAATTAAATACATGTAAACCTTTGCAACTTTTCCTACGAAGGCGTGAAATTGGTAGTATGGCGTATAGAAGCGTATCTCGTTTAATCATAGTCCATGCTGATAAAATTATGTTTCTCGCACACCACCTGCAAAATGAATGAGGCAGGTAGGGCTAAGAACTATACCTTTTAAGAATATTATTACGACTATACCACGTACTTTACTATTCTCCTGCTGACGTTTCGTTGACCGTTTAGAGGTCCTTCCTCATGAGCACTGTCACGACCACGCTCGGCGGTCGTGAGACGGGAACTAGTCCAGGAGTCAGCAGGATAATAGTAAAGTACGTGGTATAGTCGTAAGAATATTCTAAAATGATACCAAACCACGATAATTTTAATTCTAAAAACTATACCTATGGATGCTTACAACATAAGAGGAATCAGTCGAGCGTTGCCGACCTTGAAACAGGTAATGGTGAAAAGTCGCAAGTGCATGTAATTTTACCCGCATCCATGTAATTTTACCCGCATCCATACCCTTCCAACCGCTTACGTTTACTCGTAGGTACATATGTTTAATGTGTACATTAAATGTGGGAGTTTCTATTCTGTGCATTATAATTATTAACTATTTTACCTAGTGTCAGTGACAATGCCCTGAGTATCCCGCCGGTTCGACCGAAGGCTTGACCGACTGATCATTTATCATTCAAACAAGACAGCTAAAGCTCCCATTCATTTGAGCTATTAATTAGACTTTTTTATTATCATTTGATTTAGCTCAAATAATACTAAAACATTTTCTGTGAATTTTGATAGGAATATTTTATGAAGTTTTATTGGAGAAAATAAGTTTTCAAATAAAATGCTGAAATGTTTTAGTTCAATGGGTTCGAGTCGAACGATATCGGTGTAAGATAAGATAAGAAAACATTTATTGTAATTTAAAAACACTCTAAAACTTAAAAAAAAACGTATTTTCATTTAAGATTTGATAGCACTTGGTTGGTGTCTTTATACCTAAGCGGCGATGAGCTTGCAACCTGCAACATGAAATCATGAAATCGAATCGACTACTTACAAAAAGTGTACACATGCCTCTGACTACCCCATATTTGGTAGTCTCGGATCTACTTACTAAGCCCTAGTTTGTGCGGACCTTAATAGATCTGAGAACGTCCAACATGGGAATTGAATTGGGCAAGGTTTTTGTTTAATACGACTAAGTGGTAAATAAGTTAGCCTGCTGGTAAGCGGTTACCGTAACCTATGGACGCTTGCAACACCAGAGGTATCGCAAGTTACTGACCCTGAAATATAACGGATGAAAAGTCTCATGTGTCTGTAATTTCACCGGCACCCATACCCTTCGAGTGTTACTGCTTGGCGGTGGAAAGAGATATGTTGGTAGAGCTTTTACACAATGAGCTACTAAAATACTACTTTGTATTTCTACTTTCTACTTTTTATTTAATTACATTTGAAATTTCGTCATAGTTGATCAACGTGCTTTACTATTTATAAAATTCCTGTATTATTTTGGTACTTCCTATAGTTCCCATTATCATTAGTCAAGCCATGAGTAGTGTGAACATGTAAGAGTGATGACTTCCGCAGTGAATTGATTCAACTTTCATCATAACATTCATTCGTTCAACACATAAATTACATTAATTTGTCATCAGATTGTCTGTGTTTTTTTTAAAAGTATCTTTTCTTTAAATTAGTCGGAACATGATAAACTCATTATTGAATTTTCCATCTGGAATACCTTAATGGAAGTTTAAAAGTATATTTTCTTTAAATGAGTTGGAACATGGTAAACGCATTATTGAATTTTCCATCTGAAATATCTTAATGGGGGTAGTTAGAGACAAACCAAAGTAAAAAGTCAAAGTCTAAAGGTTATTCATTGAAATCAAAAAGATCACAATAATATAGAAACGTCAGCTTAAAAACTACATCCTAAAAGTTTAGGGTGTTTTAGTTTTCGAAGTTTCTTAAAAAACCTGGGTAGAACTAATGTGTCTACAGGTTAGGCTGCAAGGCACACATATACAATTCTTTCAAAGCTTTCGTACTATCGTATATATTCAAACATGTATGAACATACATATATTATGTAAACTTTAAAAAGTAACGCCAAATAAATCGTAGACAAAATTCGCCTTTCATGAGTTTGTTGTCGAAAATGAAAAGCGAATTTCTAACACCGAGCTAGTTTTGTAAAAGACATTATTTCGCGTAATTTATTTCGGATTCAATAAATCAGTATTTTCTATAAATCCTTTAGCTACAACAGAATTGTGAAATCCCGATTGGGGAGGTTCGGCCGCGCGAGGCTTATTCAACATTATAGAGGGAAAGTTCGAATCCCCGCAACAACATTTCTCGTGCTTTCAATTTGATTCTAAACTGACCTATTAAAAAGAAAAAACCTGCATTTTTTTATTTATTTAAAACTAGCTTCTGCCCACGGCTTTGTCCGCGTGGTACCCAGATGAAAAGTAGCCTATGTGTTATTCTGATGTATAAGCTATATTACCTACTGTAAAGTTTCATTAAAATCCGTTCAGTAGTTTTTGCGTGAAAGAGTAACAAACATCCTCACAAACTTTCACATTTATATATAGAGGTATAGTAGGATAGGATAGGATTAGTAGAATTGCCTATGTATGTATTAACAAAAAAGAAGTATATAAGTTGTATATTGTTTGGGGCTAGATGATAATGTGTGAAAAAATGACCAGCAATATTTATTTATTTATCTTGAACATTGGGCCTTCAAACCCCTGAACCTTCAAACTCTTTGGATCTAGAGTATGCCGGTTTCACAAAATGTTTTCATTCACCTTTTTGAACACGTGCTAATGATGATTGGAGAGGCTGTACATAAAGAGTACTTACTCAATAAAGTACGGCCCTTTTTTGTGAGTTATTCAGTTTCGATGATTCTCACGAACAATAAATCAAGACTATTTAATTATTTTATTTAATCACATTTTTCTCTACATTCCTCAAATTATTTTGCAAGCAAAATAAATCATAATAACGCATATTTAATTGCAGATGTAAACGTCATCGCAGCTGTTAGCGGACGAAATAAAAAATAATTTCAACATTAAATATTCGGTAAAATGTCGGAGGTTTAAAAATTGTGTTAAGTTGCCATTTGCGTTGCTTTCTTAAGCCAGTGGGTTAAAAAGGGGTGGAAAGGGGTTTAAGAGGCGAAAAGGGGTGTTAATTAAGGATATTTTGCGAGTGCCGTAGGTTTGCTTATATGTGTATAAAGTTTCTAGTTGCGAATGGAGGCGTGTATTGTGAAATATAATTGGGGATAGGAATTTAATTGTCGAACGCTTCAAGGGTTCGAAGGGTTGTCATTGAAAAAAAAGAACCAAATCAAAAAGAAGAATCAAATTGGTTTATTTTGATTAAAGTAAGAATTACACGATGCAAGTTGGAAGCTTTTCTTTTGAGTTGAAATAACCTGTATTAGAAGAGTCTCTTTTCTGTGTTTAATGTAGGTACTGTAGATAGGCAAATTATATAATAGGTAGATAATGGTATAAATGATCTCGGGACAGCATAGTTCAAAAACCCCTGTTATGAACACGCGGTCATCGGCCTCACTTCACCAGTTAAAGACGGTTTCTGCTCTAAAGGCCCTTTATTTTTCATAACGTCAGTTACGCCAAAGTTTATAAGAAAATTAAAGTATGGGTTATTCGAAAAGGTGTGTTAAATAGTCAATTTTAAAGATATCTTAAAGGGCCTAGATCGTGTAAATAATAATGACAAGTAAAAAAATGACAGAGAAGTCAGTTGCCTTCAAGTTAAAAAAAACGCTTTCGTGTCTTAAATTCATAATCTAAGTTTGTAGGGAAAAATTCTGACCACTTCGCCAGCCATTTGGTGAAAAAAAACAACTCCTACGAAATTACTCTCACTTATTTGTATGATAAGGTACCCCAGAACTTTACCGTTTTCATTAAATATCGTTTATAATATTGGTTTTTGTCTAAATACTGCAAAACCAATCACCACAACGTTTACTTTTCACACTGCAATTGAAATGGAGAGCAATCTGTCATCACAGTTCAATTCAAAAGCCAGGTAAAAATATAAATAAATGCGAGTGTATAAAAACGTAAAATATACGCTATAGGTACTCTAGCAGCTTACCACAAGCTCCAGCCAGTGACACAAAACTCAGAGGTACCAATCTCAATCAGTCTCTTCTGCAACGAATCGGTTCCCATAACAATCACATTCTGCACATCTTTGCAGTTTGATATTTGTTTTTGTGGAGCCTTGTGTTTAATAAACACGAGAAAATTTGTTCTTACCCGCGATGTTAAGAGCCTTTACCTATATCAAGTTTGGATTAAGATGTCGTTCGTTTGATTGTTTGTTAGTTTGTTCTGTATATCACCATTATTCTCCGAAACAGCTTTTTCGATTGTAATGCAGTTTTTCACAATAATTTGGTATGACTTCAAGAAATATGAGATTAGTTCACAACCATAAACCATATCAATGACAATATGACAATCATATACAAATGTGTTTCACACATGATAGAATTTATTGTAAAAATAACTTATTTAGACACGACAGCTGAGCTGTATCTTTATCGGCATATATTTCATGCTTTGAAAGATATGTTTCGTTTTGGCATAAGTAGTATACGAACTATTAGCTAATGGAACCTCTGAGTTTTCTAGTATATTATTAAATTGAAAAACAAAAAAGTGATATCTCGTTTCGCATGTGCCACCGGTGGTGGTGAAACTATTCTAATATAGTTTTCATTTGTAACTGGATCAGTTGGTAAACTGAAAAGGAATAGTGTAAATTCCCCGTGGAAACGAGCGAAATAGTTTTGTTTGAAATAATTCTCGCGAATCGAAACATTCTGTAAAAGAAGTATAATTGATAGTCTGTTTTGTTCATCAGACACGTAAATAATTATTAATCACAAAAAAAAACTTAAAATTATATAACCAAAATGGGTAACTTTGGTCTCTATAATGTTGGATGTACGCGGCCGTCCTTATTTGTTCTTCTAGTTTCTGTCCATCCAAAGGTTGCCTGGAAGAGATCGCTTTCAGCGATACGGTCGCCCATTGTATCAATAGGTGTTATTTTAATTTATTTTTCGTGTTTCTTTTGTATTTACTGATGTACAATAAAGATATACCTTATCTTATCTTATGGGTCTCTTCGAGATCCTTTCATCCCCGTACGTGCAAGTTGTGGAATTATTTTTCTTCTTAGAGTGGGATTTATATATTAAATAAGGAAGCCAAACAAATCATTATTTATTCTGATTTATTGTCGGCCTACCCGCACATCAGCTATACTTAGTTTATAGTTATGTGCGGATACCACTGGAATCAATTCTACTGGATACAATACATAGTTTTGTTTCAGTTGAACAAAATATATGATGCCACACACGAAAAAAAAATAAAAAGAGTTCTTCAGAGGAGACAATACATTGCATGGAAGAGATCGCTCTTAGCTATAAATCCGCTCATTGTATCACCACAACCTAGTTTTAGATGACCCTTTGTAAAGTGTTTTTTAATCCTGGTGTATGCAAGAAAGAGTTATCTATCTATCTATTTACATCAGCAATTGCTCCTGAAGGTCTAGACAAATAGCAGTTTCTGTTGGCGTTAACGCCTGCGGAAAGGTTGAGCTGTATGGAAATGACATTCGCTGTGGCAATGCCACGTGACTGCTGTCAAGTTTTATCTTGATTAATTTACGTTAGCGTGAAAGGAAAACTAAGCGTGAGGTATTTGTCTAGTCACCTGGTGTTGCAGAGGTCAGTAGGCGACAGTAACAACGCAACATCAGACGTAGGGACATACCTTACAACTTTTTAAAAACTATTGAGAAATCTGTACTCTATAATATTCCTTATTGGATTATCTGCTTATCGGTGGCATTATCAACATGTTTCAACACAAATACACCCTCTTTACTCCACTGGTAGATTACCTTTACACGGTACACAATCAGCTTAGGGACACGTAAATATATCGAGTACGTCAACGGACGCCCTGACAGAGATATCGTAATTTCTAACGTCAGTCAATTAGCCAGTAATCACGCGGAGGGCGCGATGTTTACTCGCCTGGGGAAATAGGGCGAGGTGATTTTGATCAAGTGGATAAGGAAGCAACTGATACTTTAACCACAATGATACATGACGTTTTTTTACAGAAAAAAAAACTATTTTATGAAAGTTCGTAAAAAGTACAAAATGAAATCCCCCATTTTTTCACCTTTAGGGTGGGATTTTTACATAAACTTTGTATGGAACAAACATTGAATTAAAATCGGTTCACAATAAAATTAGCGAAGATATCGCCACAGATATCGCGTAACATATCTGTGGTGAATTGAGAACTTGAGAATTGAGAACTTCCTCCTTTTTTGAAGACTCTTAAAAATAATACGTGCTTTATACTACTTTTTTTGGTGAATTAATAGATTGATTCATGTCGGCACAACGACCATGTCATGACAAAGCCGGAACACCACGTGACTAGAAATGTGCTTGACTAAAATACAGGCCGGAAAAGGCATCTCACATGAATGTCTGTAATTAAGAAAGACCTAGATCTTTCTAGAAACTAACGCGTTAGACCCAATGACGACCCAACAAAGACGGAAGATTAGAAGACCTGACCCCAAATAAAAATGAGACAAGGGCAGAAAAATAGAATAACAGATTGATGCAACTTCAAAGGGATCTATGGATGCAAATTGCAGCTACAATATAGGCTAAGATATATCCAGTTTCGGTGCCTTTTACTAAACTTCCATGATAAAATTGATGTGTATCACGAAGGCCCTCAAATGGTCCTTTGCACACACCACGTCACCGAACTGACGGCGATGTTACTCCCAAAGGACAGGTGACATTGATGACCGGCAATCAGCTCAAGGGAAAATATGCGATTTCAGCGCTACTCTTGGTTATACAAAAATCATGCTACATGCATTTGAGATAAAAATAACTTTGCGGATTTGGAGACAGAAATGTAACAGAGTAAACATAGACCCGACCCCACACTGGGATTCTCTGTGTCGTAGGTATCGAGAACTACGAGTACCGTGGTATCACAACACCCGGACCCGGAAGAAATATCTGAAGAACTTGCAAATATTGATCCCGCTCTCACGTAGGTCGCAGCTGTCTACTCGCTCGCCGCGCCACCGAGGTCGTCAACGCTTGTTTACGAAGTTTTTGAAGCTAATATAAGGTTTGAAGATTTGAAGGTTAGTTCATTTCAAAATGTGCAAACTTGTGGTTCGAGGACGAATTCTTGACACCGTATTTCTGTCAAAACTTGTGAATGGTGCTCTGGAAGCTCCTAAGCAATTAGCTTCCATCTCTTTTTGTACTCCCAGTAGATTACCCCGAGCATCTAGATTCAACCTATTCCAACTGGATGGATCAAACTCTAATGCAGTGCACCACGCACCACTGACAAGAAAAGCCAGACAACACAACGCCACTCCTAATCCTGTCAGATCGATATTTTTACCGACAGTTTCAAGAAACTGAAATCCTGCTTCTTATTATACAAACCTCCTGTAATCATTTATTAATTGTATTGTTTTTATTTCATTTAAATATATGTCTTTAATTAAAATTGTATTTTAAAAGACAGATAATTATAATTTCTTTAGTTATGTAAGTTTCAATGCACGGCGCGACGCGGAAGTAGAAAGTCGCAACCACACACCCTGATGAAGACTCTCGGAATGAGTCGAAACTTAGTCGGTGCCTTCACCGTTGATGCAGTACGTGAAAATTCCCGTTTGTACAATATGAATAGTCAAGTTCACGATAATTTTTCGAATAAAATTTCATATTGGCCTCGATTCTGTAGTTCACTAACTAAACTAAATTTAAACTGTCGCTCTCTTTTGACAAGAAAGAAGATAGCTACAATTTTATTTCTTTAATCTGTTTCTTGCTTGCACTATCAGTAAAAGAGAGCGACAGTTTTAATTTAGTTAGTTAGTGAATTACAAAATCGTGGCCATTGTATAATTTTTCTAATTTTATTATTATGTTACTTGCTCGATAATATTTGCATGCTGTCTTCACCTATAATTATAATGGCGTTCGGTTGTTTTGCAACGTAAATAAAAGTATGATACAAACACATAACATCAATTCCGTAATATTGTTCAGAGAAATAGTGGTCGGCCACTAAAAATGTCACCGCGACACTGATGGTGGCGGGTGCCACTGACGAGCGGGTGCGCCACCTGAAAATACACGTGATTTTTGTGGAAATTACTCACGCTAATTAATATGTAAACAGTTTTTGTAGTTCTGTGTTTGTTTGTATAACTTAAGTGAAAAACAAGAAAACGGCTTACCTAATTCAATTTTATGTAAGTATCCTACTAATATAATAAATGCGAAAGTCTGTGTGTGTGTGTGTGTGAATGTTTGTTACCACGTATCTCCGTAACTACTAAACCGGTTTTGATGAAATTTGGAATGTAGATAGTTTAGGTTCTGGAATAACACATAGGCATATCTTATTTTCGAAAATCAACCCCTAACGGGGTTAAACAGGGTGGTAAAGTTTCTATGAAAAAATAAATATTGTTTGATTCGCTCAAAACTCTGTACAAATAAATTTAAAAAAGTAAATAATGAAACACGTATTTTTAATTTTTTCAAAACTACCCATTGGGGGTGTGCAATCGAGTTCTAAACTTTGTATGGAAAATTGTTATCCTTGGTTCGATTCATTCAAAAGTTAGTGGGCATAGTTTGAAGCCTGGAGACGGTCATATGCTACAATTATTAACATACCACGCGGGCGAAGCCGCGGGCAACAACTAGTTAACAATAAGTCCATATCAAAACTGAATACCATATTAATTTTTCGGTTGCGTAACACATAAATACCAATAAACATATTTGAACAATACATCAAACCAGATCAGGTAGGTATATACAAGGGCATAAACGCTTAAAGACCGAAACCCTATTCTTGATTGCTCGAGATAAAAATTGCTCGTGAAAAATGTCTTTGCCGACAACCTCAATTCCTTATGTGATATATAACTAGTATTTCTCTAGCTCGTGAGGATAGGACGCCAGGACCGAGCGAAGTCAACTGCTCGTAACACTATCAGAGCTGATTTTTACAAGTTTCCCAATATTGGTGTAATGACCGGCCGATAACTTGATCATTTGGACCTACATAGGTACTTGCTAACTTCGCTACTCTATACCATCTATACTTAGATTAAAGTGTGTTTATTGAGTTGATTGAGAATGTTCCTGAGACTGTATTTATGGATTATTTATTTATTTATTTATTTATTAATCTATAACATGGCTTTTAACTTTTTATAATTGGGTAAAGCGTAGGTATGTGTATTACACTCAAACCTATAATAATAAATGCAAATATCCCTTGCTATAATGAAAATAAAAAAAGTTATTTTATAATATCCCTCCTGCTTGGTACGCGTGGGCTATACCAACTAAGCCACGAGATCGTTACCAGCCTGCTCGAAATTCTTGCGATGTTTTACCACCTACATGGAATAATGAACCAATGAAGAGTTTGAATGCTGAAAAGGGAGTCCACACACATACATACATACACCTAAATGGAAAACTTTCATCCCAAAATCCCAAGGAGTTGGAACAGGCTGGTAAGGATTCGACTCTAGCCGCGATTCAATTTTTGTGATATCATAATAATCTAGTATCATTTTTTTTTAAAGTACGTATTTATATCACAAAGCCGTGTAAGTACTAGTTTTTCAATTGACTATAATGATCTACACATATTTCTCTTTTCTTAATCGTTTTTTTTTTCTTGGAAAACTAACAGCACTTATAACAGAAATACATAATAATATAATACAGAAAAATATAACGCTTATATTGTGGGAACTAAATGACTGGTATACTATTTATATTTTTTTTTATTAATACATTCATAGAAAACACCCAGAGCCGAGACAAATATTTGCAGATCATACAAACATTTGGCCAACGGCGGGGATCGAACCCATAACCTTCTGCGTCTTAATCTTAAATAATCTTTTAAGTAAAACATTAATTATTATCGTTTTCGTTGTACCCATTTTATGAACTACCGACGCATCTTCCTTAATACACAAAGGTTATCTGAAAAAGAAAGCTTTTTGTATTAAATTTTCTTATGTACTACATACTGTATGTTATGTGCAAGAAGGAATTTTCTATCTATCTAAGTAATTTATCTTAAACAACGCCAAACAATAAAATATGTGATTAACTTATTGAAAACGGAACAGCACAAAGTGGCGGGGCCACAAGAGAGTGGTCAGAGTCCTGTCCGAGGCTACAGTAATACAATCTCAAATATTCAATAATGTATAGAGCAGGTCTCCCAAAATGTCCTGGGACACGTTTTCCGTTTGATTGAATTAGGCTGCGGATTCCGAGACGATTCTATTTTCTCGTGAGCGGGCCTTCATTATTTTCAAGAGTTTTTTTGTTTGGTATCGGAACGGACAAGACAAAGAGAAGGTCCTTGCGTACTAAAAATGGCTACAGACTTTTTGGTAATATGAGGTATTTATATCTTACTAGCATCTGTCCAGTTTGTCAAGTGTATCCGGATATAATGTTACTTATGTGGCCATAAACTATAAAATTCCATCAAATTTTATTGAAATCGGTTCAGCCGTTACAGCGAGTTTTATTTGTAGCAACAAATATCCAAACTTTCGAAGCTAACTTTGGCCTGAGACGCAGAAAGTTCGATTCTCGCGGCGGCACAAATGTTTGTATGATCTGCAAATATTTGTGTTGAATCTGGGAGTTTCTTATGTATGTATTTACAAAAAATGAGTTGTATATCAGTTATGTAGTTCCCATAATACAAATTCTGCTATGTTTGGTTGAGATGCTGGTAATTTTGCTGTGTGAAAATTACCAGCATTATTATTTATTTATTTGTAAATTTTGGCGATCTAGTGAATTAATAATAGAGAAGATCTTCTCTGATATGGGTTCATACACCGCTACCATATTCATGAATAATCGATTTTATGTTATTTTTACCGAACAAGTAAATTTTCAATCAGCCGTAATAAAGAGATTTTTCATAGAAAACAAATTACCTACTTTCGTTCATTTTCAAATATTTCTGTGAGTTTTCAAGGTACTCGGTTTGAATAACTTGCGAACGAATATCTTTTCCACTAAAATAAGAATCTAAATTCTCTTTCATATTATTTTTTACTAATTCCTTTAATACTTTAAGTAATAAAATCGTGTAGGTTCAAGGTTATTTCTGGACACAAACATATAAATCATAAAATGCGTACCGTTGAAGTATTTCTTTGAAAGAAAGAAAGAAACATCATTACCATTTACACCATTACTCATGATGGCCACGATGGCGCGGCGGGTGACTAGCCTGCTGCGACGCAAGCGTTCGACTCCCGCTGCAGGACTAATTTTTGGACGTTCTGCAGACATTTGCTCTGATACCCACGGCACAGGGAATCCTAGTGGATCAAGAGGTATGTTTCTGTAGGGAACACATATTTATTTATACTGCCCATGTAAAAAGGAGTGTCAATACCGACACTGATGTATGATTGTGAAAGTTGGGTATGGCAGAAGAAACATCAAGGTCATATAAATGCAGTAGAGATGAGACCTTTGAGAAGTATATGTGGTGTAACCTTGAGTGATAGAGTGAGGAACAGCGTGTCATTAGAGCAGTGTGGAGTGAATGAAGATATAGTAACGAGAGTTGAGAAAGGTATGTTGAGATGGTTTGGGCATATAGAAAGGATGGATGGCACAAAACAAGTATACAAGACGTAGACTTCGGCAAATTTACTCTGATCAAAGGAGACGATTTGTAGAAAGTCAAGAGTACCCAAAACCGACAAGCTGGTATGGAGAATGTGATGAGGATGAATGAAGCGGCAGCGGTATGCCAGGATTGTAGCAAGTGGAAATCCATGGTCACTGCCTACCCCCTCCGGGAAACCGGCATGACTTTATGTATTTTTAGCTATTACACCTGTATTTTTTGTATATATCTACATACTTATAAATAGTTGAATGAGTATAATATGTATGTGTTTATTAATGTTGCATATCCACAGCATCGCACAAACAATTCTTCACAGTCCAAAACACTTGAGTTATACGAGTGAAGTATTCGCCAAGTAAGTAAGTAGGTACACTGCTGCATATAAATCACGAACTCCCGCTTACTTGAACATGTCCGATTCAGCGACTAGTAAAGTGAAAAGTCGCGAGTTCCCGAATCGGTCAGCTGGGATAATGCCGGGATGAACATCAGGGAACTATACGTTTGGTACACTGTTTTCTCCCCTGACTCCGCTCAGGGTTTTGAACCTGCTTCTGTTTTCATAGAACTGAAATTATCATAGTTTTGTATAATTTTAGAGCGAGTTACTCATGGACCAATCAGTATGCACAACTAGTTGTGTCATCGGAATACCTGCCCAAATATTAGTTCCGTTAGACACAACTTGACACAACTGCAAAATGATTCCTGGGCAGATCCGACTCGAATAGGTTTTTTATGACCACCCAGGAGGTTCATTTCATATGGAGCATTTTTATGTAAGGAACACTGATAGCAAAACTTGATCTGTCAAGTTGTGTCTAACGGAACTAATATTTGGGATGGCACTACTAGTTGTGCATACTGATTGGTCCATGATGAACACCTGCATTTTAGGATATAATTACGACTATACTACATACTTTACTATTCTCCTTCTGACGTTTCGTTGATCGCTAAAAGCCCGGTCAAACGGATGCGGAACTGGTGGCGATCAAAGTGTTGTCAAGCTGTCAAAGTTTGCGTGAATGTACTGATCTTGGCTGACCTACATCCGCAAGCGTTGCTTACGAATGCTGCCTTACGGTAAGAGCTTCTTTCCATCGGCAATTTTTGTCCGGGTACCACACGGGTGAAGCGGTAGCCGTGGGCAGTAGCTGGTATACCATAAAACTGGCCACACGAACTTATCGTATACTTTCATCGTGAATCTCTGTATCTGTGACGAGAAGATATAACAAAGTTAACCTGTTTTATTGCTGTACTTGCTTGTTTCTTGACCACAAGAAACAGAGATTAATTTTATGGTCTTCGAACTTCAAATAAAGTCGTATTTTCGTAGTTTTATGGGAGCATCATGACTCATAAAAATATTGGTTTCAGGGCACACTGGCTCCAGTAGCCTATTTATCGTCAAGTTTACACCAATTGCTTTGTCACAGAATAATTGATAAACAGAAGTAGCAGTGTATCCTATAGTTTTGTTGGTATACCAACACTAACAAACAAACAACAAACACTTAACAAACAACACAACAACACTTAAAACAACTTGGTAACAAACACTTGGCAGCTATATATAGCTGCCAAGTGTTTGTTGGTAAAATAGCAAACACTTGGCGTCTGTTTTCTTCACAGAATAAAATAAATAAGTCTAGATAAAGCAATGAAACAAGAAATATCGTTGCACGATTGCTGTTAAAATATAATTTACTTCTGATAATCCCCATACTTAGATATACATTCTAGCTCTACCTTTTCTTGAACAAGAGGAGTGGCGAGGATTCTTCTTGAAGACTCTTCTTATTCCATCTCTGCACGATGTATATAAAATATCAGCGTCTGTCTTACAGTGTAAATTTTAATTTTATTTCAATATTAATAATTTTTGACAGAGATATTGCGAAAAAGTTGCGGTTTTCCTGTGTGGATGTCGAAAACGGTTTTGCGCATAATAAATGTTGCGTTCGAAAGTATTGTTACTTTTTTATATGCATGGTAATTTGTAAATAACAAATACTGCAGGTATAAAGTTAATCTACTGCATGTACGTAGCACTGTGTCTGTGCACGCGACTGGCTTGCGATTCTGATCAAAGAGGCTGCTTCCGAACTCAACTTGTTACAGAAAGTATTGTTTGGACGCTATTGTTCCGATGAAAAGTTGCGAGTTTATAATTGAACTTTAGGTTTGTACAGTTTTGAAGTTGATTAAACATTTTGATTTAAATAAATTTATTCAATTGAAGAGGTATGCCGCGCTGTTCTAGAAGGTTACTAATTTTCGTTCTGAAGGTGTCGATTTGAACCCGGTCAAGGATGGATTTATCTACTTGAAAAATGCATCAATACGTGTTCAAAACGGTGAAGGAAAACATCGTGAGCATAACAGTATGCCCTAGAACTAAACATTCCCTTTAGTGTGTGCTGTTTGACTTTTCTTTTCCATAAATTCTAAAACTTTGCAATCAGTTAGTGTTCCAAAATGTGGGCACGTGCCAAAATATAATGTTAGCTTGCTTCTGACTATTCCTACTCGGTATCCTCACAGATCTGAATTCAGAAATAACGTAAACATGTTGTTTGAAGATGCGCTCTTCGGCTCTTCTTGTTTTCAATAAATTGTCTATTTTTATTTATTTTGTACCTCTTCTTTCTGTCTTCTGTTGTGGCAAAAAAACACACACAAACACTGTCTGTCTACTAACAACCTGATGTTAGTATACAACCCACGTTTCAGCTTTATTTGAAGGGGGTGACGGATAAGATTGGTAACATCTTGAAGAGGTTCTCAACCAAGTTAGTTTTCATTCCGCTCTCAAAAGTGGCTAAGCAGCTTCGAACACCAAAGGACGTGGTACCTCTGCAAATGCCAGGTGTTTATAAAATAGACTGTATGTAGCTGTGGCCGTGCTTACATCGGGCAAACGAAGCGGACAATTGTTGAAAGGGTCAAAAAGCATATTGCCGCTGTCAAAAATCGCCAGATCAACAAGTCGGCCATAGCGGAGCACCTTGTGGATTCAGGACCAAAACATTGGATCGAGCTTCATGACCCTAATTTGCTATCTAGTGAACACCAATATTATAAGAAAATGATTCATGAAGCGATTGAAATAAAGAAGTACCCAAATTTTAATCGTGAAGATGGCTATAGACTCTCTGCGTCTTGGAATCCCGTGATAAACAGGTGTTCGCGTCGCGATCCAATTGTGCAGTGCGGTGATATGGTTAGTGTAGTGTGCCGTAATGTGAACATGGACTTTTCTGATTCCGAAGATGAAATGAGGGTAGTTGCGGCTACTGCCTTTATTTCTCGACGGGAGCTCCGTATACTCCAGTCATCCCGTGACCACGGCTGTTGCAATACACTCGAAACGTCGGGAAAATAATAAAAAAGGTAAACGCGATAGAGACCCATTAAAATTATAATAACACACACAAAGTTCAATTCTATTCGGCTTTTCAGTATTCGTTATTGGTGATTTCAGTCTACAAAGCCTCACCAGCACAATATTCAAATGGATGAATTTCATTGACTTTTCCTGAGGGGCTAAATGCTGCAAAGGTGGCGTACAGAACTAACACCAGTTTTCTGCACGTCGGATAACTGCGACAGTTCAATTAACTGGGATGTTTGTGCTGGCCACTGACGCGACTTTATTGGCCGCATTTACAAAGCAAGCAGGCTGGTGCCTGGTTACCGGGATGCTGTTTATAATTGTAGAGAGATTGGAAAAACTAACGATTCGTTTTTTTTTTAACTGGATCTGATTTTACAATGTATTACCGCCTTTTACCAATCAGTTTAAATAGTTTTAATTAGAAAGTCTTCAAGAACACAATTTAAAAAATAAAACCTAATTAAATTATTTATTTTGAGAAATAAAAATAAGTAATTGAAATTGGAGGTATTTCGAATATTCTGTCAATGTAATGTCGCACAACTATGAAGTACCTTCTGGTAACACTCGTGATGTAGCCGTTAGTGACTGACAAATTCAGTCGTGTTGTAGACAAAAAAAATCCAGTACAAAAAAATATGATTCCAATACAGGAAAGGCAGACTAATTCCAATCAGACATGTGATACGTGCAAAATAAGGAACCTCTGCGAGGCATACTGAATCCTTTCACCGCACTTGTTTTTTCTCGATACGAAAATACTATGAAGCTGTGCTCGGTCTCGTACTTTTAATACCTAATCGCCAGCGTCACCAGCATCCTGTTTCATTTGTAAATGGAGTCTTAAACCCAACTGGATAAAGTGTGTTTTGAATAAGGCTGTGTTTATTAGTGAAGTCCCTTTAGGGTTGGCAGGCAAGCTTAGGTGAACTCTAGGTGACCTCTAGATGACCTCTACGTGACCTCTAGGTAACCTCTACTAGGTCTTTTCATTGGCAAAAAAAAATACGCTCTCTACTGCATTCCCTGTTATGGATCCTCAGTGCTAAGATCTTTAAAGTTATAAAGTGGAGGGTGGTCAGTGGCACGAGGCACGTCCAAACATTACGTTTGGCACATGCCGCGGTTTGGTAGCAGTAAGTATTTTGCGTGACAGCTTGCAAGCCCATCGCAGCTTATTGGAACATTAACCGATAGCACATGCCTACGATTTTTTGTTTTATGGCACGCCGGTTTTCACACGATCTTTTCCTTTACCGTTTTGAGCACATGTTATTTCGCGTGTGTCATTGAATAATCGACTTCAATTAGTTAAGTAAATGGTTAACCAAAAAAATATTAATAGAGGAAAGGCTTAAAGAGTGGCGACCTACTTATGGGGCCTAAAGGAAGATCAAAGCTAAAAAAAATTAATTACATTCCATGAACAAATATTATACGAGCTAAACTATCATAATCACATTATCTCATTTTTAATGCTCATTTAAACCTAAAAAAACATTTGGTTACGTCAATAAAATTAAATTATATTTTATGAATACTATAGGTTCAGTTCAACTCCTGATGGGTACTACGGGGCTTGAGCTTCCTATGGAGAACTCTCCACGCGAGTAAAGTCGTGGCATTCTGCTAGTGACACAACATACTATAAAAAATTAAGGTAAATTAAGGCATTGCAAGCTGGGCCGAAGCCTCCCAATATATTTTTACGTTATTTCATGTCTTTTATCCCATTCCTGAGGTACACAATTCGATGAGAGTTGCCTGCCTGAAAGGGAGTTGTCAAATGCCGTAATGAAATACGTACTTTACCCTCTTCCAGTGGCAGTCACAGGTAGGAGTGGCAAGTCGACTGTCCCGCTCGAAGCGCTGGCCACAGTCAGTTCCACAAATTGGCATTTGATTCCCGTGTTTCAAACGACTTTTGCATTTCAACGATGATCTAAAGTCAACTGAAAAAGTCACTGGTGACAAAAGACTATACATAAGTTTAAAAAGGAATTTATCAAAAGTCATGCTTAGTTTTCCAACATTATGAATTATTTAATAAAATTGGCCTAGACAAGCGTACAGTCGCGTTTCATTAAAACGTTAAAAATAAAAAAAGGCTCAAGTGTATAATTGTTGCCAGACTAATTAAAACTTAAAGTATCTGTCAACGTCAAGTAGGTGTAACGTCAACGTCAAATACTAGTAATAAAGGCACATGATGCATGTAATTTTTGTGGCCTTCAAACCAAATATATTTGATCTGTGGTAATTCTGTCTGATAGTCTGAGAAGCCAATACATGAGACAATCTTCATGTAGTCTGCTACAAATAATAAAAAAAAACTCAACATTTTTTATTTATCAATAAAATTTGAAAACTCATCCAATTCGATATGATATTTTAAGGTGTTTTACATATTATTATTTTGTTTACTTATGCTTTAAAAGACTCTCCAGTAAAATGGCATTTAAACACGGGTCATTTGTTTTTATGTAGACAGAGTTATTATTGAATTTCAGCCCATTAAAACTAGTTCAGAAACTGATTGCCATGAAACGGTCGTAATAGTTAATTGAGCCAATCAGCTAGAAATTGATTACAATCTATAACTTAGAAGTCTACTCAATTTATGTAGAAGTGTACTATTATTTTTTAAAATATATTTTTTAATAATAATAATTGTTTTATTATTTTTAGGCTAACAAGATATATTTTGCAACATTGATAAAAATGTCTGCCGTTCCAAACAACTTCGAATGCAATTTAAATATTTGCGGACACGGATATGATCCATCGACATCATAGACCTATGGAACCTACAAGTATCTATGGATTATTGATAAATAATACCAGGTACACACCATAGATGTACATTTTCATTGGCGCTTTCTTAACTCTATTACCTACACAGACTATTTAATAATATTGAAGGATTTTTTATTCCAAAAGCTATTGTGAACGTGAACCGCGTCCCGCCGTGCACTGATACAAACTGTGTACGGCGCGACGCGGAAAGAGAAAGTCGCGACCACTTACCCTGATGAAGACTCTCGGAATGAGGCGAAACTTAGTCGGTGCCTTCACCGATAGTGCATTACGTGAAAATTCCCGTTTTTACAATATGAAGGCTATCATTTATAGATTACTTCAACAATTTATAACTTCATCAATTATAACTGATCGGATATTAGTAGATAGTTTTATTTCTGTTTATTACAGAGTTTGCATAATAAATAAAACGTCTACCTAACAGATACATACATAGTCCTGACCTTACACTGGGATTCCCTGCATCAGGAGTACCGTGGTACTGACCCAGAACCTGAACAAATATCTACAGAACATGCAAAATTTGTCCCGAAGCGGGAATCGAACCCACAAATTTTGCATCGCAACCGGTTACTAACCCGCCGTGCCACAGATGTCAATAATATATTCATATTGTTATTTCATAGGTAAGTATATACAGATAAAACAGTTGAGCCATCTAAAGACCTTGCAAACTATCTGTAGATAGCTCAACTAATACAGATCACTACCAGACATAGGCGTTCCCCAAATACTGGCTGTACTGCTACACTGAATGGCATTGCTAATGCATGGACGCAGGTAAGAGCCAGGTCACGTGTTATTGAAACACTTGAGAACAGCTAGATCTCTCTCATCCGCAATGTAATTCTACGTAGTATTTACTCGCTACTGATAAGTAATTCACAAGTGGAGGGAAACTTAATAAGTGACCGCCCAAACTTTACCCATCAAGAAAGTCATTGATGAGACCTGTGGGAATAAATCGATTTCCCATCAGCGGTTATTATTCATAGAAATTGATGGGTCGCACTTCAAAACAACTGTGGAGCAAGTAGACCATAGGTAACTTTATTAAAATATAATATGAACTTGATTTGACAAAGCCCCTATACAGCTTTCTTAACAAACTTTGTTTTTTAATTTTTTTTGCATTGACGTGACTAAGTTTTCCTTGTTTTCCTAAAGTATGAATAAATATGAATATAATAAATTAAATGTTAAATAACTTCTCCTCACGTACTTACGATATTTTGCTCGCTCGGGATGACACGCATTTGAATAAAAAACAAAAGTAAAATAGCCCACAAAAAAATGTTTCGATTAGTCGTGATTCCATAAGATGATGTTTTTTTAGTTTAACGGGAAAAGTAGCCATCTTCTGGAATAAGTTTTATTATGGGGCCATTTCGGGATCATTTTATATAAAATAACAAAATAAATATCAAAATCGGTTAACAATTGGCGAAGATATAATATATTAGTGACAATCATTAAAAAAAAAATTGAGAACTTCCTCTTTTGTCGGTTCAAAACGTGAAGTTAGTTAAAAACCATGCACATTTTCCATGTCGGATAAATTCAGAGCCATGCTCAGCACGCATATTCTCTCACGATGCATTTAACACGTTACAAGTAGAGCACGTGTTATTGCGCACGTACATTTTCGAGTAGAAACATCTATTGATGTATCGAGTTTGAAAGCACAACTTTCGGATGTGAAGTCACAGCCTAATGCCAAAGCGCGGTGCACATTAATTTAACTCTTCCGCTGAATGCCATAAAGTCTTAGAATACAACTTGAACCAAGATACGATAAGTCGAGTCTCACAAGAAAATAGGTAGAGATAAAAGTCTGGAATCTAATACGATCTTGAATCGGAGCTTTAGACTCATCTGGGTCCGCCTCAAATAAATCTCGTATTCAAAGTAGCGTGACATCTCGACTGACATTCGAGATTCAACGTCAGCCCTTGAACGGAATTTTTTCATAGTCTCATCTAGAAGTTGGAAAACCAAGTTATAAAAAAAAACCGGACAAGTGCGAGACTGACTCAAGCACCGAGGCTTCCGTAAAAGTTAGTAAATTAGCAAACTTTGCTCTAACGAAAATATAAGTTGCTTTGAAATAATAACATAACTTTGTAGTTGAAAAAATGTTCGTCCATACATCGATATACGTCACGGTCATTTGTTCAGTTGCAAGTGTAAGTTTGGCGATATGGTCAGCGACAAAGCCTTTAATAAAAAAAAAAAAAGTGTAAGTTTGTAATCCTACTAATATTATAAACGTGAAAGTTTGTGAGGATGTTTGTTCCTCTCTCACGCAAAAGCTACTGAACGGATTTTGATGAAACTTTACAGTAATACAGCTTATACATCAGAATAACAGATAGGCTACTTTTTATCCGGGTACCACGCAGGCGAAGCCGTGGGCAGAAGCTAGTAGAAAATAATATTGTTTCATATGGTATAACACCAAATTAACCATTTTCGACTTTTTCCTTACTTGTGCTGTGAGAGATACTAGTACCAAACTATTTCGCAAAATTTTCATAAATCAATATTTACAGTAAAATTTATATTTGTTTGACGTTTTGAAAAACTTCAAAGAATACGTTGGTATCATTCATCTATATGTATACACTTTTTCAGTTCAACGAAATTAAAACAGTCGGATTCAAAACACTTTTTTCTTTCAATTTGGCCCCTCTACCATAGGTAGTTAGCACCTTTATCAATATTGCGGCATACTAATCTAGAGTAATTATTAGGGGCGGGTAATTAAGGGTGATCCCCCCCCCCCCTCACCCCTCGCCGCTGCTGCCCCGGCTATCAGGCTATCGGACTAATCACAGGAATCCGCTCGCCACTAATCAGAAGCAATGGCAGGCTTACTACTTAGCTAATTCAGCGTTGGCCGGTTCATTTGGTAGATGATTATGATTTCAAGTTAGGCACTTGATTGAGAGACTTATTTTATTGGAGTTGTATTTTATTTAGGGAATAATTTTATATAGTTATTTTGCGGATTCGATTGCAATATTTAGCAATATTATTATGTAAAAAAAACAAAGAGTAAAACGACGCGACGCTGAGGGAGAGCGTCGCGATCACTCACCCTTGATACTTGATAATTCCCGTTTTTACAATATGAATAGTCAAACTCACAATAGTTTTTGGAATAAAAAAATAAATAAAAAGTCAATAGATTTTTATTCATTGAAATCATAAGGATATAAAAACATCATCTTAAAATATGTGCATTTGACATTTTCAAGTGTATTTACGCTGATTCCTCGGGCGCGACCCAGCTTCGAAGAATCAGGCAACACAAACTGGTTTTTTTTAGTGATCCTTCATTCAGCTATAGTGTGGTGCCAATCGAACAAGTTGAACTCATTTATTGTGAAAGAGTCTGTATTGACAACACAGATGTAGTCGACTGTTCGATCTGTGATCATAGTAAGAACACGGTCTGGTACTCGTAGGTACCTATAGAAACAATCCACGACCAATGAACCTATCAATTAATAATTTATAAGACATTAAATATCAAAAAACCGACTTCATATAACGGGAAATTTATAAAAAGTCTAATATGCAGTTTCATCAAACATTTTTTCAACCTTTAGTGTGCTTTTTTCATAAAATTTATGAGACCACCCTTGAAGTATACCCATTAAAAAAACATTAAAATTTCTTTACAATTGGCGAAAATATCGCGGAACATCTACACACAAAAAAACATAGAGACAAATTGGGAAACTCCTTTTTGAAGTCGGTTGATAATAATTAAATTGCGATATTCGCGATACGTTTGCAGTCCCAAGTTTACGGTTTCTATCCTGCAGGTACTCTAATAGTATCAGATCCTTACGTGCTAATGTTATATTGATTCAATTCAATTCAATTCAATTCAATTCAATTCAATTCAATTCAATTTATTTATTTGCGAAACATGGGTACAAGCAGTAGATAATACAGTTAAAGTAAGTCCAACCATGATCTGCTTTACAGCATGCAAAATTTAATATAAGAATAAGAAAGTATAAGCCTTAGTCTAAAAAGTCATATATTTGATAATACAAACAGGCTAGCATGTCACAATATTTTATGTAAGAAGAAAAAAAAATGTATATAATTATAAAATGACAAATTCTTAAAACTATCTAAAATTTGTTTTTTTATTCATTTATACTGTAGTACGCCTTTTGTAATAAAAGTTTCTTTAGTTTTAATTTGAATAAGTTTAATGTATTAATTTCCAGAATGTTAGTAGGCAAATGATTGAAAATACGAGGCGCCATGCAGAAAACACTGTTGTTAAACATTGCTGTCTTGCTTAGAGGACAACATATTTTCGTGTTCTGTCGTTTAATTTAATTTTTTTTAAATAAATACATTTTGCTTTTTACAAATAAGACCATCTTATATATGTACATAGAGGGTAATGTCAAAATATTTAATTAATAATTAAATAATTGATTAGGTACTCTTTCGAATAAACTACAAATAAAAAGTTGCCCACAAAAAATGCTAGTCGTGATTCCATGAGATGATGATGTTTTTTAAGTTTTATTGAAAAAATAGCTTTTCCTCATTAATTCAACTTTTATGGGATCATCTTGCGATCATACTTTATACAACAACAAATAAATCGTTTAACAAAACAAAAACACACGATGCTTTTTTTTCAGTCGGTTAAAAAAATTACAATCTCTTCGTAGCAACGACAGGCCACGGAAAACCCTAATAAGTACGAAATATTGCACGGTTCAAGACTGATTACTGTCGAGATTGTGGTTGAAATTGGAACAATTGTTTTGCAAATATGTGTAGAACAAAATTACATATTCTTTTCATGTTGCGGGGAAGAAAGGATCTCGTAAAGCGGGCGAGAGAGCCACGTATCAATCATGTGCTAAGGAGCTCCGTTTCAGTGCCGCGAGGTGCGGTGCCACGTAAACCCTGGATGCAGAAATAACTATGAATAGTCCATTCACCATTGTAGAGACGATATAACATGCTGAGTGCGCCAATGTCACGGCGCGGTGCTCGCTGGCTCAGCGGCCAGCGTGCTGGTGAGTCTGGTGTCTTGGCTCTTCTCTGGGGGTGAGCAAAACGTAGCAACTGACTTGGGAGCTTCTTTATTCTTTATTTTTCATTGTACACACAGAAAATACAGACTAAAAACTTACATATAGGACATGTACAAAGGCGATGCTTAACCCTAACAAGAGTTTTCTTCCAGCAAACCTTTGAGAATAGGGTCAGCTGGAAAATAATGGTGGGTATGTGTACACAGACGGATAAATTCTAAGAATATAACTAATTATAACATACTAATATACATACGTATAGATATTATATATATATATATATATATAAATGTAAATATATACATACAATATTCACAAGGAGAGGTAGTACTCTTTAACTCTGAGCTTGAACGTCCTTCTTATCAAAGGTCGGAACAGTTTTCCACGTTTGGCCGAACTTGTGTTTGTGAATATTTCACGTTGCGTATTCTATCGTCCAAATGCCATGATTTAGAATGACGCGCGACGTATCCGACCCGTGTTGTAGAAGTGTTTAAATTCAAGTAAGCAGTAAATATACTTCTACGCAATTATACCGACCATTCGAAACCATAAAAGAGGTGCTAGAAACGTAGTTTCGCCATTAATAATGCATGAGATATGCCCGCCGTGGCACACTTACGGAACCACAGGGTGCCAAAAGCCAGTACAACATGACCATTTCATAATGTCGTACATTTTACTGCACATTTTGTGAAAATAGTCTAAACGTCATGCACCAAGCGGCACATTCTGTAGTCTACGTGGAATTATTGCAAGGAGACTAATGTTTTTTCCGGAAGAAAATAAACGTGAATACAAAGTGGCCTACTTTTTAGGTACTGAAGTATTGAAGTTGCGATGTAACGACAATTTAAATGCAAACAAAGGTATCATGCGAAGCGAAAGGTAGATCAGAATCTGCCTTTCTTGACAATAGAGGAAATCTCTAGCACTAAAAAGTCAAATAATATTTTTTTTAAAAATAAACAAAACAAACAGTTGTTAAATAATAAAAATGTGAAATATACCAACTTGATGCACCAAAATATTGAAGGAATTCGTTGTAAAGAATTAGAACTAGAACTGTACATGAACTCAAATGACATTGACATTATTTGCATTACAGAACATTGGCTGCGAAGCCATGAGGTCATGTTCAGTTTCAGTAATCACCAAGTTGGTAGTTCTTTCTGCAGATTACATGCTATACGTGGTGGCTCATTAATCCTACTTAATAAACAGATAAAATTTAGAGAACGTTTAGATATAGTCCACCTCTCTGTAGAAAGACACATTGAAGTTGCTTGCATAGAGTTGGAGCAATTCATAGTTATAAGCGTTTACAGCCCACCATCTGCCTCATTTGACATTTTTGAAAAAGTTATGGAAGAAATGTTGTTTAAATTATCTAAATCAAATAAATATATTATTACGTGCGGAGATTTTAATGTTAATTTACTAGAAATTAACTCCTTAAATACTAGAATAATTAGTTTATTTCAATCATTTGATTTAAAACCTCAATTTATGGAGCCTACTCGAATAACCGATACTTCGGCCATATGTATAGACAATATCTTTGCCAACATTAAAATTTTAAATAAGAGTTTAATTAGTAATATTAAGTCGGATCATCTTGGACAAATAATTAAAAAAGAGGTTCAAACAAAAAAACTTGAAAAAAGAAATATTACTTGTATACCTATGACCAAAGATCGATTGGACAAACTAAAATTAAATTTAACTTCTGTATTTCCATGTTTGTATGGTAATTTTAATCCAAATAATTTATACAACACATTTTTTAAGAAATTTAGTGATGTGTTCAATTCAATTTTTACATCGAAATCGATCATGGTCTCTGACGGTAAAAAGTTCAGTGACTGGGCAACAGCGGGAATACATAAAAGCAGGAAGAAATTGTATGATCTTTATGCTGAAAAACAATATAATTTTAATGAGGAGTTTAAAGAACAAGTCAAAAAGTATTCTAAAATTTTTAAAAATGTTTGTCGTGAAGCAAAAGCTCGTCATTTGAGTTCAAAAATTAAAAATAGCCAAGATAAAGTAAAAGCCACTTGGAAAGTAATCAACAGTGAGACTGGAAGAGTCACAACTAAGAACAATAAGTTTAATTTGAAAATTGACAATGCCACCGTCAATCAGGATAGTGATGTAGCTAAAGCGTTCGAAAACATTTTTACCGACATTCCAGTCTCTACCACAAAATCCTTAAACTCCTCTCCCATAGAAGCAGAGTCATTGTTAAAAGAAAACTTAACAGAATGTAAAATACAATTCAAATTTGATCATGTAAATAGTGATGACATCATAAAAGCTTTCAAACTCATAAATGTTAAAAAAACCACGGACCTCTGGGGCATCTCTGTTTGCGTTGTGAAATCATTGATTGGCATTATTGCGCCCGAACTAGCTTTAATATTCAACGAGTGTATTGACTGTGGTGTGTTCCCTGATTTAATGAAACACAGTAAAATAACTCCACTTTTCAAATCGGGTACATGTTCTGACCCTAGTAATTTTAGACCTATATCAGTACTTCCTACATTTAGTAAAATTTTTGAAAAACTAATTTTAAATCAATTGCAAAGACATTTTAAATTAAATAATTTACTGCATAATAAGCAATTCGGATTTAGTAAGGGTCGCTCAACCACTGATGCTGGTATTGAGTTAATATCGCACATATTTGATGCCTGGGAGGAATCTCATGACGCTTTAGGCGTTTTTTGTGATTTGTCAAAGGCATTTGATTGCGTAGACCATGACACATTGATCAGGAAACTACACCATTATGGTATTAGGGGCGTTGCTCTAGACTTTCTCACTTCCTATTTAAGTGACAGAGTACAAAGAGTTGACGTGAATGGAAAACGGTCTCCGGGGTCTCTGGTTACTATCGGTGTACCGCAGGGATCAATTCTTGGTCCATTTTTGTTCTTAGTATACATTAATAATCTACCCCACCTTGTAAGGGACGATCATGAGGTTGTATTGTTTGCAGATGACACGTCACTTTTATTTAAATTAAAGCGACGACAAACCAATTTTGACAATGTAAACAATGCAATCTCTAAGGTTGTAAAATGGTTCAACGTTAACAATCTCCTACTTAATGAAAATAAAACAAAGTGTATTAGATTTATACTACCCAATGTTACACAAGTTAAAGCAAATATCAAAATCAAAGATGAACAGTTGGCTCTTGTGGACACCACCGTATTCTTAGGTATCACCCTAGATAATAGGTGCTTCAAGCTTCAATGGGGTCCTCATATTGATGGGTTATCGAAGAGACTTAGTTCTGCGGCATATGCAGTCAAAAAGATCCGTCTTTACTTCTTTCTGACGTTGACACAGCTAGACTAGTTTACTTCAGCTACTTCCACAGCATTATGTCGTTCGGTATACTGCTGTGGGGGAGTGCTGCTGATGTCAATACCATTTTTGTGCTGCAGAAGAGGGCTGTTCGAGCAATTTATAATATGGGCCCCAGAGAATCACTTCGCGAAAAGTTTAAAGAAATAAATATAATGACATTCCATTGTCAATACATTTATGAAAATCTGATGTATGTTCACCAAAATATTAATTTGTTTAAGAAAAAAAGCGATAATCACAATGTTAATACTAGAAATAAAGATAAACTCGCTGTTGCCACTTGTAGACTCCATAAAGTTGGTAAATCGTTTAAAGGGCACGGTGTACGCTTTTATAACAAACTCCCAAGAGATATTCAAAAATTATCAATTAACAAATTTTAAAACGTAATTAAACAAAAGCTTTATAAAAAGGCATACTATAAAATATCTGATTATTTAGATGACAAAAACTCTTGGGATTGAAAATGCTCCAACTCGAACCTATTGTTTTGTAAAAGGATCATTAAAAAGAATAACCAGCCTTGTTTTCTTGCCTTTCTTTCCTGGCTTGGTCGCGGAGGAACAGGCACCTAGATAAAAACCGACGTTTCAAAGTGGTCCTTGTGATTTTATTGAATAAATGAATTTTGACTTTGACTTTGACTTTGACTTCAACCAGAAACACAATGATTCAGTATATCCAATATCCTGAAACTTGGAAATTAATTTGAAACTTCACAAAACCGCATTCCAATACCTAAAATAGCCGAGCGCTAGTATAAACAGAAATATTCAGTTTGGCAACATTAATTGCCATTTCCTTTTGTTCCTTTGTCTTATACCGGTGGCACAGTAGTTGTGCAAGCAGTAAAGACACTTTTTTTAATTGGCAATTATTTCGCGTTGCGCGTTTTGACTACAAAGTAATCGTATTGATGGCATTGGTTCTTTGACGGGTACACTCTGCCTGTTACTGGAATATTTCAGAGTCACACACTACTTTTATTTATTTCAATGGCGCGGCGGGTGAGTAGCCAGCTGCGATGCAAGAGGTGCGTGTTAAATTTCCGCTATGGGACAAATTTTTACATGTTCTGTAGATATTTGTTCCGGCTCTGGGCTAGAGCCCAATTATGTGGTCTCGTTACGTGGTTACGTGGGTTAATTTATTACATGGTAGACCACGTTCTGGTTTTTCCTAAAACCTACGACACAGGGTATCCTAGTGTGGGGTAAGAACTATTTATGTCTGTTGGGTGTTTATAATTATTTTTTATTGTTATTAGCTAACCAAAGAGGGAAAGGAATATAGAGTTTCCCACATTGGATCTTCTCATCAACATTTAATCCTATCTTAGATAAATGTTTTTGACATGGCAATTTTTTGTCACTATTATTTGTGAGAATACAGGCTTGTATTTGAACACAAGCTAAACCATTTTGTCACAAATTAACAAGTCATCCTCTCTGTTTATATTGTATACTGTGATATGCAAAAGGCATAAATTAATTAGTAGCTCAACTATTCCGTGGTTACTCTGCGGTAATGCAGTCGTCGGGATCTCTCGATTGTGCGCAAACAAGCCAACAATGTGGGATCGTAGGCAGTGAAGTTTGTGTTCTGTCATTGGCATTGTATGTGAAAGTGTTGCAAGCCATTCATAACCGCTAAGTTTATGAAGCATCTCGGAGGAATTGTTCAGTGGTTGGCTGATAATGTTTTGAATTACAGTTCAAAGCATTATCAGCCATAGCACGTAATCATCATCATCATCATCAGCCTATATTAGTCCACTGCTGGACATAGGGCTCCCCTAATGAGCGCCATAGCGCCCTGTCTTCAGATTGTCGCATCCAGCGTCTGCCTGCAGTCTTGCGCAGATCGTCATCCCACCTGGCCGGAGGGCGTCCTACACTACGTTTGCCGAGTCGCGGTCTCCACTCAATAACACGTTTACCCCAGCGGTTATCGGTTCTTCGCGAGATATGACCGGCCCACTGCCACTTCAGCTTGCTAATTCATTGAGCTATGTCGATAACTTTGGTTCTCTGACGGATGTATTCGTTACGAATCCTATCCTTCAGAGAGACTCCGAGCATAGCTCTTTCCATAGCTCGCTGAGCGACTTTGAACTGGTGGACCAGCCCTATCGTGATCTATCATAGCACGCAAATGCCCCTATGGTGCTGCAGATGTCAATGTCGAATAGGCGACAGTAACCGCTTACCACGGCCCAGTATGGTGAGAAAAATAGACATCCGGTCCACCGTACCTGTTTCTCGGCAAGTAAAAAAATAACGCAACTAACAACATTATACTTAGTAGCTGAATCATCATCCATTACTTGCCGTATTGAGTCGCAACCTTCCATCAATATTTATGGACCATACAGCCTATGGCGCTTACAATACCAGAATCATCAAACGCGCTGTTGCAACCCTTGAACATTACCTTCAAAAAGGGCTTCTCTTTGAAGAACTTCATATACCTTCTAATATATTCGGATTCTATTCCAAGTAATTGACAAGACAGCGGATGTCTCCAACTCGTTATTTTCATTTCATTCCGAAAAGCAATAAAATTTTAATCGGAATGACAATCGTTCAGAGAATGGCGTTTTATTGACTACTTTCCGGCAATTTGTTATTTGGCGTTTCAGTGACTTTCTTTGCTATGTAGTCGCAGAGGGCAGGTCCCCTCTGGTGGTTGTCTATTGGCGCGAAAACACGAGCTAGTTTGTGTCTCTGGTTATTTTATAATCACCCTTTTAGTTCAGTGATTATCTCGAAGCACGAGTGCACTAAAAACATTTGCCATACAAGCATTCAAACCCACACACAATCACACTAAATCCCTGTAGGGATTATCCAGGAAATCCCCACCAAGGTCTCCCTACTGGTAGGAATAGTCCGGGCATACTATGGGGATTTCGGATACGGCTCCGGCAGAGACAACCTGCAACCTGCTTTACACATGAAATGAACCCATTGGCGTTTCGATGAATTCTTCCTTTACATAATGTCGAACCTTTAACGATGGTCCGTTAATTGCCTCCCCTCCCCATCCCTTTGTATAAGGGGAGGAAGGGTCATCAATCTGTCTCTGATTTATGACCATTTATATTGCGGAATAGGACAATATTGATGACCTTGAAGATTGTTTCACAATGCAAACTTTTGAAACGTTGTCTAGAAAAAAGTCTGGAAAAATAATACAGCGATATTAAACGCAATCTTTGACCACAGACTATGGACAGATGTTTTCTTACCTCTAAAGTTTTCCAAAGTCCATCAAATTGAACCCCTAAATTAAACTATATAATGGTTAAGGACTATAGGGTTTCAATTTCCAGCAAAAGTTTTCCCGCTGACGTCCTAATTGACTTTTCAGCGAAACAGGTTCAGATAACCATCTCGCCACATATTCATTGCAATCCACAAACTGACGAATCAACAGCAGTTAATCACGGCTGATCCGGCGCCGCGCCGGTGTGCGAGCTGCTCGGGTAAGACTGGAGCAGCGCTGTGATAAGCGAAGCGACAATCAGCTCTTTTAGTGGAGCGGGCAGATTTGTTAATCTTCTTTCATCCATCTTTTCTATATGCCCAAACCATCTCAAGATACCTTTCACAACTCTCGTTACTAAATCTTCATTCACTCCACACTGCTCTCTCAATACGCTAATTCTCAGTTTATCCGTCAACAAAATCAAATGAGACAAACAAAGAAAAAGTTTAGTCGTACTCATTATTGGCGTCAATGGATTTCCATACAATTATTGCCGGCGTGTTATTTGTTTCAAATTCAAAACTGATGCTGTGTACGTAGATACGATACTTCGCGTGTTCTTTTTTCGCAAGATATGACAATATTTCCGCGCATGTTTGAGAAAAATAAATTATACACTGAATGACATCAATAAGTTTTAACACGCTATTAATAACTTCACTTTTAACTAACAATGTAATCTCGCAAGACAATTTTGACCTACTTCTTACTGTCGTATTGAAACGAAACTTTGTATGCATATGTATTCGGAGGACAATTCTTTAATTCGGTATCTCGGAGCTGATCTGATGTCCATCATCAGGAGGTGGATAGTGCAATTCTTCAGTGGTTAGTTCAACTAGTAAACCCCTCGAGTTTGGGCTCATATGACGAGTCCAATAGATTGGGCTTGGTAACTAGGGTCTGATGATGGAGCCAGGAGATGGATAGTTCGTTTCCATAATTTTTAGTACGTGATATAAGCGTGGTTTTTCGTTTTTTTTAAATTACATATTTTATTTTTAGTGGATACACTAAAAAACATAAAACTAGCTACAATCTAATAGGATTGCATAATGTGAATGGATCTTGAATTTAAGCTGTATATGTCATCTTGTTGTTACAAGACTGTAGCCTTATCAGCTCGAACAATCTATGGTGGGTGGAACTTTGCTCCTCAATAACTAGTTATTGGCGGGAAAACTACGTAACTTGTGGATTGTTGTGGTTATTAATTATATCGCTTTGTTGCTGGGTCCTTTGATTTATTTTATCAGATTCCTGGATTATATTTTATTGGTTCTATAGTTTCATTGGAATAACAAACATGCTCAAAATACAAAACATTGATCTACCAAATGGTAATAAGGCCTTGATGTGAAAACTCAATAATTTTATTTAATAGTGACCGAATCTCGTAGCCGAGTGGTTAAAGCAACCACGTACCAAGCGGGAGATTACAGGTTGATATTTTAAGGATATATAAAATTAATGTTTGCGGTCAGCTGTGTAGTATAGAGCACTAACATTGGAGCATTCACACTTGGTATGAATGCTCAGTCACCTAGCACTCTCTATTCCTGTGACGATGTCCTGTTTGGAACAGTTGGAACTAATTCCGGTGATGTAAAGCAGACGTCAGGGTAGGCACCCGGGGGACAGGTAACGGATGCAGATACGGACATGACGAGACGTAAACCTGACATCGCAACTGTCAGGGGTATGCTTTTTACCACCTCATTATAGTGACTCGAGTTCACCAACATGTGCTTTTCCACACATGTTTTCATAGGAGTCTGTTATCATCAGCTATGATTTGACCCTCCGATTATTTTGTTGATGAACTCAAGGCTCAAGCCATGGCTTCTAAGATTTGCTTTATTCATTTTGTGCAGACAACAAACAAAGGCGAGTTTACCATAGAAGAGTTTTTTCAGATAACCTTTGAGGATGGGTAAAACTGATGCTAGCGGTGATAAATGTACACGATGCATCAGAATAACATTGCCATAAACAAGTTGATTCTTACAAAATTTGGATACCCCTGATGTTTGAATTCCATCACGTATTGCTGCGCCGGGTGCGCCCCCAAGACCTTTTTAGAGCTCGTGTATAACTATTATATACAACTGGGTAAAATTCTGGTGAATACGCCGTTTCACGTTCCAACACCCCGTTTTACTTGTGGCGATAAAACGCATCCTTGAAGTCATATAAATCGATTAAACACTTTTAAGCGGATTAATAGCGTTGTTTTATTTTATTGTTATTCCAGACATTTCGAAGGCAGCTTTCGTAGTTGCATGCAGACTGTTAAAAACCGTTTAAAATTGAATATGTAAACACATATTCAATTTTAAACGGTTAAAGAAAATACATACATACTAGTGACATTGTATATAAAATATTAAATAACACACATTGGCACTGTTATTCCTCCAGCAATTTATTCCCTCTAAGATTCGGTAGTGTGCATCGCAGAGTATTAAACCAGGTTTATCTATGTACCTACTGCAAATGTTTACAGGCTCGAAATGGCAGAACTGGGGTAGGGTATGAACACAAAGGTCTTAACGTAGGCACTTTGAAAGATAACTCACAATTGGTGATGAAAAGCACGGTGTACAAAATTCCAAAAAGTTTATAAGCATCAGGATCGTATTGATACATATCTGTATTAAATCTTGTTTACATCTAGAGTAAGCTGGAGTCCCAGCAAAATCAATTAATTATGCAGACATGATTATCATATAACATTGACATGATTACATTATATTACCAATAACCTCGATTCTGTAGTACACTAACTAAATTAAATTTAAACTGTCGCTCTCTTTTACTGATAGTGTACGCATGAAAGAGATGGCAAGAATTTTACTGCTGTGTGCTGCTGTCAAATCAGTTTAAGTGCCGCTTTTCTTCGTGTTTATAGTCAGCATGTTTTGAAATCACGACTAAACTTGTATGGAAAACTTAAATTTGACTAATTTGACAGCACTAAAATTGTAGCTATCTCTTTCTTGCTTGCACTATCAGTAAAAGAGAGCGACAGTTTAAATTTAGTTTAGAGAGTGTACCACAGAATCGAGCCATTATTTATTTATTTATATAAATAAAAGTCGCTGTCCTGTCCTGGTAAGTAATAAGCGGAGAAGTGCTTTCAACCCGTCATGTGTGATACTAAATACTTGCGAGACGAGGGCATATGCAAAATAAAATTTCTAGACATGCCTCTGACTACTTCGTATTAAGATCTACGCACTTAGTATGTATCTAAAGATGTCCATCGTGGGTAATACAGTAGTGAGCGTGTTTGTTTGTTTTATATTCTGCAAAATATAGTTTCATCACAGTTATTTTTTCACAGTTGATGTAAATAACATCTAAAGTGAGAAACAACCACCTATTAGTAAGCGGTTACCGTAAACTTTCGAGGTAATATTCGCGTGTGGATGACTCAGTACCATAACGGGTATAGAAAAATCTGTGTTAGATGTATAGTTACCTTTATCTGGTGCAACAAACATCCTGTTGATATAGTTCGCTTGTGAGAACACAGCTTAGCTCGGAGCAACTCATCTCCGCGCAGAATATTAAACCGAAACTGCGGGATTTATTATCCCATAACTAATGTTTACCTGCCTCTGTGCATTTATAGGCGTATTACGAGCGCGAGCGTGCACTCTACAATACTCTAGAGCACAGGTTCTCAAACTTATTTTTCCCACCGCCCACTTTAAGAATAAAAAAAATCCTAGCGCCCCCCAAAGTGTTTGAACATAATAACCAATGCTTTCCCTTCTAGACCGCCTTAGCGCTCCCAATATATTCTAGAGTCTTCTACCGCCCCCCTGAAGGTCTCCAGCGCCCACAAGGAGGCGTTATCGCCCACTTTGAGAAACAGTGCTCTAGAGTTAAGAACTTTTACAGAGACATTGTATAAGGACCGTAATATACAAATAAATAACAGGATGATATTGGTGACCTGCGGGTCTAGACAAATACCACTTTCTGTTGTCATGCCTGCGGAAAGATTAATTTGTATGGGAATGACATTAGCTGTGGAAATGTCACGTGGCAGCTGCTGCCAAGTTTTACCTTGACATATATATTTTTTTTTAGCATGAAAGGAAAAGAAAGCGTGAGGTATTTGTCTAGACCCCCAGAACAGTCAAAATCTTCTAACACCATGCTTATTTCTGCCGCCAGCTATTTCTAGCAGTGAGACTCGCATTGCTGTGTTCTGGTTTGAAGGGTGCCGGTGTAATTACAGGTAACGCGTGAGTGATACATCTCGGTGGCGTGGCAGGCGAGTTGCCGGTTGACACGCAAGATGTGCGAGTTCGATTCCCGTTTGGAACGAATGATTGCATATTCTGCAAAGATTAGTTATGGATCTGGGTGCAGCGGTACCACGGCACTTGTAGTTCCTGAAACCCACGGCACAGGAAGTACAAGAGTGGGGTCAGGACTATGAATGTGTCTGTTTGGTGTTTTTTCATGTTTTGATCCTACGGCCCTTTAAAATGGCCCTTTATCGTCCATCGATCATTGTAACGTCACTGCGTTCATGTCAAATACAGATCATTCACTTCATTAGGAACCCCGCCCGGATCGGATGATTTATTTCTGAATATTTTGAGCTAAAAATATCAGATGGCATCTAATTTTTCAGCTGAAAGAGACAGGAGGACTCACACGCCGTGAGTGATTAATTTACACCTCTTTTTCTATAAACAAAGAATGTTAATTTGGTGTTTATTGCCGTGCTACGCTTTTAAAGAGACATAATAATATGTTACTTCAGGTGGAGAACTATATAATTTCCTGTTAGATATTCACACGAATCATTCACACTTTTAAGCAATAAAATAATAAAGTAAGGCTCGGAATAGTTTAGTCATAGCCAGGTTCAAAGATGGCGCGCAAAATGCAAGTTCCCAAACAAATGAGCAGATACAAGTAACTAGTTCAAACTAAATAGATCCCCTCATTTTTCACGCACCCTCATAAATCAAACAGTATTTGGGCACAGACAGTGACGAACAACAGAATCTTTGAAACAGCTTTCACTTTGAACATAAATAAAAATAAACATCCACTTTATAACTGCTGACTGAGAGTTCTCAACGGGGATTTAAGGGCGAGCCTGATTGAGAGCGAACATTCGGACAAACTCGTACACATCACAAGGTTCCAGACTGTTCCAGATTACGTCACTCTTTTAAAATATTTTATTTTTACATTCACATTTAGGGCCATAAGATTAATCGTAATTTTAACTTTGGATTTCATAAATCTACGATAAAAGTTAATCGATGGTTTGATCTAATGCCATATAAAAACACATTTGTGGATCAACTACCATTGAACTTATGAAATAATCGAAGATAGAAGATTAAACTTGCTGTTGTGATTTAGACTACTATTGTTCTTACGGCACTTAGAAATTCATACAATTCTCAGTCAAATAGCAGCCATATTATTCATTTAAAAGTGAAAACGACACTTATAGGAAATTAAAATGAGCACGAATGTTTCTAATGAATACACTGGTAGATTGTATCTGAATAAAAATTGGTCAATAAATTCGGATTCAGCTTCACTCGATATAATTATGGTGTGATAGGTGAGGCGAACGCAATACTGATCAGAGGCAAAGATTTTCAGTCTCGCTGAATCAGAATTTTCGGGACACATTTAAAAGCATGCATTAGTTACTTCTAAATAAAAAGTCAATATGTTTTTAGTTGATTTAACTCACAAAGATGATTTGAAACGACAACTTATAAAAAAAATCATGTGACGAGGATACCTCGCTCGCAAGCCTAGAAGAATCAGGCAACAAAATAGTTTAGTAGGCAGATCCCTTTTTTAAATTAAATCTACTTAACGAGCTCAGTCAATCTCCATCTTAAAAATCTGTTGAACCCATACACTCTGCAAGCGATAACAAGTGATGCGTGGTGATTATCGAAGACACAGAATAAACAAGAAGTATTTATACAAAATAAGATCAGTTAGTATGAGAAGACACAGAATAACGTACAGTTGTTAGGGTGTGACGTGAAGGGCTGCTATTTATAACATCAGAGTGTGGACCAATGTAAGGGACTTTTTTAATGGTTGATAATGTTTTCAAGAGGTAAAAGTTATTCTAGTTGATTATTTTAAGTGTCGAAGACATGAATTTGGACAGTTTTATAATGCACACATAGAGAGTGTCATAGATCAGTAAAGTACTTAACTATTTCTACCCACGAGTGAATTGAGTCTAGCGTTTACAGAGCGACGCGAGTGTCGAGGCGAATGGCGAATGTTGACTAAAGTTTGGAAAAAAAGTCTTGAAACGAAACTAAAGTATTCTTTATACTAATGAATGAATGATTTGATTTATCAGAGTGAAAGTGGCGCCCTCAATTGTTTGACCATGGAACAACTCGGAAATATTTACACGTTATTCCACACAAAAAAACGAAATAGCCTTTCTCCAGGCGCATCTTTTCACCACATCTTTTTACCACATTAGTTCTTTTTGGTCAACCACCAGGTCGATCAAAAAAGAACCAGTCGACACAGAAAAAGTAAGAAGTTGTGTGTCTGTTATTTCCAAATCTGTGGAGCCGGTATTAGGGACATATTCATAAATTAATGTGTAGGTAGGTATAGTTCGACCTCTGTGGCGCAGTGGGCGAAGGTCCGCCTGAGACGCAAAGATAGCGGGTTCTATTCCCGCCGCCGGACAGATGTTTCTATGATGTGCATATATTTTGTCTCGGGTCTGGGGTGTTTTCTATTCATAAAAGTTATGTATTTACAAATAAAAAGTATTTCAGTAATGTATAATTCCACATAATACAAGCTAAAACCAATTTTTGCCCGCTAATGTTGGCAAAACCATTATTTTCTATTGTCTTCAATAAATATTGGAGGCCTTATAAGCCTAGTTTGAGGCTTTCACGGCCTCTAAACTTCGCCACTAGCGTCGGTCACTAGCTAACACAAACTTAAGTAATTTATTGTGCCTCTGAAACAGCTGACAATGTTTCCTACACTCTGAAATAGGTATTCTTTGATGTCATATTCTAGCTACTTATTTACTTTAGTTTACGTTCTCGCAGGTGTGGCAGGCATCGTGAGAGGAGGGGAGTGCACTCTGCACTTCCTCTATTTTTAGCAACATTTCGGTGCTAGTCATCGGCCTACTTATCTCGGTCGATAACTAAATAGATACGAGCTATGTTAACTTAGGCATAGTTTTTGGCGATGCAGTAACATATTTTGCCTTCTTTTAGCAGTAGTAGGTCCATCGTTTGCAACGCTCAGGTTTTATTTTTAAATAATTTTAGTTATTTCTGTATTTAGGTTCATTCATTAGCTTTTACTATGGCTGAAAGTATTAGCGGCTCTCGCAACCGGCGAATAAAAAGTATGTTGATTTATAATCAACATAGATAGAGATACATACAGCCCACGCACACACACACACACACACACACACACGCTCGCGTCACAGACGGTTCCTCCCGTTCATGTATTCATACTATTTGTGTTGTCTATTGTATTTATATCCTTGTTTTAAAAATAGTGGACATTTTCTTTTATTTTTATTTTTATTGATAATAAAAATGTATAAGAAATGAAATTTTTGCTTAGTTATGACTAAGCAAAAATTCCCAGTTATTATTGTTTGTTTGTTGTTTAAAAAAAAAAAATGTTCATTACAAACCACAGAGATCATATAAAAGGCAGTCATACAATATATTTCATTCATTTCATTTGTTATACATTTTTATTATCAATAAAAATAAAAAAATGTGTGTGTGTGTGTGTGTGTGTGTGTGTGTGTGTGCGTGGGGTGTATGTATCTCTATCTATGTTTGTTATTATGACATAGATGCATATCTGTTTTGTCTCTATAAAATAAATAATTCTGGACATTTTCACACAGCATCATCTAGCCCCAAACTAAGCAGAGCTTGTATTATGGGAACTACATGACTGATATACTACTTATGTATTTTTTTTTGTAAATACTTACATAATATACATAGAAAACACCTAGACCTGACACAAATATTTGCAGATACAAACATTTTTCCCTTGGCCCACTGCGCCACAGAGGTCGTCAATGTAGCTACTTTATAATGCCGGTCGTATTTGTGGTTAGTAAAATACATAATAGTTAATGTTACTTTGCATTAGGTCTACAATATAAACAGTTAATTTGCAGCCCTATTATTAACATCCAAGGTTCATATTCCATCATAATAATATAGTATCAAAAATCACATGCCCAGTTTTTGGCGAAATAGTATTTTAACGTTCATTTTCAGTTGTGTGTCAGAGCAATAAGGCTCGTCGTGTTTTGTGGTGCTGATTAAGAGGACATCAATCATGATGGCCGAAGTCACTGATGGCTCATTGATTAAGTTAGTGTTCCGTCAGTTTTTACGAGGACTGAGATTGATTGGTGTCGGCCTGACTTTTGTGGGAGGGGTATCGAAACGTGATCTTTCAGGGAGATGTTATACACACTGCCCAGTGGTATTACACTAGGCAAGAAAAATAAAAAACGCCCACTACTATTCCCCATAATGGGCATCAGATTTATTTTGTACTAGCTGTACCCGCGACTTCGTTCGCGATTGCCATCCCTGCAGACTAATTATTCGCATCTGACCTCAGATTGTCTCATATAAAAAAACGCTGTAGTCTGCGGTGAAGCACTCATATCAAGAAAGGAGTATTTTACTTTGGATTTGAAAACTACCCGGTTATATTTCTCAAAAGACAGAAACTCGAGATTTAATAAAAGAATATCGGAATATAATCGGTTTTTAATATATTTTTTATTGGTAACTTTTACCAAACAATAGGACAGCCCCATCATACCCTAAACTAAAAAAAAAAACAAAAACGTTTAAATTAGCTTGAAATTGAAACTACAAACTGATATAAAAAATTTTAAACTAATAAATTAGCTGCTTTTGACGTAGGTTCTGCTTGCATGTTCAGATACATTATCAATGAGTAGATGCTTGAGGATACCAAGTCAGAGGCACGTCCAAACGTTAAATTTGGCATATGCCTGCGTTTTTGCAAGTAGTTAGTTATATCAGCTTGCGCAAATTAGAGCGGTGGCGATGGAGATCCACTTTCGGAAAAAAAACTCTGTCAATGTTGAACCTGGAGGGTTCAACATTGACAGCGTTTTTTTCAAATACAACTTATCGCCACCGCCACCTCCGCGGCGGTGGCCGCCACCGCCACGCCAATCGGCGCGACCATTTAGTCACAAACTACAAACTCCTAAATTATCACAATCCCGTTATGCTTGGAGTTCAGACGCGGAGTATAAAAACCTTTGTTTATAAATTGTAAAATCTCTTTGTTATCATTTTAAGTTTAATAATCTAGCAGAATTAAGATCTTGTATTACAAAACACGCACAATAGTACAAAGAACAGTCCATTGCCTTCTTTTAGTGAAGAAGACTCGTTTATGTTGTTTTTGTCGGTGTCTGAACCGATAAAAAGACATTTCTTTTTTAAATATATAAGTGTTTTTAGTTAAGCTTTGTATTTTTGTGAGTTTTTTGGTGATATGCCGCACAATAAGATTTATTTTCCTACGCAGATATCTTCGTTCTTATAGATAGTGTTTGTAGTCAATCCCATTGGAATTAAAATAAATGATTTTAATTTTCATATCACTGATTAGACTAGAGTTCGGTTGAGAAGTGGTCAGACCAATTTTCCGCCTCACCGGTCCGGCCCCCTAATTACGCTTACAAAATGGTAATGAGACAAAAATACCCAAAACTGCTGAATCTATAATGGGGTATTTTTATCCCAAAAACTATCGTAAACTTGACTATTCCTATAGTCGAAACTTAGTCAGTGCCTTCACCGATAGCGCAGTACATGAAAATTCCCGTTTTTACAAAATGAATATTTTTTTGTTTTTGAAGTTTTGCCACTCGTTTTTTTAGGCGTTTTCTTATGTTTTTGGATGGTTACTCTAGAACGAAATCCAGTATTTGATAAGGTCGAAGTCACCATTAGATTCGATCACCTGCAATGCAATCATATAAAACTACAATTTCCAAGATTGAAATTGTTCAGTAGATACAATTGGCAGTTTCAACATTAATGGCTTTAAAATTATTCAAATGAAATGAAATTAAATGGTTTATTTGCGAAAAATATGTTAACAAAGATCTAACAGTAAGTTGTAGTTTCACATATTTCACCAAACACATTGGCATGCAACTGTTTAGTTAAAGTTAAACCTAACATCAATTTAATTTTATTATAATGTACATTGTTAGATAAATTTGATAACTTTTTAGAATATTATTACGACTATACCACGTACTTTACTATACTCCACAATATCTGTGCTCCTGCTGATGTTCTGCTGAGGAAGGACCTCTAAACGGTGAACGAAACGTCAGCTGGAGAATATGACATGTTATTAATTAATGTGAATTTGATCACATTAATTAATAACATGTCATATTATTTTTAATAAAATTTAGCTTTACCTCATTAATTATTTTACATTATAAAAACATTTTTCTCGTAATCAATGCTTAAGTTTATTGGTGAATTGATAAAGTGGTATTTGGTGGTTAATGTTTCAATATTCATAACTATCAACCACCGAGCATCGAAGTAACTACATCCACCCACAAATGTAATTGAAGAAGCGTTGCCAATCAGTGTGCGCTGTCGATTCAATAGGCATACAGAATAGCACAAAGTTAACCAAAACTCTCTATCAGGGATGAACTAATCAATGATTAATATCCGCTGAGCTTATTCCGGCCCCGAATTGCTCATCTAACTCCGATCCGCGCTCAAACAACCCGGAACTCGCTGGTTACCAGTTATTTCGATGCGGAACACGTGAGTACGTACTCAGAACAACTCGGGAACATAGAAAACTGGGACGAATTGGAATTGGAACGACGAAATTTTGATTAACTTATTGGTATACTAGCTACCGTCCACGGTTTCACTCGCGTGGTACTCGGATTTAAGTAGTTGATTGAAAGTAGTTCTACTAACGGTAAGGCAGCGTTCGTTGAAAACGCATTCGCTGGACCGTTTTTTCTTACACATTATGTACATTATCCCATTTAAATGAAACCTTTTTATTTAAATGGGATAATGTACAACCTATGTCCACCCTGAAAGTCTATTATAAATATTAGTGAAATATTTTTTCAAATTGAATGATTCGTTTCATTCTGCTTTGTGATCGTCATTTGAAAACCACTATTCACTTAGTGGATTTTCACTTGGTTCGGTATATTTTACTTTGCTATATTTTATAGCTTTGTGCAGAATATAAGTTGAACTGGTACTGCTAATTTCTCAAAGCATCGCACTTTCATAACTCGCTCGAAGCTGTTTCAAAAGAAGACAATTTTTCAGGCTGAAAATAAAAACACGACTAGAAAGTTTTAATTAAAGTCTTTTTAGCCTTTATATTAAGTTTAATGGCAAATGTCAACGGATTATCTCGACAACAAACTTCAAAATTATAAGACTCTCAGTTTTGTATATAGTCTGTTTCTTAGTAATTTCCAAATTTTCTTTTGGAGGTTTTTCCTTTAAGCTATTCAGCAGTTTTATCCATCCTCTTATAACAGGAGAATCTAAGTTTCTTTATAGTATCTAATTATATCCTGGGGGAACTATTATACTCAGAAAAGTAAGGGTTAATTTAACCTTTTGTTCGCTGCTTTCTCGGGTTTTACGGCTCTGCTTAAACTCGGTGTTACGCTAAATTGACTAGAAGTGAGAAACGAAAATTTTGGAGCACACTTCACGTAATCTTTGTGCTGAACTGTAAGCTACTTTTTTATAGTCAGCGTGCTTGTTGGACGCACTGAAATATAGAAGGGAGATAATAGGGTCAGTTGTTTGCCTGTCCCACAGCACAAACTCTATGCAAACAATGCGCCAACATTGAGGGCGCTTACTTTACTAAATGCATTTACACTCGAGTTCCAGCAGGTCGACATCTTGATTGTCATCCCATCATCAATATTTCATTCCATAAGATTAGTGTTTCTTAGCATATTGGTGTAAGCTATATATATTGGTGTACCTAATCATAAATTAGTAAAGTTAATGTATAGACAAATCATTTGATAATTCAAACATTCAAAGCCAACTCTATCTTACTAACATTTTTATAGAGACTTTCACGTAATATTCTAATTTTCAATAAGACATAGATCAGAGTATTTTTCGTTACAAACAAAGGCTAGAATCATTAAACAGCAAACATCATTAACCCCACACTCAGATTACAGAGTGCAAACCGATTAAGTTGACGTAATTTCGTCCGTCGCGGTTCGGGCGCGGTGTCCTGCCGAATCGACAAATAAAGTGCGGAAACGGATCACCACAATGCGGCTGCAATAATGTGTTACATTGCAGTAGGTAATAATTGTTGGTTTAGTTAGATGTGACAAAACGAGTGTTTGTTATTTTATAATTATGTAGTATTTGTTTTCCAAGTGAAAAGAAAAGCATAGACAGCGCTCACAGCGCGAACCAAAGGCATATTTCCATTATAAGAAATTAAGCAAATCTATACTCATTCTTATTATTATCGACACTATAATATTATAAAAAGGTAAAATTTGAGTGTAGGAGGTAATCTCCGAAACTACTCATCCGATTTCAAAAATTCTCTCACCAACATTAAGAATTTTTGGGTTTGGTCAAACAAGGTTGGGCCTTCAAGGTATGATCCCGTTGAAATAAAAGGGCTTTTCGTGGATACCAAAGAAATAAATATAATGACATTCCCTTGTCAATACATTTATGAAAATCTGATGTATGTTCACAAAAATATTAATTTGTTTAAGAAAAAAAACGATAATCACAATGTTAATACTAGAAATAAAGATAAACTCGCTGTTGCCACTTGTAGACTCCATAAAGTTAGTAAATCGTTGAAAGGGCACGGTGTACGCTTTTATAACAAACTCCCAAGAGATATACAAAAATTATCAATTAACAAATTTAAAAACGTAATTAAACAAAAGCTTTATAAAAAGGCATACTATAAAATATCTGATTATTTAGATGACAAAAACTCTTGGGATTGAAAATGCTCCAACTCGAACCTATTGTTTTGTAAAAGGATCATTAAAAAGAATAACCAGCCTTGTTTTCTTGCCTTTCTTTCCTGGCTTGGTCGCGGAGGAACAGGCACCTAGATAAAAACCGACGTTTCAAAGTGGTCCTTGTGATTTTATTGAATAAATGAATTTTGACTTTGACTTTGACTTTGACAACATAAGTCGACGGAACACGGTTGAGCGAATACGTTTCTTACTAACGCTGTCTCATCATCGGCTACTTTTCCGGGTACCAATAGCAAAGCCGTGGGCAACAGGTAGGTAATAATAAAATAAATTAATTTCTGAATTAGCATTGCCATTTAGCGTGGCAATGCGGCCAGTATTTTGGGAACGCTTCCGTCTGGTAGTGATCTGGATCAGTTGAGCTATATATAGATCGTTTGCAACGGTCTTTGGATGGCTAGCTGTTTTATCTGTATTTTTTGTATATACCTACTTGTAAATATTTCTGAAGCGGAGCAATTGTCCTCAAAGTCACCGTCCACAGTTATAAACATTGGTTAATGTCTTGTCGGAAGGGCAATACCTCAGGCTGGAACTGTCTTTCCGAACTCCCGGCACCTACGAACTAAAAACCCGGGGTCGTTGTCTTTGTGCTCTGGTAGATAAGCCCTGCGTAAATCCCGTCCATCTGGCGGCCGGCCAGCTCCTAACGAGAAGCTATTGAATTCACTTCACAAACACCGGCCGGTACGTACATGGTAAACAAATCGTGAATCGATGGAAAACATCATCTGTAAAGGCGGCTGGAGCTTTGAGCCTTACATTTTTGTCACATATTCAGACTACCGTATCGTGTGATACTAAACTACTCTTTACTTGGTATCTTCAATGATCTACACACTAAGTATGACATACATAATCTGAGGATGTCCAGCATACAGTAGTGAGCGTGTATGTTTTTTTAAATAGTGTGTGGGTATTTGAGATTTGCATGTAATCACTCGATCACTTTGGTTCTGATTGGTTCAGACCAAACCAAACGGTCTAAAGGTCATTTTTTTAAGAACAATGTATTTCAACGTATATATTCGATGCCCTATTGAAGATAATGATATTAAGATTTAAACTCAAAGCCTTCAAAACCATACCTTGCTTATTAGAGAATGCAATTCATATAAAGAGCCGTTAGCCTATTTGGCGGTATACCCAGACTTGAGATCCGGGGGTCGTTCCGAGGACGTTCGAACCCGGTCATGCACGAATTTATTTTTCTACTCGAGAAATTTATGTGCGATGTCGATACGCACATGGTCAAAACGGTGAATGAAAACATCGTGGCATGTGCCATCAGTTAGCGGCGGTTAGTCAGTCAATAAACGGCAATGGGCGACACATGGAAATGCTAACGGCTTGCAAAAAGGCGGGCATGTGCCAAATGTAATGTTTGCATGTGCCTCTGACTACCCTTCTACTTGATTTCCTCAAAGATCTACGCATTGTCTTAAATAAAGTCGCATACAGTCGTGAGCGTGTTAGTTTTGAATTAACTCAAAAGAATAGAATAGAAATCCAGGTCTTAAGCATCAATATAAGGTATTTCTCTTGTTCCAGGTGTATGTGACGTGGCCGGGGGCGCGGGGTCTGTGAACTCTCTGCCGGCGGCGCCGGGCTCGCGACTAGCGCCATCTTTCGACGCGGCCACTCCGCGAAATGTCACTGCCCTCGTTGGCAAATCTGCGTACCTGAGCTGCCGCGTGCGCAATCTTGGCAACAGAACGGTAAGTTTATTCCAAAAAACTATCGTGAATATGATCGTTTATATTGTAAAATTGGAATTTTCACCGTGCTATCGGTGAAGGCACCGACTAAGTTTTGACACATTCTGAGTTGTGCGATCGCGTCGCTCGCCTTCCGTGTCGCGTCCTGCACAGCGTGCTACCGCTCGTTGTGCGCGGTTTTTTGTGCGCGTGAGTGGAGGGGCGATTGTGTTCTCCGCGTTGTAGCGATTACTGGTTGTGCTACATCGTCTTCGTTGCTGCTCACGTCATCGCCATAACCTATTCCTGGAGGAGCCAGACAGGCAACACTCAATATCAGACTTGACTCCCAAACGGATTGCTTTGAACGATAACTACTGTAAATTTCAGGATTCTAAAACTAATTTTCTACTTTGATTTTGATGAATAAAATAATTTGGAAGTTTTGTAAATAGTCGGACAATATGCTTTATTTTATAGTGCCTACACATGGGTTAGTATACAATATACACAATTCGAAAAAAATATAAATCCTCTAACAGAGTTGCCCCGTAACCTGACTCAGTTTGTAGGTGTTGTGCTCCTGAAAGTTATTAATCCCAGAGAAGGGAAAACGTTTCGCGCAGTATTTCTTACGTAAATATGTAATGCGGTGTTGCAAACAATTTCACTAACATTATTCATGTTTGCCAGTCGTACAATAAATGGTTGTATTGGTGTTTTAAGTATTTACTGTGAACAGGTATAGCAAACAAAAATATTTTTATAATTTATCACTGATCAGTAATCTGAAAGTTTTATCCTCTTATCACGCTGGTATCAGGAAACGTAGGCTATATGTTATCTAAGGTCGATATCTTTAAATAAATAAACACCTAACGGAAACGTACATAGTCCTGACCCTACATTAGGATTCCCTGTGGATATCAGGAACTACGAGTACAGTGGTACCATAACATCCGGACCTATAACAAATATCTGCAGTATATACAAACATTTGCCACGCAGCGAAAATAAATAAATGCTGAATATTTTTCACACAGTATCATCTAGCCCCAAACTAAGCAGAGCTTGTATTATGGGAACTACAGAACTGATATACCTTATGAACTTTATTTTTTTATAAATGCATACATTATACAAAGAAATACACCCAGACCCGAGGAAAATATTTGCAGATCTTACAATTTTTTGTCCCGTGACAGGAATCAAACCCGCAACCTTCTGCGTCTCAGGCGGACCTTCGCCCACTAATCCATTCGTTTCAGCCGTTATGCAACGAACTTCTAACTATGTTATAAACTATCACATTTATAACATCAGTAAGTCTGAGGTAGGAAACCCCACATTATATGGAAATCATTATTACTACAAAAACAGAAACATTTAGTAGGTAGGTACATATACCTATCTATCTATCTAGGATTAGTAGGATATGAAAAGATTTGTTTCGGATTTACTTGAAAATTACATAGGTAATGGTGATTGACGGTGCCACAGAGATACATTGACCGTTTTGTGCTCGATATATCTTGTCTGCCATGAAACCCATGTTGCTCCAGCTGTTAATAAAGTCCGCGTTGAACCCAAGTCCCTTAATGAAATGCAGGCTTGTACTCAACATCTACCTACTTAATATTTCCAAATCTACTGCTCTGACCAAACCCGAAAACCAAACAGTGTCCTATGTATATTTATAAGAATTACATTAGATCCTGTATCCTCAGATACCTACCCTGTATCCATGTCCTTGAAGGAAGGAAGAGGGTCCCGGAAACTATACCCCACTTTCATTTAAAGCGGACCCTTTTATGCACATAAAATGGAAAGAAGTCATTGTGGGGTCGTGGAGTAAGTACTCGTTCATAGCTCGCACTGGATTGTGAATGTTTTAGTACCATATAGCTTACTCTCCTAATTCAAAATGAATATTCCTAGTACAGCTAACTCCAACTATATTTTACTGAACATATAATTTTTCAGCCCCTAAGAGTCGACTACGTGATATAGCTATTCGTTTTTTTTTCTAGTACCACGCTTGTTTCAAACAAGTATACGCAATACCAGGGGCATCAAACGCGCATTGCCGACCCTTTAAAAAATTCAAAACTCATTTTTTGAACAGTCTCATACTGTTGTCGTTTTGATAAACCTCAGCCGGCAGAAGATTCGTTATGACATCGTAGAGCCTGGATGTTTGCGCACCGTGCGCTTCCAGAGAAACTTCCTCCCTTCCTTCTTCATGGGAGGAAGTTGGCAAGCAATGAATACGGTGGTTGCTATTATGATATTACAAATTGTTGCCAGTTACATATAACAATCTGCTATTTTGAGTTAAGATAGAGAAAGTGGGATGATTGTCTTTGTCTATCATGTGCCAAACTAATAGCCGTTCACTGTACAGTTAGTAGGTAAATATGAGTGCCATAAATCGCTTCTCTGCACAACATCCTGAGCGGATGCGCGCAGCGGCATGGGGAGCGGCGCCCGCTCGCAATTACCACGAACAATTAGCCGCTCGCAGGAAGCCATGGAGACGACTATCGTTACATTTCAAGGCTATAATGAAGGCTATGTATACAAACCCTTGTTGCTTTGAGTAGGAAGGCAATTGACGAGACGTGTTTCATATTCGAGTAAACAAACGAATAGCAAAATAATCACAAAAATACCTTAAACATTTATAGAGTTACTTAACCAATCTAGAACTGTGTTGGCCTCGTAAGCGGTACCCAAACTTCCGATCAGAAGGTCATGGGTTCGGACCTGATCATGCACTATTGGATTTTCGTACTGTAAAAATCTAAGGTATGTGCTGTCAGTTGATGTTCTATGGACTTGAAACCTGTCTTACTTTACTATGTAATCATTGTGACTGTTGCATCTTCAATCAAAATAATTCTAAAGGACTAGCAATATTCTATATACATAAATGATACCAAAGTTTTAAGACCCGCTTTCTTCTTTAAATAATAAATAAATAAATAATGCTGGACATTTTCACACAGCATCATCGAGCCCCAAAGTCAGCAGAGCTTATGTTATGGGAACTACATGACTGATATACTACTTATATATATATTTTTTGTAAACACATACATATTATACATAGAAAACAAACATAATTCAAGTACAAACTTTCTTTAATGTATCCGGTCTTTCTATAATGCGGTGATTGATTTTCCACAAATGCCCAAGGTTCTTTAATAGGAGTTTTTTAATGTAAAAGTTTCAACCACGTGATAGTTGGCAATACACCTATCGCACTTTGAAGAAAGAAATCCTAAGAGCAAGGCTTTCTTTCTTCAAAGTGGATGAGAAGAGTCGAACACCAGACTCAGTGGTGCATAGTGGAAGAGGTCTATTACCAGCCATGGACTGATGTAGGCTGATGGTGACGATGAAGGATTTTTAGAAATCATGTTACAAAGATTTTATTTGCAACTTCTGTATCGGAGGTCTCTCACAGGCGAGACACCTTATCAGGCTGAAAATATAAAGAGCAATACTCACGGAAATAACTGAAGTTATTATAAAAACAGATGCCCGTGATGTCATTTATGAATTTAAAATTATACCGTTTGGGCTCAGAAAAAGCGAATACAAGTATACAGCTTCAAGTACTTTTACATAAATAATGTTATGCAAAAGCACGGCACGATTTGCAAGCCCAGTTCACCAGGAATAAACCCCCTTAGCCCCTTACAAAGGTCTGCATAATAATCTCACTTCTCTTCTTATAATCGTTTATGTAGGCCTGTATTTGTTTATGGTAATTCTCTCGATGAATATTCATGGCTCCTTCGCACCCTGCCACAATACAGATAATTTTCAAGTTTTCTAATTAAGGATTTTGGTGCCTATTATGTTTTGATTGTTCTATGACCCCTTGGCAGGATCGGGCCATACTTAATACTACTTTGATTGCTGATATTGGAATCCTTTTGCAAAATATTAAGGATGTTTTTATAACGGCGGCAATGGGCTTACAACATGACTGTCACGTGAAATGCTAACTACTATCCAAAACGCGGGCATGTGCAAAATATAATTTTTAAAAGGAGAAGGTTCTCAATTCAGCTGTATTTTTAACCGTTTTTGATGATTATTTTGTTGCTATATAGATAATGATCCCGAGGTGGTCCTCGATCGATCTTATTCCTGAGGGACTGCAAAAAAAACAATGTGGGTGATTTTGTTTTTGTTTTTTATTCGAAAGAGTTAGAAAAATAACGTGCATGTGAGGATCTGATGATAGGGTTTCAGTTTCTACCTGCGGGATAGAAACCGTGAACTTGCAATTGCAAGCGCATCGCAAATAGCAAAAAAAGACTTCAAAAAAGGAGTTTCTCAATTGTATGTATATTACGCGATATCTTCGATAGTTGTGAACCGATTTTAATTATTCTTTTTGAATGAGTAGGATTTACTTCAAGCATGGTCCCATGTAAATTTTATGAAGAAACCCCACTCTTAAGGTGAACAAAATGGGTGATGAAATTGCATATGGGACTTAATATGTTCCTAAACTTAACCTTTTTTCAAATATCTATTTACTTACCAATAACTACGCAACAAACTCATTTGAGCAATTTCCACGGTTATCTAGACAGTTATTTTAGAGGCCGTCTGGAAAACTTAAGTAACTGCTGTAATACTTTTATTTACCAATACCTATACCTATTTAGCTAACAAACCACCTATTACCTATTTACCTATTTAGGAACATCAAAAAAATACCAAGCTGAGTTTGTTGCCTGATTCTTCTCGGCTTGGTCGCGCGCGCGGAATCGGCGTAAATTAACTTTAACATTTTAAATTAACGTAGTTTTTAAGCTTGCGTTTCTAAATTATCCTTGCGATTTCTATGAATAAAACTTTAAAAAACTAAAAATTCCTTACTTAGAACTTGTACGTTCCCAGTTCACAGTACAAATATTCTACTTATGTACAAAATTTTAGGTAAATCAAAAAATTTAAAATAAACAAATTTTAAAACGAAATTATTCAAAAAAAAATTAAAAAAAGCTCTCTATTACTATAACATAAATTATCTAGATGATATAAAATCTTGGTATTGAAATTGCTCCATTTGACATAAAATATACATTTGTTTCGTAAAAGGATCATTAAAAAGAATAACCAGTCTTGTTTCTCGTCTTTCCTTCCTGGTTTGGTCGCGGAGGAACAGGCAGTAGATAAAATTTACATTACAAAGTGATCTTTGTGATTTTGATGAATAAATGAATTTTGACTTTGACTTTAACTTTATACCTGTACGAAACGCTTTTACCTGTACGAAATGCTTTAACCAAAAGGAACACTTGCAGTGTTCCTTTTGGTTAAAGCATCGAAAGAACCATCAGACAAACAGATTCAAGTGGCACCTATTTTAACCGACAACAAAAAAAGTAGGCTGATATTTTTGTAATGTTTTTCCTTGATATCATCGTCAATTAATTGTTAACCGATTTTGATATTTTTTTGTTGTTGTATCCCGAAGTGGTCCCATAAAAGTTTTATTCCTGAGGAATCGCTACTTGTCCGGTAAAACTCAAAAAACATCATCATCTCATGGAATCACGACTAGCCCAAACATTTTTTAATAATAATAATAATGCTGGACTTTTTCAACACAGCATTATCTAGCCCCAAACTAAGCAGAGCTTGTATTATGGGAACTACATGACTGATAAACTACTTATATAAATATTTTTATAAAAACATATATACTATACATAGAAAACACCCAGACCCGAGACAAATATTTGCAAATACAAACATATGTCCCGCGGCGGGAACCGAACCCGCAACCTTCTGCGTCTCAGGCGGGCTATCGCCCACTGCGCCACTGAGATTGTTTTTTGTTCGCTATTTTACTTTTGTGTTTATTCGAAAGAGCATCATTTCGAAATCAAATCAAATCATAATCAAATAATTTATTAATCAAATGGGTACAAAAGTACACTTTTGAAAATTACATAAATAGGGCACAAAACACGTAAATACGTGACGAAGTCGGTTTTTTGACATTAATGTCATATATTATTGAAAAGCACATTTGACACTGAAAAACATGTGTTAGTGGCACAGACTTGCCCACAGCTGCAAGGTAATTAAATAATGTCCCCCTGACGGGTCCTTTGCGCGTCCATTTCAGTGCAGGGGATGCGGCGGTGGAAATACGCGATAGCTTTTAAACCGTTCTTTGTGAAAAACGCTTTGTATTTTTTAAATTTGTCTTCTGTCTAAAATTGAGATCATAGTGCTCCAGTAGGTACCGACTGGATTAATATTATAAAATCTGATTGCTCAAACCTATAAGCAAATCCGTGATAAATTAGTGGTGACAAACATGTCTTGTGCTAGTGATTATAAGAAGATTCCAATCTACACTTCTTGTACCTCCCGTATTCAATTTAAATCATCTATCGTATTTTCAAACTTTCGCTATCAATACTCATATTTATAAGTTTTATACGGGTAAATAATAACAAATGTGGCCGTGATAAAGACCTGTACTAAACTTATAACTTATATTCGGCAAAATAATACTTTTTTTTGTATTTTCTGACCAATTTCATAGCCAACGGAACCCTGTTAGTAACCCTACGCCGCGTCTGTCTGTTACTGGGCGCAATTTCGCAGATTACATGTATGAAAAAAAACGTAGAACTATTCACAAATTCTTTGGTATTTAACAACTTTCTTATAATTATATACTGTACACAGAAATAACACATAAATCATGTAAAAAGGTGAGCTTAATTCTAAAAAGAGTTATCTTTCTTCTGTAAATCTTTGAGGAGAGAGAAGTAATGAAGTTGGTAGGTTTTCAGAAACAGACAAGCAGAAACTAAATATTATTAAACTTTCTTGTTTTTTTGTGTTTTAATAAAATGGTGTGCTAACCCGACTTGGCTGGGTTTTGTAAGAGCAAAGTATCGAGTTAGTTTGTTTTGCGAAAGCTCTCTGTTATTCAGAACGTCAGTCGCGACAAATAATACATTCGCTCAACGTCTCCGGAGACAAATCGCTGTTTTTCGCATCGACATCCACGATCTGACACATTTATCAACGACCACATCTGCTAACGGGGGAAGCATCCGAGCTTGCGATTGTGGTTCTGCAAACGTAATCTAATACAAAACAATTATCGGTTTTACTAAACACGTGATAATTTGTGAGTTTGAATAATAATAATAATAATGCTGGACACTTTTCAAACAGCATCATCTAGCTCCAAAGTAAGCAGAGCTTGTGTTTTGGGAACTACATGACTGATATGCTACTTAAACACGTTTTTTTTTAAATACATACATATTATACATAGAAAACACCCAGACCCGAGACAAACATATGTTGCTCATACAAACATTTATCCCGCAACGAGAATCGAACCCGCAACCTTCTGCGTCTCAGGAGAGCCTTCGCCCACTGCGCCACAGAGGTCGTTGAATGTATCCAGATATCTGTATATATAAACTAAAAATATAAAAGGGCATGTAGCATACACTTTAACAAACATAACTAGCCTAAGTACCGTATATAAATAAATAAATAAATAATGCTGGACATTTTCACACAGCATCATCTAGATATGACTGATATACTACTTATATACATATTTTTTTTGTAAATACATACATAATATACATAGAAAACACCCCTGAGACAAATATTTGCAGATACAAACATTTGTCCCGTGGCGGGAATTGAGCCCGCAACCTTCTGCGTCCCAGGCGGACCTTCGCCCACTGCGCCACAGAGGTCGTCTAAATATATCTATATTATCAAGTAGGTAGTTAAATTAGTATGTATAATAAGAATGTATGTATGTAAAAAGGTTGAGGACTCGGCCACGCTGTCTTCAGCCTCGTCCACTGATGAAGCTGCTGACGTCACATCTACCATTAAAAAAAAACTAAATATTAGGCCCGGTTACATGTACATTCATATTTACAAATCATGGTAAATATCCCGTTTTTTTATATGTTTATAACTTTCTAAAGTTATACTAGCAATAGTATTCTACTATGGAGTTCCCCGATGAATAGTTTCTTTCTCTGTATTCTCTGTAGATCCTAATAATATTATAAACATGAAAGTTTGTAAGGATGTTTGTTCCTCTTTCACGCAAAAACTACTGAACGGATTTTGATGAAACTTTACATTAATACAGCTTATACATCAGAATAACACATAGGCTACTTTTTATGCGGGTACCACGCGGGTGAAGCCGTGGGCAGAAGCTAGTTTACAATAAAGCTGTGCCTACATTCCTGGGCGTGGGAATCGCACGATTACCTCGCTCCTGTAATCCGTACGTAATCCGTCCGGACGTGGCTCCGTCGCGGCGTCTTCTACACAACCACCCTGAACTCACCCTGATAGATAAACAGAGAGTATTAAGTGCTTTTTATCGATTGTAAACAAGAAGTACAAATAAACGATTTAATTATATTTTTTTCATTAATTCATTTTAATTTTGGCTCGATTCTTCTATTGTATAGCAATGAGTTAGGAGTTTGTTTATTTTCAAAAAACCTACCTACTAGTATTTGGATAAAGCATTAATGGGATCGATTCTTTTATTTTTTATGTTAGGGACTAACCTCTAACACAAAAAATAAAAGAAATCTGAAGTCGATTTAAAACAGCCAACCTTTTTATCATGTTCAGCTGATTCTCAATTCCGAAGCTGCATATACGAAGCCTTAATCCATTTAATGTAATAGCGGGTTCTGTTTCTGCATTACGCTGTTAACCGGGTCACCAATTTTACTGAACCATTTTGAAAATAAGCTTCAATTTATTTATTGGCTTTCATTGCGGTCGTGTTTAAGTATTTTTTGATGTTTTTTGCATGCAATCAATTTTTAAAAGCAATCAGCTAATTTGAAAAATTACTACAGGTTACAGGCTTACACTGTTAAGGCTACCCCCACACAGCTGCGATATATCGGTCGATATCATCATAATTCGTGTTTGCATACTACTTTCTACTTTCATTGCGGGGCGTTATTATCGCAGCAATGAATGAGATTACATATTATATGGATCTTGGTCTGAAATAAAAAAATATTATTATTATATACACGAACTGAGATCTCACGATAGACCGTTTTTACCCCATAAAAACCTTCATAGTTCACCTCCTACTGATTAAGCTCATATTTGAACTTGACAATTCTAAAGTTTCATCAAGATTGAACATAGGATTCGGTCGAACAAACAAACATACATAAATATTATATACTTACATAACAACGGCAGATTGCCAACGGAAGATCTGCATTTGCTTCACTGAATCTATCAAAAACATAATAAAAATAGAATTCACAGAAATGCAGTGCGTTATCACGCAGCTGTGTGTGGGAGCCTTTTTGTGTAACATTCACTTTTTACAATCAAAAAACGCGCCAAGCTGAACATAATGAAGCCATTTTAACCCAACATCTTACTTAATTAGTCAGCACTAGAAAGTAATTTCCTCAACTTACAACCTCGTCTTGAATTTCAATTATAATCCTGTTTAGTCGTGCCTATTTGTGTACACCCCTGACAATTCAATTTGTCCTAATTTATCTCGCGGGTGGCAGCCCTGGGAGAATATTAATATCCTTTCATAGCTACGGGAAACATAGAAGAAGTAACGATGCAAAAGTAAATGAAACACAATCCTATTGTGAATTTCTCGAGCTGAGAAATCCCCTCCTCACATTGGCCTGCGTGACGTATTAGACATCTTTGGTTAGATCTTTGGTTAGATATTCAAAAATTAAATAATCTCCTTTTACTTTTACTTTTATCCTAGCCTTTTATTTTGCCAATAACATACGAAAGCACGGACTCAGTCACTGTTACCAAGTTGAGGGTCAAAATAATTTGAAATATTAAGTAGGTAAAAGTGTCTCCACTAAGTTTAGAATAGGCAATGTTATGCTTATAGTACGCTAGCATGTTCTTAAGAGAAGACCTTAACCAAATGCTTTGTTGTCAGAGTTTCGGTTCTATGTATTATTTACTTATTTTATGCTACGGGATAAGGGCTACGCCGTAGTACTTCGTAGAGTCTCGTAGTCTCGTTGATTCATTATTGTTATAGAAACTAATTCAAAAATATATTTTCCTCATATTAAGATGGCCAAAGAATATTTTTTCATAGAAATTATCTGTAATTATAAAAGCATTGTTCAGTACGGTGATCATTTCTATAATAATAATATAAAACAATACATAGGAGTCAGCAAAAGTGGTCGAGTAATCAGATACCACGTAATTGTCCGTTTACTTTTGAGCCAGTGTCTTGACAGCAATCTCCGGTTTCTGACGAGCAACACCTTTCAGAATAGAATAACATCTTCAGAGTTCCGTTTCGAAATTGCCATTCTTCCGTCTAAAAGTGACTTTTATAGCATTTCCAGAAGCCTTGGTTCTGAAAATATGAATACCTTTCCGTCAATGCTGATTCACTTGAAGTAAGACAGTCACTTAGTAAGACTTGGTGAGATAGTCCCTTCTATTCTTAATTCCAGTTATCCCAGATGAAGTTTGAGATGTAAATGAGTGTATTAATTCTGGATTCCGTTGAATTGTGAATATTAAATGAAATCGTTAGATTCCTGACTGAGAGTTCAAAGACTGCTTTTTGATTGGAAATGAATTATTCATTGAACCCTCAAATTAATTAACTGAGTGTTAATTAAGTATAAAGATGTTTCCTTGCGCCTCACTTTAATATTAATCAAATTAAAGCAGTGTGGAAGTGGTCACTTGATATTGTGTCAAGAAAATGAAAAGAAAGTGGCAAACAATCATAAGGTCCACCTGTTGGTAATCGGTCACCTATGGGTGCTTGCAATATCAGATGTATCACTCGTACGTTGCCAACCCTGAGATATAACGAGTGAGAAGTCTCATGTAGGTACCTGTATTTTCACAGGACCCATCCAGAACCCAACTTTGCGAGTATTACTGCTTATTGGAAGAAATAGATAATGTTTATATAAAACGATTCAACGAAAATAAGTAACTATCTGAATAAGTAATTGGGTAGGCAACTTGTCACCTTAAGCTGCTGAAGGGCTTTACCTGGGTAGATTTACAAAGGCAGTTTATATTAGGCTGAGCCAATGAAGGATATTTTTGGTTATGTATATTTTCTACATAATACCACTTACGGTCACCCCGTTTTCTTGTGAACCCCCCCCCCACTAGTGACTAGCTACTGCACACGGCTTGCCCCGGGTGGTACCCGGATAAAAAGTAGTAATAAGTAATGAGTTCTTGTGCGTAAGAGTGCGCATTCGTCGACCATTTTTACTTCTTACTTTGCAAAATTGGTCACCGCGAAAATCCCTTTTATTGTAACGGGGTAATATACAGCCTATGTCCACCCTGAAGGTCCATTCTAAATATTGGTGAAAGAGATTATCTCCTACATATAAACTTACAAACTTTACCTCTTAATAATATTAGTGTAGATAGACAAATGACAGGAAAACTTTCCAACAATGTTTCACAATAATCCAACGGCGGAATCCGACTCTGGCGGCGGCGCGGCGAGATCAAAGCGGCTTTTGTGCATGAACGCGACCGCTAATGCCGCAATCGCTGTGATGTTCCCCCATCCGTGTGTTCACTTCCAACAACTGGAGAGAAGTTAAATGTGTGAAGGAATTATACATAAAAAAAAAGAAAACATATACGCACATATCTATTATTCACATGATGGACATACTCAGATCCATACTCAGTACGCAGATCCTTGAGGATACCAAGTAGGAGTTAGTTCTGTCACGTTCAAATGTCATATTTGGCACAAGCCCATGTTTTTCATAGAACTTAGAATCCCACGTGACAAGTTGCAAGCCCGCTTCATTAGGACACATCACACCAGTTTTATTCCAGTTTTGTTTCAGTAGTGCACGGCAAGACGCGGAAGGAGAAAGTCGCGATCACTCACCCTGATGAAGACTCTCGGAATGAGTCGAAACTTAGTCGGTGCCTTCACCAATAGTGCAGTACGTGAAAATTCCCGTTTTTACAATATGAACATCACACCAGAATCTGTGCCATATGTTTGGGTCATGGGGTTACACATCTATCACTTGTTAGTTACAGTTACATACGTTGTTGGCTAAAACAACGTATGTAACTGTAAAAACTTAACTTCACTTTTCATTACTTGGTTAAAACTTAACTTCACTTTTCATTATTTTGCCAGCACAATATTCCTCCCAAGTTCCTTTTGAGAATAATACTAATCAAGAAATGATTATAGCCAAATACTTTGCACATGCGAGACAGAAAATTATTCCTTATGTTTAGAACACTGTTTCTCAAAGTGGGCGATAACGCCCCCTTGTGGGCGCTTCAGGCCTTCAGGGGGCGGTAGAAGGCTCTAGAAGATATTGGGGGCGCTAAAGCGGTCTAGAGGGGAAAGCATGTTGTTATGTTTAATAACTTTGGGGGGCCCTAGGATTTTTTTAATTCTCAAAGTTGGCGGTGAGAAAACTAAGTTTGAGAACCTGTGGTTTAGAAGCTACAAGCTATGTGGCTTTACAAATAGTAGCTCAAGTTCGAACTTGATACAACTTGAACAGTTAGGGTCGCGTGGTTTGGAACCCTCCTGTGACTAGCGACTTAGCTACTCGTTCTAAGCTAGCTTTCAGAAACTGCTTCAGATTTCAATGTGCTCTGGAGTTGTAAGGATACGCGAAGTTGTGTGAAGCGTTTAAATTAATGAATAAGTCTAAATATACTTGCTTCTATACTTTATCGAGTAGCTTATTTTTTTTTAATTCTGCTTGGGATTCTTCATTTTATAAACGAGAATGTAATCACGTGCCTATTCGTGACTTTTTTGAATTTATATCCTACTAATATTATAAACGCAAAATTTTGTGAGGATGGATGTTTGTTACTCTTTTTCACGCAAAAACTACTTAATGGATTTTGATGAAATTTGACAATAATATAGCTTATACTTCATAATAACACACAACCTACTCTTTATCTGGGTACCACACGGGCAAAGCTGTGGGCAGAAACTAGTAATATTATAAAAGCGAAAGTTTGTGAGGATGGATGTTTGTTACTCTTTCACGCAAAAACTAATGAACGGATTTTGATGAAATTTTACAGTAATTTAGCTTATACATCAGAATAACACATAGGCTACTTGAAGCCGTGGGCGGAAGCTAGTTACCCATATATTATTTAGTTCACATTCATTATGAATTAGTCAACAGTATGGAGAAAATGATAGTTTTGTGACTCTATGTTAATTATAAATGAGAATTGACAAAAATAATTGCATAAATTATAAAGTTTTCCAAATATTCTTTAATATTATCACTTTTCGTACCAAAAGATCTCCATCTATTTTTACGTTAGAAAAATATTGGGAGAGCAGTAACGTTTGAAGTAATAAAACCTGATCAGTTTTACTGGCATTGCTCGTAAAGTACCCCCTTTTAAATTAAGATAACGTATAAATCTGTTTAAACTATTTTACTTACTACATAAAATTAGTAGGGTCGTTAGTCCTTTTCATTTTATGTATTGGATCATCAAAATTCACCTCTGCGAGAACCGTTAATCCGTTTGTTACAAATAAATACTTTAGAAGGGATCATTCCCACCACATCCAAAAAAGATTCCCACTCACATCCAGCAGCTTTTATTAGACAAAAAAAAACCCACTCACATCCACGAAATATTTGAAAAATAGCAAGAAATTCGACGCAAAAAAATAAAAATAAGTAGTTTACTAGTCAAGCTTACAAGCAAAACAGACATTTTTTTATCCAATCAGGGAGTAACTTAACCGGCCCTCTCTCTTTTTATTGCATTAAATAAATAAATAAATAATGCTGGACATTTTCACACAGCATCATATAGCCCCAAACTAAGCAGAGCTTGTATTATGGGAACTACACGACTGATATACTACTTATATACATATTTTTTTGTTAATACATACATATTATATTTAGAAAACACCCAGACCCGAGACAAATATTTGCAGATACAAACATTTGTCCCGTGGCGGGAATTGAACCCGAAACCTTCTGCGTCTCAGGCGGGCCTTCGCCCACTGCGCCACAGAGGTCGCATTGAAACAAAAATGCAGCTTTTTATCAGTAAAGTCGGCCAGTTGTGACGCTAAGTGCCAATTTGCTGTGTGTTGTGTTACAAGACCAAAAAGGAGACAAAACTATCAGAAGATTCTCGTACTGACTCTACCTTAACTTATGCATGGATATGAGTGGGAACGAAAATATTTTTAAAAAATATTATTAAAATGCTCGTGGATGTGGTTGGGAACTAATGTATGAAAGTTTTATTTTCCGAGAACAATGTGTTTGGATGTGGTGGGAAGTAGCCTTTAGAAGTTAATATTTCATTTATAGTTTTTTTTTATTTACAACATGTTCGTGTATGACGGAAACTATTCAATTATTCGGCTTCACCCGCATTAGTGTCATTTATAATGTCAATAAATAAACAAGGAAAATGTATTTTCGAAATAAGAATGTCTTTCAATCCAACTTCAATTTAATCTCTTCCGCATACGATTCAAATTCGGGAACAATGTCGAACTGTAATGTACGCATCCAAACCAAACACTCGAGCAAAGTGACAAAACGAAACACCACGAATTCGATCCGCCATCGCATCCCATAAAATATTCACGAAATCGTATAATAAAAGCTTTCATGCCTATTATTATCTAGACTAGCTTAGGTTTAGTTTGAGAGTACCGTAATTGAAGAACTACGCCTGGAGGTGAAATGTTAGAGCACTCAAGTAAAAATAAAGAGATAAGAAGAGACTCATTATAATGAATGAATAAGGTTCATCAATGTAGCTGTAAAACGGTAGCGTTTTATAGAATATTTTCCTTTCCTTTAGGCATTTGATTGTATAAAATATTATAAAAAGGTACTGTTTATAAGTTTGTATATAGGAGATAATCACCAAAACTAATTGCCCGCTTTCAAAAATTATTTAACAAATATTTAAAAAGGACCTTCAGGGTAGGTTAAAATAATAAAACTTTTCGCAACTTTACAACGTACGTCAACGAATGCATTTTTACGAACGTTGCCTTGGTGGTGAGAGCTGCTTTTCTACTGCTACTTTTTATCCGGTTTATACGCGGGCCAAGCCGTGAGCAGTAGCTAGTACAAAATGAAGAAAATTTCTAAATTGAATCACAACATAATGTTCGACAGACTGTGTAAAACACGCCACTGGCCCGTTTTGATATTTCAGCGAGAATCGCCACAAAAGCATGTTAAGAGAAACATCATTGGTTGGTCAATGAGTCTTCTGCGTTGGAAGCTGTCCAGATTGGGAGCGGTCGGAGTGATAGGAAGTAGCCATAGCCTTCAAAACAGCCTATCGATAAATCTGCTGCCATATGCAAGATTTTTTGAGGCTTTTATCAATCCATAAGTAATTTAATATGAATAACGTAGGACTAGTGAGGTAATAAATCCGACTACTTCTATCTACCGTAAAACTTATTAGTAAGACTAATGGAAACACATCATATATTTATCTTCTAACTCCTCCACTTATTATAATTAATGTGATACATAAGAGATCAGTACTAGAAGGATGAGCACTCAAAGCGACAGATGAGAAGACTAAAAGACTTGTTTCACAGAAGTATTCTTTATCTTCTTTTCCATAGACGGAATCGCTGTCTTGTTGCTCATGCTAACCCTGGATTATCTCATCGACTTTACTTTTATCTGCTATGGATATACGTGCAAATACACCGTCTCTTCATAACAGTTTTCTTTTTGGATGCATGAAAATCCATGCATATTTCTGGTGTTATAAGAAAAGTCTATAGGCAAAGAGATTTCTCGAACTATCTATCAGTTGCACCACACCTTTGTTCTTGTGAATCGATACGGTCGCGGCACTCTATGGCTGAATTATCGTCTCTCCTACACGGCGCTGGCAGGGACACTTTCAGATTTAAGTGTTATAACTTGGTCAATTGGTTATTTATGGTATACATTGTGGTGGAGCTTCAGGCTGCTCAAATATTGAAGGGAATGGATTGAGACAAAGCTTGCAGTCTCCGGCAAGAAGACGAAACCTATTACTACATCACATTTTACCGGATTTATTTTAATATTGATTCAGATTTCCTGGCAGAGTCGCAAAGATTACCTTATGGAAAAACAAAACTTAAACGCGCTTTCGCATAATATTATTAGAATTTACGAAAAGTTCTATAACAAGGAGATCTCAAGTTAATTAATTGATAAGAAGTCATAAAACAGGAAATCTTGGAATATAAATAAAGAGACAACATAAGAGCTAATATCGAAAAGCAAACATACGACAAAGAAACTCCGCGAGCGTAACTCAGGAAATGTAAACACTTCTTGATACTTTCCGAGTAGATCTCGAAACTTTACCTGCTTAGTATCAAAACCTTTTTACGTTTCCTTGTTTTATTTTTAACGGCGAAGTGGTAGAAGTTTTCTAGGGTTCCGTACACACGGGGTCCAAACGAAAACTTAGTGGGCGGCGGCACTTGTCTGAAACCTAGCCCTTTTTTAACTTCAAATTATACGTAGTTAAAAATGATGGCCTTAAGTTGAAAATAATGTGTGGCGCAATGTGGCGCGGTGGGCGAAGGTCCGCCTGCGACACAGTAGGTTGTGGGTTCGATTCCCGCCCTGGGAGAAATGTTTGTACGATCTGCAAATATTTGTTCCAGGTGTTCTGGGTATTTTCTATGTATAATAAAAAAATATATATCTATGTAATGTATTGTATTTAGTACATCAGTCATCTAGTACCCATAACACAAGCTCTGCTTAGCTTGGGGCTAGATGATGCTGTGTGGATTGTCCAGCATTATTTATTTATTTATTTATTTTATAGTACGAATATAATGATTTTATAATAGCTTGATTATGAGTGATATGTTCGTACTTTGTAAAATATATAAAAGGGGGCCAAATTAACAAAAAAACAATGTAGATGGCTAGCAGTACATAATCATTTCTTTTACATCTGGAGACTATTTTATTTTAGTAGCTGTGTTTATCATAAATATTCTCTACTATGTATAACAAAACTACTAAATAAATGTAAAAAATATTATTTACGATCACAAACTCTATCATTTTTTTTAATATAATTTGGTCCAGTTGTTATGCTGATGAATAGCAACAAAAATCTAAATAGCGTAATAAACGTATACATTCATAATATTAGCAAAAGTGGGGTAGGATCCATGACAGATCAATCTTATATATCCATGCTTTCACATTAGAAAAAGCTCTAGGTAATTTGTGTTTAAGAACTGAAAATACTATTTTCGAACATACTTACGAAGTTGCATTTTTTATTGGAAAAAGCGGCCGAAAACATTAAATTCTATCCTCAAGTCGGCCATGTCAATTCATGAAATTCAAACAAAACTTTTTTAATATCGGCTCCTGTTCAATTCCATCGGGAATCAGCTAAATGAATACAACAATAAATACTTTTTCTTTTCGGGGCCATTTTACATGATTGTGTACCTTAATTTAAATTTATTCCCGTCGTTTCATTTTGTGTAATGAATTTACTTGCGTATTTTTATGCGGGACCTGCCTTACTCACAGCCCGTGTATTCACGGTAATAAATAGCTTCTTGGAGTTTCGAATTTCATTTTGGGGGTCTCCCCCAAAAGTGAATTACAAACATATCGTGTTTTATCCAGATATATATTAATCTAACACAGATACCGTGAGAGTAAACGAGACGTATTTTATGAATAACGGGCGATAAAGTAAATTATTCACGCACTATACGAAATTATTAACATACGGCTAATTATGTTTTCCATCGCCATTTTGAAAACATGTTTTAACACTATCAGAAATCGAATGAGTTGATCCATTGACATTACTAAATTTTAAATTCTAATTTTGATTATTTCTATAAAATATTACTAACCCATAAACCAAACAAAATTACATCCTTCAAGCGAAGGTAGAATTTATCCAATTGATTCAAGCTTATCGAAATAACTTCAATGAAATATACAAACATCTATGTGACCTTTCGCATATATTTGAACATATGAGTCCTAACAGACAATGACATTTCTCGGTTAGTCTAGTTGGTATCAATAGAGGTATTGCTCTTGCCTCTACCTGAATAAGATACAATGGGTTCCGTACAATAACATAGAGCCTGAATAGGCTGACATGCAACATATGCACGTAAATATATATATAATAGGTAACTACGACTACCGTGTGCGATGCCATTAGTTGAATAAACAAACTGTTCCATTTGATATTTATTTATGCAAAGTATACTAAGCTGAAAACAAGAGTAAAGTTTATCTATATAGTTGGGACTACCACTTCACTATGATTAAAGTTTTCTAGTTACTTAAATCCTGGGGGCATTTACAAAGATGTTTTCTACAAGTAAATGAATCCATCAAGCGGGTCTGTTAAAATATCAAGTCAGATAAACAAATAAAAAATATCAAGCATTTGTAGATAGAGTTTTTTTAATGGCAGACATTTTCATTCACTTTATGGATTATGTACATATTCATACTTAACACATTTTTGTCTGTATTCACTTTCACTTTTCCTTAAAAAAAAATAAGATGACCTACATTTCAGCGTTTAATGAAATCCTGCATCCGCACTGCGAAGTTACAATTTATATGTAAAAGTTGGTAAGAGCGCTTTTATCGCTGGCAGCATTATCCTATTATTTTCCCGCCGATGTTATTATTCAATTTTGCTGAGTTAGCGCTCCTGCCGGACGCGCCGCCATCTTTAGTGTTCGCGGGAAAAATAACGATAAATGTATGCGAATGAAAAATGGAGAATCAATTAACGGAATCTATGATGCACTTAAGATACATATTTGAGCTAATATCTAAATAGATATTGGAAAGTGGTAAAAATCGTGGTTGTGGCGGTCTCTAAATTATAAATAAAAAACAAACACGCTCACAACTGTACCTATTCCCCATTATGGACATCGAAGTAGTCAGAGATACGTCCAAACATTACATTTGGCACATGCCTGCATTTTGCAGGTAGATAGTGTTCCACGTGACAAGCTTCAAGCTCAAATAAAATCATTTATTGTTTGTGAATTTAGATAAGTGTTACATCAAGGTGATAAATTAAATTATTTGTATCGCCTCAGGCTTACAAACATTGAATTAAATTAGGTATCTCAAAAACACTAAAATTAACATAAGTGTGTACAGAAAATAAAAAATAAAATGTCAAATTAGCACAGTCACACAAAAACTCATCCACTGTGTAATACTTTTTTTTTCTTTTTTTTTAAGCTCATCGGCGCTTAATGTAATACTGACTGATAGCACATGCCTTCAATTTTTGGGCATCTTGGTTTCCTCACGACGTTTTCATTCACTACGTTTCAAGCACGTGTTAATGGGCACATCAAATCTATTAGTGCACGACCGGGTTCGAACCCACGACCAGATCAGAAGTCAGAGTACCGCCCACTAAGCCAACACGCCTCCTATTAACTAACTACTAAATACCAATTAATGTACCAGTTCGGCGAAACGAATATTTTATCCAGCTAAATAGAAATCTAACTCGGGTACAAAGAAAGTAAACGAACCGTATATTATGAATTACTTACCCATGTTGGACGACACTGTTAATTCACGACGCGACTTGCTCCCTCCGCAAGGGAGCCAGTCAAAGACTCTCGGAATGAGTCGAAACTTAGTCGGTGCCTTCACCGATAGTGCAGTACGTGAAAATTCCCGTTTCCACAATATGTATAGTCAAGTCCACGATAGTTTTTGGAATAAAAAAAAACACTGTTAATTATTCACGTAATAGACGTAATTATTTACATAATTATGTTTTCCTTCGCCATTTTGAAAACATGTTTTATCACTATCGGGGATCTAATGAGTTGATCTATTGACGTTGCCGTTTCGTTACGATCCGTATCCGGCGATGGAGCGGTGTCATTCCGTCCGGGCGCCGGACGCGGGGCCTGTCCGGACACGACGGAGGCAGATTTATTACCGGACAGTGTCTTGATCTCTGAATACCTAAATATTTCTATATTGACGTGATGGATATGAATTGAACAAATAGAAAATAGGAATATTCAGAAACTTACAAAAGGTTGTACTTTCACAAACAAACAAACACACTCACCACTGTATTTTCCAAGATGGACATCCTCAGATACATACTCAGTGCGTAGATGCTTTGAGGATACCAAGGGGGTAGTCAGAGGACGCCCAGACATTATATTTGGCACATGCCCGCGGTTTGCTAGTAATCAGCATTCCACGTGACAAGCTCATCGCCGCTTATTAGAACACTAACCGATGCCACGTGCCATTGGTTGAACGGCATGCCGGAAGTCGGGGTATCGTTCAACACGGTTCTTAAATAAGTAAACTATTCTTCTTTATAAACACAAAGGCTATTGCGTTATCTATTCAATGTCCGTTTTTCACAACTTTACAAACAGTTGTTTTATGTACCTACATTCCTAGATTAAAAATAAAAAATATTTTTGTCGTCTCAAATATTGAAATTCTGGAATTTAGTCTACATCATCTTGTGATTGAACCCCACTCAATTATATAGTACTTCTAGGTATACTTTCCAGATAAAAACCTATATGCAGGTTTTTCCTAAAGATTGTCGTAAAAAGTTTAAAATGGAATCAAAGTGTCTCTCTTCGCTCCATAGAAACTTGCATTTCATTTTTTTTTCTATATAACTTTGTTATTTTTTATCTTGCGTTTTCATAACAGTTTTCTTTATTGTAAACTCTTTTTACATAAAGGTGGTAGATTAAAAAAAAACATTAAAAAAAACCATTTCAGGCTTACAATAGTTTCATATTGTCTATTCGTATAGTCGGGCATAATGTTTGCTAGCTCTGATAAAAAACAACAAGAACGTAGATAATAAAAAAATAAAAATAAAGTGGGTATATTCTGTCACTGCTATTTATTCTGTAGCCGCGGGTTAATTCTCATCTTAGCCAGGGTGATTACAGATAACAGTGTATCCAGAGTTTCAGATGGTAATGATTGCGGTGAAAGCCGCATGATTGATGATCCTCGGACCTCAAACCCCCGAATCACTGTTGTCTGCTTTCACTCAACCCCTTTAATCGCCTGAAAGGGTACTAATTTTCACCGGAAAAGATCGGATTATTATATTATATTGTTACGGATTACGTGGCAAATAGAGCTTGACAGTTACGAAAGTTCTACCGTGAAATAAAGATTTACTCAATTACCTTCTAGGGATGATCTATCTATTTGCTGTGGATGTTTTCCCCTTGTTTTATCTATTACCTGCGGCAAACTTTTGTAACTATTTCCCGGAAATTCCTCGTAACCTTGAGATAAATATTTCCGGCGTGTAGACTATTACAAACATCTTACTTGGGCTCACCGTCCACTAAACCATCACAAACGCTTGGTGATATGACATAAGTATTTTATAGAGTTCAGTAGATGCGTAGCATAATTAAAAAAAAAAAACAAATACTTATGTGGAAAGAATTGCTGATTTATTGTCACTCATTCATAAAAGCCCACGTTTTAGTAGGCAGTGGTCTTATAATGAATAGGAATTCCTATCATTGTGAATTTACGGGACATTCTTTCTCGCTCTGAGATACTTGCTGAATGCGGAAGTAGGTAATCGTGACTACCTACGTACTAACAAAGAACAAACACGCTCACGACTGTATGCCTCATAATGGACATCCTTAAAAAAATACTGAGCGCGTAGATGATACCGAAGAAGGATAATCAGAGGCACTCCCAAACATTACATTTGGCACATGCCCATGTTTTTGCAAGTAAAAGTACAGTATTTAGTACAGTAGCATCTACGTTTAATGTAAACCAATCTGTGAATTTTGAGGCTAATTTTGAGTTAATAACGACTATCTTTCTAACATCACATTGTTATTCATACTATAAAACGGGCTTTTCTGGATGTAGACTCACGGAATGATTAAAAACCTAGAGGATGCCTTCACCGATAGCTCGTGACCCATTTAACAATTTGCATAATGTAATCCACTTTGTTAATAAAACCATTTTAATGAGAATGATCTTATTAACATTTATTAATGATAATTTACAACAGAGAGAGAATTTACAATGGATTAAAGAGATATTTACAAGAGAGGCCGTGCTACTCTCCGCTTGCGTAATTCAGACATGCAAGTAATATCGTCAGAAACAGCTCCACTACAATCGAAAAACTAATTCGAATAAGATAAATTTGTCCGCAGAGCACGTTTTCACATCAACACAAAATACTCTGTATTACTATCGTAATAAAATGACCGACGCGCGTATCTTATCAACCATGTATCTGAAGGCCTGAGAAAGTCAGATATAAGTATGTGGTTAAAATCACTACTACAGTACTAATCTGACTGAAGTCTTATCAAAGTTCAACTTAAGTTTATTCAAAAAGATTAACATTACAGAAAATTCTAACGCTTAAACCACTTAATTGCTTGCACAGTTAACTTAAACAATTAAAAATATACCTAGGTTAATATTAAATAACAAACACAGAGTTAAAATTTAACTAAGGTACATACTTTTGGGGAAGATCAGGAGGAATTGAACCACGTAACACTGATTATAAACTTTCACACTTTATTTATATTTCGTTACACTTGTTACTCCGTTCGACACTTCTCAACGACTGCCTCGAATACACCGTGACGTGACAAAAACGAAAGCCCCTGATTGGCTACAGAACTCTTAGTCAAATCAACAACTGGTTGAATTATGTATTCAATATTCAACAAGTCAATTAAGTAACTAATATTAGTAATATCTTCGAACAAATTGTCATCTGAGCAATAACTTAAAAATAGATAATTTACTTGATTGCAATGGACAGTCCTAACAATACCTACTTTAAAACATAACACCTTATGCGGAAATAAATCAAATCAAATCAAATCAAATTAATTTATTGCATGAAATACATGTTTAAAAAGTTGATAAAAAGCAATGGAATGACACAGTGTATTCTGCCCTATTGGGCGTGCAATGTTTTAAAATTTACAATATAACTAATACTATTCTAAATACATAAACAATCACATAAAAATAAAAATTCCATAAATAATAATAATAATACAATCATTGAGAAAAAAAATGTCTATGTTATTATACCTACCTACAATTTATCAGTCAAAAATTCATTAAAGGAGTAATAGCATTTATTTGTCAATAGTTCAGTCACTTTCCTCCGAAACAACGTAATTCTCGTATGGACTCTGGCAGTTTATTAAATGTGAAAGGTGCTGAGCAGAATATACTTTTACGCATTAAGGTTGTTTTTTGGAGTTGCGAGTAACAATGTTTGTCACGTCTATTGCGAACCACGGCATCAGAGAGTTGTTCAAACAAATCTGGGTTATTTTTAACAAACATAACCGTTTCAAATATATATAGCGCAGGAATCGTCAAAATATTATGCTGAGAGAAAAATGGTTTACACGAGTCCGTTACTTTCAGACTAAACATGGCCCTTGTGCATCGCTTTTGATATTTGAAGATTTTTTCAATATCAGTAGAGTTTCCCCAAAAAAGTATACCATAACGAATATTAGATGCAATTAGTCCATGGTACGCTGTTAACAGGGTTTCCACATTAACTATTTTAGATATTTTAAATAGGACGTAAGCTAAGCTATTAATTTTCTTACACAAATTTTCCAAATGAGATTTCCAGTTGAGTTTTTTGTCAATAGTAAGTCCTAAAAATTTTGTAATGTCAACTTCATTTATATTGTAATTACCATATTTAATGTCAAGTGAATGTAGAGTTACCTATCTACCTATAAAACTTGACTGTGTAGTGACTAGTATTAAAAAAAATCTAGGTACCACAGGTAGATGATTTAAGATCGGATGAATCTGGTTTTCTGTGCCTTTAGATGCCCTTATCGCTTCACTTGTTGTCAGCTCTGAGCAAACGCAAACTCAAACTGAAACTAAAGCTCCAAGCGTCCACGATTGGAATGCGCTAGAATGGGCGCACTTTGTGTTCGCGCATTATCCTTAGACGTGGCTGGAATCCCACTGATTCCATTCGCGCTTTTATCCGTTTACACCCAACAAGCAATAAATGCTTACAAATGAAACAAAGGTCGAGATAAACCCGATAAGGCACAATGGCTGGTGACGCTATCGTCCGTCAACGTTGCTCTCTTTTTGACGTTATCTTGCACCGGGCTCTCTCTTTTTAATTGAATGTTCTGTTTGCGTTTTGTTTCATATTCGTTAAGTGGAGGGCCGTGTCGACGATAGTGAGTGATTTAGGGATGCCCTCAGAAATATTGCCCGCTTTCGAGGAGATATATCAGGGAAGTGTTTACAGGGCACCAAATTGAATAACACAACTAGTTTCACGTAGTTTAGGTACAGGCTAAGGGAATAGCTGGATTTATCCAAATAAACCCTAGGCGTGGCTTGTCAACGAGGCTTGTTATTGAAAAAAAATATCTTTCTTGCTTTTCTAGCTGGTCTTTTAGACCACTAGATACTGATAGTAATATTAATAAAGAAATACCCAAAATTATCCTTGAAATAAACGTTTTTTAATTTGACTGTCGCGCATTTTCAGGTTGAGTTATACTCGTATTTACGAGAAAGAGAGCGAAAACATCATAAAATTTCGTTTTTTTTTATTAAAAGCTTTTATAAAACTAAATAAAACATCAAATTATTTGTGCTTTGTTTTCCGATCATTGATCAACTAAATTAAAACATCAAATTATTTGAACTTTGTTTTCCGATCATTGATCAACTAAATTAAAACATCAAATTATTTGAGCTTTGTTTTCCGATCATTGATCAACTAAATTAAAACATCAAATTATTTGAGCTTTGTTTTCCGATCATTGATCAACTAAATTAAAACATCAAATTAATTGTGCTTTGTTTTCCGATCATTGATCAACTAAATTAAAACATCAAATTATTTGAGCTTTGTTTTTCGATCATCGATCAACTAAATAGTTTTGTTGATTGAATATTCCGATATTTTTTACAACAGAACTTGTAAGATAGGTTAGTGAACCAGCTGGTTCTCACACGCTGTGGCAGGTAGGTATAGGTTATCGATAAGGTGTAAGTTTACTCGGGATATGGAAGGAAAACTTGCGAATGTAGAGCGAAATAAAAAAGCGCCCGGAGCGTGTACGTTACGGTTATTTATTGACTGTCCCCGTAGATAGATCCAATATTCGGATAAAGAAAACGATTGTCATATTTTTACAATGATTACTCGTTCGATTTAGTTTTCCTTATGATATTTGCAGTTAATTTTTTTGGGTTCCGGTGACATTTTGCGGTGGTGCATTACATACGTCGTAAAGTGAACGGTTATGTTGTCAGAGAGAAGAATCTTTATTGAAATAGGCAAACCCATAGATTTTTGATAACACCCACATAATACAGCAATTTTATGAGAAGACATGTTATAGAAACAAACAAATAAAGTTATTTTGCATCATTCATCATCCGTTTCATTAACCCACTAGATTAGAAGATATCGCTTTTAAGTGATAAGACCGCTCATTGTACCTTTTAATATTTATTTTTATATTTTGACTATTTCATAAGATGTACAAAGTATTTTCATTCATTCATGCATTAGTTTTTAGGGTTCCGTACCTTAAAAGGAAAAAAGGAACCCTTATAGGGGCATCGTTGTCCGTCCGTTTGTCTGTCTATCAAGACCCTTTATACCAGGAACGCGTGGAAGTTGAAATTAATATCAAATACGTTGGTCTGCGGCCTGAATATCACTAATTTTGGTGAACATACATTCTAGGAAGACTCGCACTTATGCGGGTTTTATTTATTGAAATCACAAGGCGACGACAGGTATCGTCGTATAAACTATCATAAACTATACGAAGTGATTTTACGTTAAACCGTACGTAGAAGATTCAGACACAAAACCAACAGACAATTTTTTTTATTATTCTCATCTGTCACCCTGCTCTGACCCCCTAGGATAACAGTTGGGAAAAAAGTTCGATCTGTCCCCTTTTTTTACAACGGGGGACAGATAGAACTTGTATTAATTGAAAATGTTCTATCTGTCCCCTCGTCAGTAACAAGGTGACAGACAGAACTATTTATTCCTACCTGTCCTATAATAAAAAAAAATCATTTAATAGGTACATACACTCTGCACACATAAAGCTGTATAAATTCATCTTGAAAAGAGTTGGGCACTAACTAGTTTATTTTTTATGTGAAAATATACATTTATTTATACTATTTACAAGTAGGTATATACAAAAAATACAGATGAAACAGCTAGCCATCTAAAGACCGTTGCAAACGATCTATAGATAGCTCAACTGATCCAGATCACTACCAGACGGAAGCGTTCCCAAAATACTGGTCGCATTGTCACGCTGAATGGGAATGCTAATGCGTTGACCCAGATAAGAGCCAGCTCTCTGGTCACGCGTCGTTTCGACCAGTCGCCCTGAAATAAATTTGAAAACGTGAAGGGCTTCACAAATCAATCATTGATGACATCAAATACCAAATCATCAATATTGCTCCGCAGACGCGGTGCTTTGGGATATTCATGACTAAAGTGATTGTCACAGTGCAACAGAACACCATCATTACCGTACTATGATTGCCAGGTTTTGCGTGTTTATGAAATTAAATGAATTTAAGTGGTTTATCCGAACAACAGGATCTGTATTGAACATTGTACAAGCGAGTAAACATGAAATTGGACCGCATTTTTTATCGCGTTCTTTAAATATCCATTCAACGCTGGTTTACTCAACTGTAAACAATACACTGGATCAGTGAATGTCAGTGTTTTAAAGGGTAAAACTTTCTGTTACAAACCTCTTTTTTTTTTTTTTTTTAAACTTACTTGCGGATCACTCGATTTCGTTTTAAGAAAAATAAGCAATAAAGCTTTATTCATAATTCATATTTGTCTCAGGTCTGGGTGTTTTCTATATATAAAATGTATGTACAAAAAAAAATGTATATAAGTAGTATATCGATAATGTAGTTCCCATAACACAAGCTCTGCTTACTTTGGGGCTAGATGATGCTGTGTGAATATGTCCAGCATTATTTATTATTATTATTTATTATAATAATGTTAAAAATTGTTTTGTGACTTTAGCATTGGTTGTTAACCAATGCTAAAGTCACAAAACAGTTTTCCGAGGCGAGTCCCCCTTCTGCTACGTATCTTTGTCTTGTAACGTCGGCAATAATCAGCGGTGCATCGCACATAAATCAACGGTCGCCTCTGCATTGTCTATGCGAAATATATCCCTATATGGTACGGTTTATGCCTCTATAGTGACGGTAGGAATTATTGTCTTGTATATATATTATTAAACTAATGCATCAGTAAGTCAAGAAGCTTGTAAGTTATAGCTGGATGCCAAAGTTGTTGCCAGTTTCCAGTAACAAGGTGTTTGTACCTTGTCAGAGACTACTCTGGAACAAACTAATGTAACTTCAGATGTAACTTCGAAGTACTAATAAGACGGATCAAAGAGTCCTACTATACCCTTTTATGCCTACCTGGTTCCTTATATTATCCAAAAAAACAATAAGGCATTATTTCCTCTAAAATCGTCTGTTTATCAAACCTTCCCTACCCTACTTGATTTTTCTCAATTCGGCAGTTTTAGCCCCACCTACCTAGTAAGGGCACCTGACCTTCTGATCCGGGGGGTTTTATCACTTGAAAGCTCAGTGATAAATCCCGCGTAAACTGTGAACATTACCTTAATTGCGCACACAGGCCATTGTCTTTGTTTTAAGCCAAGATTTTTCCTTTACAATGGCTATTTTCACGGCTATATACTTCTCTAAGGGTATGCACACACGGAATCCTACTAATATAATAAATGCGAAAGTGTGTGCGTGTGAATGTTTGTTACCACGTATCTCCGTAACTACTAAACCGATTTTGATTAAATTTGGAATTTAGATAGTTTAGGATCTGGAATAACACATAGGGTAATCTAATTTTCGAAAATCGACCCGTTAGGGGGTTAAATAGGGCGGTAAAGTTTTTTTTTTTGCTTTGAAAAAAAAAATGTTTGTTTCGCTCAAAACTGTACAAATAAACTTTAAAGTAAATAATGAAACACGTATTTTTATTTTTTCAAAACTACCCTTTGGGGTGTGCAATTGAGTTCAAAACTTTGTATAAATTGAAATCCTTGGTTTGATGCATTCAAAAGTTGGTGGACATAGTTTGAAGCCTGGAGACGGTCATATGCTACTTTTATTAACATACCACGCGGGCGAAGCCGCGGGCAACAACTAGTAGTTATTTAAATTGTACGTTAGCTATTGAATGACTATCAAAATACAAAACTCATAAATTTTTGAACAAATAGTTAAACATGTTCGAATAGACGTAAAAAAACACCGCGTTTGCAACTCCTATAGTATGTAAGTGGTGTGTTACGGTGAAGGCAAGCAAATAAAAAAAATATAAATCTGGTATTTTTTTCACACAGCATCATTTAGCCCTAGACTAAGCAGAGCTTGTATTATGGGAACTACATGACTAATATACAACTTGCATACTTTTTTGTAAATACATACATATTATACATAGAAAACACCCAGACCCAAGAGAATATCTGCAGATCATACAAACATTTGTGTCGCGGCGGGAATCGAATCCGCAAACTTCTGCGTCAGCTAACCTTTGCGTAATGAAGATTGTATTGCGTTTGTATTACAAAATAAGACAAAAAAGTAAACGGCATACATACCAATCACAGAACTAACTAGAAAAACATAAAAACATACTTAAAAAATCTACATAAATACATACGTGTAACGTCATATCCGGCAAGACATTATCGTTTGTTGGTAGCTCTGATTTGACTCGTGTACCCCGATACTTGAGTCAAATCAGAGCTATGCGGCGTCGCAAGTATTGGTGGGGGCAAATAAATAAAAACCCGGTATCGGATCAGAACGCGGTCAGTCGTGCACTTATTCAGTTAATGGTAACCTATGCCCAACTACAGTGTGACATGAAAATATAAGTGAAGAGATACAAATTGTTTAAATTCACAATAGTGCCGCGATTCTTAGTAGAGAAGAAATAAGTTCTAGCGAGGTTCAGTTTCATATGTATTAAATTTTTGGGTGTAGATTTAATCTATTCTATTTTTGCAGAGAAATGAAATGTTTTTGTAAAGTTATGATTTGGAAACTGCCATATGAGCAGCAGATATTGCACGAGCTCCATGAAGTGCGATATTAATGATGGTTGATAATGACAGATAGATCAGATAACACTGAACGATACAGGCGCTGCCTAAACGCCCTGTATGCGCCCGCTCTTATCCTACAGATAATGTATTTCCTTTGTCTATTGTGTACCGTGATTCATATAAATCACTTCGCCTTTTTATGGTTCCCTGGTGGAATAAGAGAGCGGAAGGTGCGGAACTGCGGAAGTATGGAGATTGTGGTTTATATATTTTTCTCCGCTTGTTTATTGAAAGTCTGGCTCATATTGAGAGATATTTTGGCAGAATAATAAAATATTTGGGATAGTACGTGGAACCATTTCATCCACGGTCGTTCGATCTGAGAGATTTCGAATCAACTCGATATTGTCTGATTTCCGCTTCTCCTTCACGATTCAATAGAAACTGGTTTTTTTTGTGGCGATCGACGCTGACATCACATGGCTTTACTGCCATTGGTTTTTGACAGTTTCATTTTTTTTACAAATAATTTAAAAAAATGTTATTTTTTTACATGTTTTATTTTGAACATATTCACATATATAATATTATGTCTGTGAATATGTTGATATAGTAACGAGCGTGCTATTCACACATGGGTCTTTCGTCACTGATAGCTAGGTGGCACTTTGTCTCACCACTAGCATCACATTTGTGTAAATGCGGTATTATCTTGACTACAGGCAGGTAGATACTAATAACAGATTTTATATCTACCAATTGCCTTTTATTATTCCAAGTTAAAAATAAATATACAAGTTGGTATATACAAAATAATACAGATGAAAAAGACAGAAGACTGGTTGACTGTTGACTATCCGAAGACTGTTGCTATACATAGGTCAACTTCAGGGGTCTAGACAAATACCTCACGCTTACTTTTCCTTTTACGCTAACGCAAATTTGTGAAGATAAAACTTGGCAGCCGTCACGTGACATTTCCACAGCTAATGTCATTTTCATACAATTCAATAATTCCGCAGGTGTGAACGCCAACAGTGGTATTTGTCTAGACACCCAGATCGCTACCAAACGGAAGCGCTCCTAAAATGCTGGCTGCATTGCCACGCTGAATAGCAATGCTAAATAAATTAATTAATATACACATATTAACTAGGTACCCTTTGAAGTGAGAAGCCTTTGAATTGAATCAAAGAGAAACACACCTACGTAGTGTACTTCTGATGCATAGGTCTAATATACCCTCGTGCTTGCGGGCTAGTTCTACTTGGCGCTGGTAATGATTCCATGTTTATATTTGTATCAAAGTGCAAGGTTTCAGCTTTCCAACTCGTTTGTCGGGTTGAGCGGTGGTAGGGCTGTCGCAAGATATAGTTTATACCCGCCGGGTATTTTACCGCCGTTATTATACCCGCCTGCCAATCCAAACAAATGTGTGCTCAAAACAGTGAAGGAAAATAACGTGACCAAACCGTAATGCCCTAGAACCAAAAGTGCGAAGGCATGTGCTACTGGTTAGTGTTCCAATAAGCGGCTTGCAACCTGTCACGTGGTATGCTAACTGCTTGCGAAAATTGGGCATGTGCCAAATGTTTAGCCAAATAGGAATTAGTCAGACGCACGTCTGACTACCTCCTACTTGGTCCTTAAAAAAATCTCACTGCGTATGTATCTGAGGATGTCCATTATGGGGAATAAAGTCGTGAGCATGTTTGTTTTTGTTTGATTGTCGAACGAAAAAGAAATTCCTACATCCAGAACTTAAACTTAAATTTACAATCTAAAAAACTAAACCTCTTAATAATATAAATTTAGATTTAGATTTTTTTGCAATTACAACGGTCATTTTTCTATTTGCCACTAAAATCATTCCTTCTTACCGTGATTATGATCTCCGGAGTGGTATCGTCTCGTCGGCAGCCCTAATCAAGGAGGGCGGGTCAAGAGTCGGCCGGGAGGCTCCGCGTTATTAAACCAGCGCAGGCCCTCCACAAGCGGGTCAGGTATCAATCGCCGCCGATGTCATAACTCATCGGTAAATACTTCTCGGTTCTGTGTCTTCGATCTTCCACACTAACACAACAACTAAAGTGAGATAAGAGTTCACGAAATTTTAAACTCTTTCTGTTCGTACCAGCTTTAGAGGTAAATTCGTGTTTAAATGACCTCGATTCTGTAATACACTAACTAAACTAAATTTAAACTGTCGCTCTCTTTTACTGATATTGTACGCAAGAAAGATACGGCAAGAATTTTACTGCTGTCAAATCAGTTTACGTGCCGCTTTTCTTCGTGTTTATAGTAAGCATGTTTTGAAATCACGACTAAATTTGTATGGAAAACTTAAATCTGACTTATTTGACAGCACTCAAATTGTAGCTATCGCTTTCTTGCTTGCACTATCAGTAAAAGAGGGCGACAGTTTACATTTAGTTTAGTTAATGTACTACAGAATCGAGGCCAATAACAAACATCTGGTCAGTGCTAAATTTGAACCATTCCTAGAACACGCTATCTATGCATTTCGTTAAATCACTAAGCAAGAATATATTTTAAGTTATTATGAGCTTGATTGGTGTTTTTGTACTATGTGCATTAAATATCCATTGCTAGGTTTAAAGTGCCGTTTTGTTTGAGTTATTGGGAGCGACCTTTAGCCTTTACAACTTCTAAAATAGATTTTTGACTTATTTCCTACGGTTTATTGTCTTTAATCTTGATATTATCCGTTTTAGTAGAAGTATATTCGTCTTGAATAATATTTTATTCTGAGTTATAATAAAACGTGACCCAGTACCAGGCCGATAATATTACCTTCACCTTGAGGTTAAGAAAAATAACAACAGCTTTTCAAATAGCTACAAAAATAAAAGTGTAATATACACGGCATGGTAGGTAAGTATTCCTCGCCGAAGCATATCTTCCAGCTGGTTTGTGGATGATATAAAGATGATAACAAGCAGTAGTAAATAAGTTAAAAATCTATTTTAAAGTCATATATTCATTCAAATTATCTTGTTCACTTTGAAACGTCAATTTCACCTACGCCTGTTCCTCATTCTTATTCTTTATTGTACACACAGATAATACAGACAAAAGACTTACATATAAGACATGTACAAAGGCGAGCTTAACCCTAACAAGAGTTTTCTTCCAGCAAACCTTTGAGGATAGGGACAGCTGATAAATAGCGGTGGGTACGTGTACACAAACAGGAAAAAAATATACAATAATAGCACACATTTTATAATATAATACATAAATAGATACATAGTATAAATATATATACAAATACATAAATATATATATATATTTATAACTCACAATATATATAACACATATATATATAACCGCGTCCAAGCCAGGAAATAAAGAAGTAAAATTATTCTAATATTTTTCATAGACCAGTTATTGTTATAGACAATTCCTTGACTTTACTTTATTGGAATCTTTTAGGCAAATGCTCGCGACTTTTTCGGCGTTGAGTTTTTTCATAATTTGTACTTCACCTTTTCGGTTCACCCTCGAAGTGTACAATTTCGTCATATCAGATTTACAATTTCGGCACTAAATTCAAACAATCAGCAAGTATTTTATTTATTCAAGTACAAAAGGGCTTTGCGGTTAATACGATTATGACGCCCTGGTTACAAAATCAGCGTAGATACAAGAAGCTTAACTTGCGTTGGCATATCTGCGACAGTTTTTCTATAGGAACATCAAACGGGTCTTACAGTTTAGGTTCCACTTTTATTTGGAGCCGTTTCTCTTATACACCAACTATACATAATTCAAACTGCCGCTCTCTTTTATTGATAGTGCTAGCAAAAAAGAGATAATAAGAATTTAATACCGTCAAATTAGTTCACATGTCGCTTTTCCTCGTGTTTATTGTCAGCATGTTTTGAAATCACGACTAAACTTCTATAAAAAACTTAAATTTGACTAATTTGACAGCTATAAAGTTGTTGCTATATCTTTATTTTGTCATTGTTAGTAAAAGAGAGCGATAGCTAATATTAAGTTTAGTTGATGACTAGCCAAGAGAATTGACACCATTGCCAATCAGCTAGTCAGGCAGTGAGACAGACAAACAACCATTTTTATAGTAATTATCATTCCCTATCTCTGAAAACAGATTACCACGCAGAACTCAAATTCATCGGTATATATATGATTGTAATTTTTTTTCAGGACATTTTCACAGAAGGTCTAAAGTAAGCAGAGCTTGTATTATGGAAACTACACGGCTGAGATACAACTTTTTTTTTTGAGAATCCTCCTACTAATATAAACGCGATAATTTGTGAGGATGGATGTTTGTTACTCTTTTACGCAAAAACTACTAAATGGATTTTGATGAAACTTTACAGTTATATAGCTTATACATAAGAATAACACATAAGGCTAGTTTTAATCCAGGAACCACGCGGGCGAAGCCGTGGACAGAAACTACTACATACATATTATGCATGGAAAACACCCAGATCCGACTACACAAATATTTTTCTCGCGACGGGAATCGAATCCACAACCTTCTGCGTCTCAGGCGGGCCTTCACCCACTGCGCTACAGAGGTCGTCAAGTTACCGCCGTACTAATAAGTAGGTATTCTGTGTCGCTACCAGGAAATGTTATTAACTCGCAAGATGAACTGTTCATTAAGGTCGGGTAGTTTGGATAGCTAAACTAAACAGACGTCGTAACTTACCGATTTCAATTCGTAGGCTGAGTGCACACAGGCCCACTTTCACTTGATTATACTTGAGAGAGATGGCGTTGCAGGCGACGTAAACATTAGCTCTGCGTAAATTATCTGATTAAAATTATCTAAAACGTGATTCTTTCAATAAAAAAGTGTTTATTCTGTGTGTAACTGAGTGACTTCACTGCACAAGTGTTTGTAAAATGTTTCAATCGTGAAAAAACAAATAAAACAAGACTAACTAAGTGACACCGTGATCCAGTTTATCTGTGTAAAAGTGCAAAAATCTAACAAATATCATACTATTGTTGTATCCCTAACAATAATAATAACTTAAGACCTCCGTAACAGTGAGAATAAACAACAAAAAAGGTGAATAAACATTTGTACAAAAAGCGACCGTTGACGGCGTCGTGTTTACATTCGAACAAAAGTGAACTTTGGACTTGTGTATCATGACAGCTGTTATATGAATTATAATCTAGCAGTGTATTCCCTAATTTCGTCTAGAATCGTAATATCGACGCTTGACGTGTGGAGTATCATATGGACTGGCAAGATCGGGGCGCGAGTTCGGACCTCACCGGCGGCGTGGCGCTGATTTTAAATATTCAATAATTATATGTTTTTATATAATTATTGAATATTTAAAATCAGATCATCTACAGAAAGCGGTGGTCAAAACAACACCGGATAAATCAATTTAAAGCTTCAGAGGGCGCCACCAATATAGAGCGCAGCACGGATATCAAAAAATCGAAGATAATCTATAGAGGGCATTTGCGTACAGGCAATATGAACTTCATAGAAAATATAACATTTAGAAAAAACAGAGCCAAATCAAATAGTTTAAAAAGTCAGAGTAGTGAAGATGAGACTACACAAACACAAAATAATTTGACATCCAATAGCTTACCAGAGATATCAGATGACGATTCATATAATGTCCAACAACTCAAAGATCGGATTGAGGCACTTGAGACAGAGCTCAAAAGTGCACACAAGGAAATTGAAGTATTATCACTACAAAACAGTGAATACAAACGCTGTAATGAAGATCTCCAAAAATCAAATGAACTACTAAAAAAGGTTACAATTAGCCCTGCAAAATGCAAACAAACACCCAAAAAAAGAGCTGACTTAAAACAAACACATACATCAATTGAATCGCCAAAGAATGCAAACAAAAAGAAGACAGTTACTATACAAAAACCAAAACCGGACGTTGAATTAAAGAAGTCAGAGATGGAACGAGCAACACAAAGAAGTGTACAAGACTATCCAATAAAACAGAAAAAAATATGCATACTAAGCACGAACAAACACAATAAAATCTTGCCAATAGCAGAAGAAAGCTTGGACAACTACTCGACATTATGTCATTATTTAAAACCTAACAGTGCTACACAAGAATTATCAACCGACATCAAAATTAAGGTAGCAGATTTCACAATGAACGATTTTTGCATAGTTTTTATTGGAGAGGAAGAGTTTCAAACAACTCATGACTACTTCCAAATCATTGCTGATATTAGAGCTGTATTACAAGAAGTGAAGCACACAAACATCGTAATTTGTCTTCCAACATATAAATACGGAAGGCTAATGAATGTATTCAACTGGAGAGTAGAGAACTTTAATAATCTACTCTACCTAGATACTTTGACTAACGAGCACGCCTATGTATTCGACTCGAACAAAAACCTGAAATATGACTTTACCATGTTTAATAGATACACCAACAAGATAAATGACCATGGCATGCGTGTCATATTTAATAATCTGAATATCTACATAAAAAAATTACATAAATATATCACCAAACACACGCCACAACAGGAGGTAAACGAAGTAAACAAAAACCAGAAAGTTTTAGGTCAAGACTACGTTTTTTCGAGACTAAATATTTACACATTTTTCACCAAAACATTGCAGGGTTAGTGAACAAGGCTGATTCTCTTATGGTTAATCTGGACGAACTCATGGATCGAAAGATTGAAGTTGACGTATTGTGTGTAACAGAACACTTCATAAAAACAGGAAGCGAACAATTCTTAGATCTACAAAACTACACCCTGACAACATGTTTTAGCAGGATTGACAAATCTAGAGGCGGAGCGTGTATATTGGTAAAGAAAACGCATAAATGGAGAGAAATACACGAAGTGAAAAAAATGTCGTTGATTAAGACATTTGAGTGCTGCGCTATTGAATTAGTTGATTATAAAATTGTTATTATATGTGTATATAGAACCCCTTATATTAGTAATTTGAACACATTTTTTAATAAACTGGATAAGATTTTGACATATATCTCCAAATTAAATACTAATAATATTGTCATAGCAGGTGACTTCAATATAAATAGGTTAGTAAGCAATAATGTGACACAAGATTTTGAGCGTCTATTGTTAACTTTCAACTTAAAATTAGCAATAATGCAACCAACACGTCTAAAAAGTAAAACTTGTATTGATAACTTCGCTCATGATTATAAAAGAAAATGTAAGACTGAGGTGTTAGAATTTGGCCTATCGGACCACACAGCTCAGATAATAAAATTACCAGTTAAAAAATCATTTAAGTTAAAATTTTGGCACAAACAGATAAGAGATTATAGTTCAGCAAATATTGAAAAGTTTAAAATGTGCTTAAAAGAATTAACTTTTTCTGGCATGTACAATACTAATGACTCTACTATAGCGTACTCTCATTTCATCGAGCAATTTAAACTATTCTATGATCTTGGTTTTCCAATAGAGAAAACTGTTGTAAAAACAGTAAGAAAACCACAATGGATATCGCGAGGCATTAAGATTTGTAGCAAATGAAAAAGACACTTGCTTTGGAATCTCAGAACCAAACCTAATAAAGAAAATAAATATAAATATGATATATATAACAAACGGTTTAAAAAAATAATTTCCCTTACCAAACGTGTTCAAAATATATATAAAATAAAAACATCAGACAACAAATCTAAAACAACTTGGGAAGTTATCAATAAAACACAATATAACATTCCTAAAGAACCTATAATAAAAATTAAAAATGACAATAATGAATATATAACTGACCCTACAGAAATTGCCAACTTATTTAATAATTATTTTGTTGACAAGGTTGAACCGGTACCAGGCGCTGGTAAAGAAGTAACAGCTAACATATGTCATTGTGAGAGATCAATGTTTATGGCACCATGTTTGCCACACCATATTAATAAAATTATAAATAACCTTAAAAATACAAATAGTACTGGCTCTGATGGAGTAACTACAAAAATAATAAAAGCGGTCAAAGAATACATATGCTCTCATCTCAGTTATTTAATTAATCTTAGTATAACAACAGGTACTTTTCCTGAAGGTCTAAAGATGACTATAGTGAAACCATTATTTAAAAAAGAAAATAAAGAACTAATGGAGTATTACAGACCTATTGCTCTCATATCAATTTTTTCAAAGATATTTGAGAAATATTTTTATGGCGAAATTAACGACTATTTAGAAAAAAAACATATTTTATGTAATGAGCAAAAGGGTTTCCGCCAAAATAAAACCATCAATATGGCAATATATGACTTTTATAAGAATGTTATTTGTCAAGTTAACGACAGAAAACGCGTATGTACCATATTCTGTGATATGACACAAGCGTTTGACTACGTAGATCACAGTATTCTATTAAGTAAACTGGAAGCATATGGGATAAGAGGCAATATTTTAGAATTAATGTGTTCATATCTAACAGGACGGAAACAAGTAACTGAAATATCAAGGTTTGACTATAAAACCAAGTATAATGTTTCTTATAAATCGGGTGAAAGAAATATACAATATGGTGTTCCTCAAGGAAGTGTTCTTGGACCACTACTGTTTATCATCTATATAAATGACCTCCCGAATAAATTGACTCAACCTATGACATTATTTGCTGATGACAGCTCAGTAATAATAAAATGTAAAGACGCAAACTATTATGAATCGGACATAAATCAATCATTATTTTCTATAATTTCATGGCTTGATAATAATAATTTAAAAATAAATCTAAAAAAAACTACTATTATGCATTTTAAACAAAAAGATCAAAACCCATCTGACATTAATTTAATATTTAAAGATACTATAATACAAAAAGTTGACTCTACACGATTTCTAGGCTTGCAAATAGACCAAAAATTAAATTGGAAAAGTCATATTGAATATTTAGGTAAAAGGGTAAGCAGCTCGACATATGCCTTAGGTAGACTATCCTCGACTGTCAATATAGACACATTGATTACAGCATATTACGGCCTTGTAGAATCAGTACTCAGATATGGAATCATTTTCTGGGGCAATTCTACAAATAAAGAAACTGTTTTTAAAATACAAAAGCGTTGTCTACGAGCTATGTTTAAAATACATGTGACTGATAGCTGTAGACCATTATTTATAAAGCACAAAATTCTTACACTTCCGTCCTTACCTATACATAATCGAGGTAGCATTATTTGTTAGAAATAATCCCCACCTGTTTCCACTTATGTCAGAATTTGTAGCACGAAACAGGCGTGAAGATAGACTTTGTTTATTTCCATCCAAAACAGCATTGTTGCGAAAAAGTATTGTTTGCATGGCACCTTTTATTTATAATAAAATACCAAAGAGCTACATGAAACTTAACTCGAATGAATTTAAAAGTAAATTTAAAAAATTACTAATAGAGAAATGCTACTACAATATTGACGAATTCTTAATGGACAAATTTTAAATAAGTTAATTTTAACCTAACGACCTAAGATAACGTAACTTCATAATATATATATATATTTTTTTTGTTTGACTATAATTTAGTATTTAATTTTATTGTGTTTGTCATTATTTAGCTTTGTCTGTGATAGTTTTGTAATTTATAGTAAGGTTTTAAATGTTTACGCCATGCATGTCAGTCTGTCGGTTTGCACACCGAAATCGGTAAAGCATGTTGTGTCCATCTCACTGTAATATCATAATATTTACACATGTTTACGCAAATAAATTATCTTTATCTTTATCTTTATCTTTATATCTTTTTTATTTTCAGAATATAAAAATATACGTTTTCTCAAAAACGTGTCGCGGCTTCTACAATAATGTACTATTACTGTCTTACTATTTGCAAGAGAACAGTTGCCATTCTTGGGCATACAAAAATATAAATAAATGTTGAAATACAAGGAAAAAATACATTTGAGAATCATCTCTAAAGTAATACTGGACATTTTTCACACGGCATCTTCTAGCACCAAACTAAGCAGAGCTTTTGTTATGGGAACTACATGGCTGACATAATATTTATATATTTTTTTCTGTTAATACATATATATTATACATAAACACCTGGGTGTTTTCTATGTATGATATGTATGTCGGGTCTGGACCCGAGACAAATATTTGCATATACAAACATTTGTTGACTACCTCTGTGGCGCAGTGGGCGAAGGTTAGCCTGAGACGCAGATGGTTGCGGGTTCAATTCCCGCCGCGGGGCAAATGTTTGTATCTGCAAATATTCGAAATCGAATCCGCAACTTTCTGCGTCTCCGGCGGGCCTTCGCCCACTACGCCACAGAGGTCGTTTCAAAGTGTCCGTTTATAATAGAGAAAACTTTATAAATCGACATAAACCTCCTTCTGTACTTAGTATAGGCAAAGACTATGCTTAGTACAGAAGGTCTTACTATCATTTTTCCATAAACTTAAATCTATCATAAAGGCTGTGCGTTTGCGCTTCTTAATTTGAATTTGGCGGCCATTTGCGTTGCTGGAGGTGGTTGGACCTCCACAGCTGCCAATGAACGGAATCGGCCAATCACGAGGGCCCTACTGCGACAACAGCGCCACCATCCGCACAAATCAGAACTGTTTTCACATGAACTTCGTCTTTTGTAAAACGGCGGCGGCGGACATCTTGCGCGAGCGTCATCTTTTAATTGAGAAATAACCAACATCACTATGCTGTGATTGTGATCGTGGTGTGGGTTCGATACCAGAAGTGTCGGCCGGTCAAAAGGAACTTTCTGTGCGTCTGGAATCAGGCGGCTGATCCAGGAATTTAAAGGTAGGAACTGTTAGAAGCGCAAACAGACTCCTGGTTTATTCCTGTATATTCTCCTGTAGACTGTGTGGAAATTCTCTTAACTATCCAGAGTTGGCTACGAATTCTGTTTGAGAAAAAAAGAACACTGACCTCCATATGAGTTTCATTTCTGTACTCACTCGCTGTTAGAACTGATAATGTAACTGGAAAACGATTTATCGCTCAGTAATGCCTCCAGCAAGAGTCTTTAGCCAGACCTTTTATTATCTGTGCGTTGGGGCGCAACAAACTAATGTAAATAATTGAATTTCTAGTCTAAACTAAACATTTTGACTAAAGATTGATTTTATCCTCACTGAGCTTAAACTTATTGGTAGGTACTGATAATAATGTGTATAGTTTTGTATACACAATTTTAGTAATGTATGTAGATTTTCGACAGTGTCATAAAATAAAAGCTACGATAGACCTCGGTGGCGTGGTGTGCGAGTAGCTTGCTGAGACGGAAGTGGTTTGATTGTGGGACGCATGTTTGCACGTTCTGCAGATATTTTTTGCGGGTCTGGGTGTTTTGGTACCATGGTACTCATAGTTTCTGATACCCACGATACAGGAAAACCTAGTATGGGGTCTTATATATGTGACTGATGGGTGTTTTTTAATTCATGTTTATTTATACATATCTCAATTTTTAAAAGGCTTTGGACGGAAGAGTTTCTAGTTTAGAAATACGAACTTAATTGAATGATTTTTCTCAAATTCAGGCTGAACATCAATATTATAAAGAAAAGTTTGTAAGTTTGGATGTAATATTCGAAACTACACATCTGATTTAAAAATATTTGACCATTATTTAAAATAGACCTTCGGGGTGGACACAGGCTGTATATTATCCCGTTAAAATAAAAGGGCTTGTCGTGGAGAACAATTTTGCAACGTAAGTCCACGACAAAACGGTCGAGCGAATGCAATTCTTACGAAGGCTGGCTTAACGGTAAGAGCTACTTTTCATCGGCTACTTTTTATTCGGGTACCACACGAACGAAGCTGTGGACTGTAGCTAGCTAATAAATAAAGGCAGAATCGCAGGCGTAGCTAGTTGATTAATAAAGTCAAAATCACAGAATAGAGAAAAGCTCAGGCGATTTTTCAGAAACTTTCGCTGTGAAGCTGAAAACGGCGTGTACTCGGAATCCCGGTCACGTGCCGTCGGCCTAATTACGGTCCTGCAGGAAGGATGCTGCTCGGGAGGACACTCGAATGGGACCTATCAATCCCGCTACACTTCCATTCACAAAATGGCTGCCATGAGCTGATAGAGAACGTGCGCGGTGCTTTATGGGTTCACACTTTGTTTGAAGGGTTTTTGGAGAAAATTGTTCCGGAATTGATATTTCTAACTCGATTTTTTTGTTTGTTTCTTATTATAGAAGGGCGCTTATATATGCAATAATACAGTTTCTCAAACTCCTGCGGATATAGAACTCAAACAGTTCTTTTAGTGCTATTTTTATTTTGATTCTGACCCAAGTAAATGTATTTTGATTTGATTTGATTGATGGTGTGGCGGACGAGTGGCCAGCTGCGACGCACTTCTTGCGCTCACAGAGCGGGTTCGATTCCCGATATGGGGCAAATATCTGTAGATATTTTTTTCGGGTCTGGGTGTTGTGGTACTATGGTACTCGTAGGTTCTGATACCCACGACACAGAGGATCCTAGTATGGAGTCAGGAATATGTGTGTGTATATTGAGCGTTTATTTATTATTGTTTTGCTGCCGAGCTAAAATCTAACGACAACTTCGTGCGTTTAACTAAAGAAACTAAAATAGAGGAGTTTTCTACTATTAACAATATTTCGTAATTTCGTATCTGACAGATTTTAGAATTAAACTGGTCAAAAGAAACCTTAGGGCAAATAAAGTTCCTGATACCCACGACACAGGGCATCCTAGAGTGGGATACGGTCTATGTATGTGCGAGTTGGGTATTCATTTATTATTATTTATTCAATAAACATCTTCATTATTTACTGAAAGCGCTCTATATACATGGCGCATGATCAAAGAAGCCATGGTAAGTCAATCAATATCTATTACTACCTTCGGTTCTTCTTGTTCGAGTTCACCTACTTTCTTGACTATACTTTGTATTGACAGTGTAACATTAGCGTAATTGGAAATAAAAAATAAAAAAGCAAATACTCTCACGACGATCTTCAGATCCAGATTTGTGAGGATACCAAATCCGGTGTAGTCGGAGGTACGTCCGAACTTAATATTTGGTACATGCCCGCGATTTGCAAGTATTTTACAGTGACGGGTCGCAAAGCCTACCGCCGCTTCATACAACACTTGCCGATGGCATACGCCTTTAAGGTTTTGGTTCTTGGGAATGCTCGCTGCCTCACGATGTTTAACTTTATCGTTTTAAGCACGTGTTAAATTTGATAAATATAATTGGTACACGAACGTGTTCGAACCCGAACACGGATAAACTAAATAACAGTACTGACGAAAATCGCTAGTTCGATCCCCGCCGTTTTTGAAATTTTTGGTATGTTATAAAATTTTTAAAATGTGTGTATATAGAAAATATATTTAGGTTAAGGTGTGAATATAAGTTATAAGGATTGTCAACCATAGCAATGAGTACCTATTGGTAGGTAATAAAAAATAAACCCAGGACTTTCAGATCGGAAGTCGGGGTACAGCCCACTAGGCCAACACGGCTATTGGACATACTACTCCAGTATTTTATTTTTGAATCCTGCAATTTCTGATGTTTACATTATCAGATAGATTTGAATGAATTCAATTCAAAAGGCATATGCTCGTAGAATGCTTGTAGCACATTCGTAGCACACTGTAGCACACTCGTAGCACACTCGTAGCACACTCGTAGCGGTTCACACAATTAAGTTTGTAGCAAGCATTCACTTGCTACATCGTCTAAGTACTAGAGGTATAATGTATTACAGACCACATTCCCGAACTACAATCTTATTAGAATGCTAGTAATTGAATTGAACCACAGATTCCGCAGATACCTAACGAACAAAACGCTGCATTCAATAACAAATGCTTCCACTAACTCCTAACCATTTGCAACTGAAATGGAATATATATGGTTAAAGTTATAGAGTTGAAATCGGTTTGAATGGAAACCGATAGAGTAAGCCCGTTATGGACTTCGGTAGGACAATGCGGCAAGATCGCTGGCAGTTATTTACAATGATACTTTCCGCTTGGCATACCTGCTCGCTAGAGGATTCGCTTCGTTCTCTGAATTTGTATTAATCTATGTAAATACAAAGCGATGTGTATTTTTATCAGAGCAAGTCTTGTACGTTTTCTGATCGAATAAAACTAGAGATTCGTCGAAGAATTCTTGTTTTTTACGCAATTTACTACAAAGCCTGAGAATTAGAATTTTCAGCAAATTATTAATGTTTTCATTTTTAAAGTTTGTGTAAACAAAATAGTATTGAGCAATAAAACTTGTCAGTAAAGTATTGAATTACTTAACTTTATCAAGCTTGATAAACTTGGCATAAAGCTTAATTTATGAGTAACTATTTGAGTAAACTAAATGAAAAACTATAAATTGAATCGAGTAAGCTCGAAACGTGTTCTCTGCCAAATAGTACTCGGTAGTTAGTACCTAGAGCAAAGCTCCATTAGGTAACTCATTGAATTCATAATAATGTTTGCTTAATAATATGTGCTTTCTGCTCTATTTATTCAATTATTTCGATGGCAGTAAGAATTTGAAAATAAATAATCATAATTTTGTTCAGAAAAATTGAAAGATGTGTTTAGGGGTCGACTTGTAAATTTGGTAACTTTAAGACCATCCCATGTGCCTACTAGCAGAGGCAACATGCACACGGAGTGCGTTATTTATTTCACGTTGAAAAATTCAATTCAAAACGTTGCTTTTGCAAGTGAAATTTTGAAAAAAAGCTTGTTATATAATACACCTTACACTGTGAAATGCTAATAATATAATAGATATAAATAAACACCCATTCATATACATAGTTCTGATCCCACACGAGGGTTTGCTGTATCGTGGTTATCAGGAACTACGAGTACCATGGTTGTCATGAGACAGGACCTCATGAGCAGGATTAGGCGCTTGTGAGGAAGGACCTTTAAACGGCCAACGAAACGTCAGTAGGAGAATAATAATCCTAACCACGATCATTTTAATGCTAGGATCTCATTTCTTTACAATTATTGAGCTTCCGTCCTATGAAGCGGTCTATCTCTAATATAACAAACATAGTCTTTTGTTAAGTGACAGCGGATACATTGGCATTTTGGATGCAAAGTGGTGTTTAGAAAGCGACACGCGCTAAGTAACACTTGGTAAGACCCCGCGCGCTGCACTCTGAGCTCCGTTCTCATATCGGCTGCGAGTAGACGCGACATGTTTACCGCTGCACTAGAGTTCGCTTTGCATTTTATGAAACTGGCGCTAAGCTGCGGGACCTTGCTGTCTGGAACGGAAATAGGAGGTGACAGAAATGACTTTTTACGTATAAGTGAGAGACTTTTTTATTTTTTACATTACATATGAGACCCGCCTCCCTCATTGTGCGGTGATTCGGTTAGTGTAGTGTGCCGTAATGTGAACATGGACTTTTCTGATTCCGAAGATGAAATGAGGGTAGTTGCGGCTACTGCCTTTATTTCTTGACGATAACTCCGTATGCTCCAGTCACCTCGTGACCACGGCTGTTGCAACACAGTCGAAATGTCGGGAAAATAATAAAAATGATAAACGCGATAAAGACCCGTAAATCTTATAATTATTTTAACATATCGAGAAAGATTAAAAAATGCTACCAAGTTGAATTGTCCTAGCAGAAATTAGATTTCCCTAAAAATCTACCAGAAGTGAGGTTATTCAAGCTGATAATACAAGCTCTGCTTAGTTTGGGGCTAGATGATGCTGTGTGCAAAATGCCCAGCATTTATTATTAATGATGATACTTTCCAAAATTATTTCAGAGAATACTAGATTTAGAAGTGTTTAATGCAAAGGCAACAAGCTTCTTTATGTTATTATATAATACTCGTAGAAATAATTGCAAGAAATTCACATTGCTAGTAAGAGTTCTAATAAGCCGATCTAACTTGCCCTAGTTCTGCGTAGAGCCGGTGTGATTGTGTATTTGTGCAAGTACCCACTTTCTTGTGCTTTCTCGTTATATTTCTCAGAGGATTCCAGCTGTTAGCTAGCCTCATAGCCAGCGATAAAAATATATCGGTATTTCTGAGCTTTACATTTCTAGTTTTGTGTTCGAGGTTGGAATTATCATAATAAATGAGGGCCGGTGGTCGTGGTCGGTACAAGTTCAAAAAACTTAGTGGAAAAAGATCGCCTGTTGTTAGTCGTAATTTCTTTAATTACCCTGTGTTTGTTCAGTAACCGAATTAATGTATAGTGGCCCTGAAAAAAGCATTTAATAAGAATGTGGTTCTGATATTCAATCAGTCAGTCATGGCTTTATTGCAAATTTGAAAAATAATTAAAGTGGCATCACTTAATCATTAGGTATATTGATATATGTAAATTTCGGGTAGTTCCAAGAAGTAAATAAATTAAAACATATTATGCACCTTCGTAGCAGCGATGGCAAAGTTAAACGAGATATCGAAAAACTTGACTATAATTATCTATAAAAATACGATTATCATGAAAACTTTACTCAATGAAAATTCGTTTTCAGGGAGTATAAAAGCGCTGAATACTGATAGGCGGCTCCCGAATAGTTTTATAACATTGAACCTTTACTCAAACTTTTATAGCGAGCGATAATCACATCCAGCTTTAAGTTATTTCGGTCAGAGGAACTTTCAGTCGAGGTCAAAGTGAATAGGTTTTTATTCATTAAAATCACAAGGATTGTACAGAAATGTCGACTTAAAAAACTACGTAAATTTTAGATTTCTTCCACGCGACCAATCCTAGAAGAACCAGTCTACTAAAATGAGTATGTATTCTGCGGGGACGGTTTCACATACTTTGAATCATAAAAATATTTTAAACAGTCATCGGAGAACGATATTGATTAGTTTTAAGAGAATTTCTATTTATTAAGAGAATCACAATCTAATAGCTTTACAAGATCTACCTAATATCAAAATTTTATTGTATGTCCAAAACGAGCAAGCTGTTGAAACTTTATAACCTTTACCTTTATACACAGTTTATATCAATAAAGATCAGCAGAACATTCAAACATTTGTCCCGAATCGAACCAGCACCTCTTACGTCGCAGCCGACTACTAGCTCGCCACGCCATGAGGTCGTCAATATTGGCCTAGAAGACTTCAGAGAGAAGAGGATTGGAAATGGGGGACAAGTGTTGTTTCAGCTCACGAGTTTTAATTAAAGCTTCGTTATCCGATAGTTTTTAATCTCGGGTCGACTCAACTTTTACATTTTTTTTTGAACTTCCTCGGTTACGACCACTCGGTATTTGTATTGAGTTTTAACTCGGTTCTGAGCGTCTGGATTTTTAATCGATTTTGTTTTAAAGTTAATTTAAAATCTACTGAACTATTAGAAAGAGAGGGATGGAATAGTTAAATCAACGAAATTCTGAAAGTAGCCAGTGACCAAAAAGTTGAGCACAAATTAGCGTGGTATGGGCGGGCTTGTCATGAGCTGGGATTCCTTATATTATTACGAAGAATAAGAACATAAGAAAGGAGTGAGTACCAGATGACGGCTGATAGAGGACAGCGGAAGAAGAAAGTGCGAAGTGTACGTAGCAAATGTGAGATCTGGTTTTGTTTATTTAGGGGCAAAATGTTGGGCTACCTGCTCGTATATTTGTTTCACAAAAGAAACCTGAATACTTTTTTTACGTAACATTCTTGCTAAACACACGTCACATCGACGCAGAGTGAAAAGCAACGAACTAATGATATCCTAAGCATGCTACGATATAAAACAATCTAAAGATAGATCAGCCAGTTGGAAGATATTCCCCTTTGTGAACGGAGGACAGCGGTATGGATGGTTTAGCTATACTTATCCATACTTTACCTTTCTTTGAATATAAACAAATAACCCGGCGCGTGTGTCTATTGTTTACAAACCCTCGAGCATTATTTGCGCCTAGGCCAGAACCTAGGTTGCTAGATAGTTACAAGACGCAAGCGGTTCGGGTTCGATTCCCGCTGTTGGACAAATGCTTGTATGTTCTGGTACTCGTAGATCCTGCTTAGAGATCTACGAGTACCAGAACATACAAGCAAACATGAGTGGGGTCAGGACAATAATATATGTGACTTTTGGGTATTTTTTTAGACAATTCTGTAAATTAAATAAGATTTATTTCATTTTGTTAGAATTTGGAGCGATTTTAGTGTGAAATAGCCAGAGCCAAAAATATTTAATATATTTTGATTCTGACTATGAAATAATTTTGGTACTTGTGCTTATTTGATCGAAGAACATTACTAATAAACAACGAGAAATTTGCCAAATTGGCTATAAAATATAGTTACAGAATTTTATTGTTCTCTCAGGTGAAATTCCACTTCAGTAGTTCGTTATTTTGATCAACTTCGTTATTTCGAAATACAACGTATTTTCAGTTTTACTAAATAAAATCTGTGTTTCCACGCAAGTCTCGTAGGAAGCAGTTTTTACCGAATGCTATAAATCCGAGCAAACAAAGAAAAAGGCGGCCATTTTTCTCTAAATCATTTGAAGTGATATTTGGAGGGACTATAAGGAGGGGTGAGGGGAGGGGAGACAAGATGTAAAGCACTAATATCAATTGTGTACATCCCCTTTGGCGATTCTATATGTTTTTCAGTTTTATAAGCTGTAGATTTAATGTTCCTCATCTTTTGACTATTCTTATTCATGCCTGCTGTATTATTTATTTACTGAAAAAGTGTTCGATGGTATGAATTGGTTGTGCTGAAAGTATTCTTATTTACTAGCAGGGGATACTGTGAGGATTTATTATTATTAACTCATTATTTTAGTCCAACTTTTTAAAATGATCGAATCTACACACATCAAAGAAAGATTCGATCATATTGTATAGTTGGACCAAAATGCCTCACCTAAGGCAAAGTACGTAGTATAGACATAATAACATCCTAAAATTACCAAACCACAGTAATTTCAATGTTATGTATAAATCATGTATAATTACATGATTTTCAACTAAGCATTAAAAAATACATATTGATATGTCTGTAATATCAATTGTCAATTGCTCTGTATAATGTACAAGCAGACTGCATTTTTCAGTGACTACCTCGCCTCATACTGGTTGCGTGTTAATGGCGGGCCCCATGTTATTCAACGGACGAAAACAAAATTGCAAGACCCGTGGTAAACTGCATGCCGACACTGGCCGGGAATAGCTAGTGCAGTCCATAAGCTGCTTTATCCCACTAACCATATAAAGGGAATATACAACTGAAACAGAGTCGTGGTCAAAGTTGCTTCAAAGTCAGTACCTAGGTTTTATTTCATTAAAATCCACATAGATTATAGAAACGTTCAGTTATAAACTAAGTGAATTTTAAATTTTAAAGTGAATTTACACCGATTCTCCACGCGCGAACCAGCCTGGAAGAATCAGGCCTCGAACTCTGTTTGTTTTTTTCTGATGATACTTCTTTTTGTTTTTTATGTTTGCTTTGTTCTAGGCTGAAGTGCCTACATTAGAAGTGAGACTGAACTAGATCGCTTTCTTTGCTCTGTGTTTGTGATAGGCGCATGGAGCACGGCGGCGGGGCGGCGGCGGGGCGGCGGGGCGGCGGCGGCGGCGGGGTGAATAGAAACCCCACATGCAACGCTTTTTGTTTGACATGATTTCCGTGTTAACGATGCTTATCGCGTTTTGAATTAACTTTTTAACGTTTTTAATGGCTTTGATTAATCTTTTAAAGGAATTCGTGGAAGTTAGTATATGCTCTACTTTACTTTTATGCAGTTTAAATTTTCAGCCACTTGGTAAACATTATATCATTATTTTTATATTATTATTCAGAGAAATGTTTACTCGTTACCGGTTTTAATAACAAAGTATGCAAAAGGATTAACGGTTACTTTCCCAAACGTACGCGTTTATATTGTCATTAATTTCTAGAATGAACACGCAAAGTATCGTTTTTACGTACACAGTATCAGTTATGAATTTAGAACAAAAAAAAACATCGAAATAGGTATCATACTTATTTCGCGGCCTCTGCAATCATATATTATTATGAAACGTTATGTTAAGTAACATAACGATGTCACGTGCAATATTTCAATCTTTAAAACTACATCATTAATTATAAGTTAAACAAGTGAAGCAGGGGTTATCTATGTATCTGTTACATAGTAATGCTTAGTTCATTTGCTGTATAAATTACAAAGCTCGATGCAGTACAAAGGCTGATTGCAGCCGTCGCTCCGTTCCGTCCCGTCTCGGTGTCGTGTCGGATCACGGAGCACAGCGGAGCTAACAGTAAAACAATGTTGTTTCCGTTTCTGTGGGTATTATAAATACATTGTATATCTACGTAGACGCCGTTTCATCCCGGTGTACGCTGGTGCATCTAGAGAAGATAATTATCTACATTCCTGTAAATAATTATCTTCTCTAGGAAAATTAACGTACTGCAATAAAAGTTTCTATGGACTGTTTACATTCTATTTTTATTTTGCTGCTTGGCACAATGTTAAGGAAACACAAAAACTTTATTTGATTAGTCTCCAGTCTAAATTCCATAGACAGGGCTCCAGGGTTTAGCATAAGAATGTTAGCCATAAAACTATTACGACATAGATTATAGACATTAGTCCGTCGCTGTTTTCCGACCGCAGTAGTCCCCTCAATGCTTACGTATTTAGGTCAACGTATATGAGCTGCACTTAGACCTAGTTCCCACACCTCAGCTATTAGACTCATTCAATTACTTCTGTTCTAATAAACTTACACCTGCTTTGATTTGCGAGTATATAGTTTCACAGTATTTTTGGTACACATGCGCCATGTCCTTAAGGGAGTTTTACTCTTAGTAAATTCATGAGATTTCTTTAGTTTTTCATTATAGTTAATCATTGGAAAATAATAGTTCTATCAGTTTTATCAGTTTCTATCAGTTTTATCAGTTTTATCAGTTTTATCAGTTTTATCAGTTTTATCAGTTTTATCAGTTTTATCAGTTTTATCAGTTTTATCGGTTTTATCAGTTTCTATCAGTTTCTATCAGTGTATTCAAATTTAAAGTAATTACCTGCTTAATAAATTATTAAAATTTCAGGCTCGCTGAAACCAAGAACACGCATGTGATATGTATTCGACCTTTGAGTTAGGACAATCTCGTGATAATCATCATATTACAAAAATATTATGTAATTCATATAAAACACTTTTTTCTTTGGCGAGCAAGTCTTACGTCGTCGGCAAATAAGGAAAATATTCGATGAGTTTGATAAAGATTAGCAATAATGCTGCTATTAATCCCACGTTAGGGGCTCCTGGAAAAAGCAAGTATAAGAACACTTTACATGATGTCGATATTTATGACAACAACACAAACAAACATACCTATTTTTAGTTTTTCAATTTACGCAGTCTAGGTAAGGTTTTCACTCGCCAAGACAGAAATCTCTTTTTATCTTCTTTGTATAGCAACATTGTAAGGAGTAACATCCAAACCAAATATGTAGGTATACAAAATTGCTTCTCTATCGGTTTGGGATAAATGGGTTGCAAGATTCGACCCACGCATACTCACTAACAAGGCATGTTAAAAAAAAACTAGAACTATCTACAAACGTGATAAAAATCAACTGTTTCTGAAACCAGCGAAGCAAAAACAATTTAACACTGTATTTCAAAAGCACTTCAATATTTCCATTGACGACCTCTGTGGCGCAGTGGGCGAAGGTCCGCCTGGGACGCAGAAGGTTGCGGGTTCAATTCCCGCCACGGGACAAATGTTTGTATCTGCAAATATTTGTCTCAGGTCTGGGTGTTTTCTATGTATATTATGTATGTATTTACTATTATTATTATATTATTTATTATTATTATTATTAAACGAGGTATTTGTCGATGGCATTAAATTGGATTCTTCCTGCGTTCGAAAGCGTCAATATTCCGCATTTATTCCGCGCTCATTCATTATGAAACAGTGCACTACCAACGTAAATTATACAAAACATTATACTTTTATGACACGCCGAGTAAACAACGCTATCTGAACGTATATTTAACTCGGTCACGGCAACTCGGAGGCAATTCCAAGTTTCCATCCTCCACCATAGTAAATGGTGCCGTGTTTACTCATGTTTTAGAGGTCGGGCCTGGGGGCGGTTTGGATAGTCTGTGATGGAGTTGGAATAGTTGTGATAACCGTATAGTTCGATCTACTTGTTGTTTTGGGTCTATATTACTTACCTACCTTTCATTATAATCTACAAACCAACTTCACAAGGATGAGCATAGATTTTTTAAAGTTCAGAAGCCGTAAAGCGAAAAGGGAACCCGTAAAGTTTCATCATGTCCGGATGTATGTACACCCTGATTTGTCCCTCAGTTTTCAACTGTTGAAATAAAACTTTATTTATGTAGGTACATGTCACAATATGTACGCAATATGTGCCCGCAATTAAAATCCTATTAATGTTATAATATCATAAATGCGAAAGTTTGGGTGTTTGGATGATTGTTGCTAATCTCTGTAATGAATAATCAGATTTGGATGAAATTTTCATCTCATACAGCATTGGGATTCTAGGCATGGACATTTCTAGCGACGTTCAGATTCGTTGTTGCTTAGAACAAAAAACCAGACGCAAGTCTGGCCTCACATCTCCATTTGAGGCTGGACGATCTGGAGTATCGAGTAGCATTTGATAAGAATATTAAATTAATTATTAGTATTCCGAACTAGTTCTGAATACTGAGACAGCATGTCTCGACATGGCTGTCTGTTAGTTTGTACCTACCATCTATCACGATACGGTTAGACTCTATCTATCCGCGAAATCTCGCGACGGTTGCTATCCCACAGTTCTCTTGCCTAGACCACCACTTTATCTGGGTTTTTTATTTGTATAATATTTATGTATTTACAAAAAAATGTATATAAGTAGTATATCAGTCATATAGTTAACATATTACAAGCTCTGCTTAGTTTGGAGCTAGATGATGCTGTGGGAAAATTTCCAACATTAAAAAAAATTACTAACAGAAATCTTTTGTTTTGCGGAAAAAATATGTCGGTAGTGCACAGAATGAGTGTAACAAAAATAATAATAGTAATCCATAACATAATAATTGTGCTAAAGCGTCCTATTCAAGTTATTAGATAAAAATTTCAGTGTTCATAAAGAGATGAAGCGAAACGACTCAATAACGTTTCCGAGAGTAAAGACCATGGATATTGAATTTTTACTGAACCGTTTCTGATCTCTGATATGCTCGGGAAATTCAGACAGTTTACAATTTTAGTTCATCTTAAAAGGATCAAGTACAAGTAAGCTTATAGATTTTGAGTAGGTCATCATTTGGTACACCTTTACACCTTGTAAAGTAGGTATAGAATAGTAATTGCACAATTTTCCACTTTATAGGTAACATCATTTTAAGGACTACTTTTGGATGGCTATTTTAATTGACAGAAAAAAAAAAATCTGTTTCGGTAAGAATCTAATAAATCGGCCGCTTAAGGAACATCACCCAATGTCAAATATATTGTTTATTCATCAACTCAATTCTAAGTTTGACATATATTCCAAAAAAATAACGAACAAAAATAAAGAATGTTTCAAACAATTTAAAATTATGTTCTAGAAATTAAAAATTATTATTTTTTATTAAAAAAAAACCCTGATGACGACTCTCGGAATGAGTCGAAACTTAGTCGGTGCCTTCACCGATAGTACGTGAAAATTTCGGTTTTTACAATATAATATTATGGTCTTGTTTTTCGGGAACACTTGTTCTCTTTCATGGATGAATCACCTTTTCGGATTTGTGTAAACATGTTCTATTACACCTTGTAGAACTAACCTGCGTCATAATAGTCTAATGAATGCCTACATCATACAACCTCTGTATATTCATAGTTCATTACAGTAACAAGTTTGGAAGTCGGTCCTCCCGAGGGCCGCAGCCTCCTCCCCAAGTTGCGTTCCTCATCAACTGCGAACTCATTCTGTCCTCCGTAGTTAGTAGTTTACATTGTGCTTTGTAGGGAATTCGCCAGATTATGGGCCTCAAGTTATTCATAAACATAACATAACTTTATGATTGGATCAAACTTAAGCATTCCTCTAATTTTAAACGGTGATAACAGACTACTACGTACTTTTTACACATTTATAAATATTATTGCACAGTACCAACATCTGTCTTTGTTGAAAAATACGATCTAGGAATCTTCAAGATAAGAGTGATTAGGTATCTTCTAGACCTTCATGTTCCCTCGTCAGCCATCACGTACCATCAAGTGAGATTATGGCCAAATAAAGGTAAAAATATTGCTATTGATAAAAAAAACACGCAAGGAGGCGTTATTTCTGTTTGGGGTGAATTCAACATTGATTGAACATTCCAAAGACACATAATTACATAGTCCTGGACCAAAACTAATATTTCCTGCAGACTTTGACTTTGACTTCGACCTCGACTTCAAGCACTTGTGCACTCGAAAACGGTAGAAACGTAACGGTTCACACGACGAAATACGTTTGACAGTTGTCTTCAAATTTTCGATTAAAGCGAACATGCTGAAATTCAATTTTGCATAGCTCTCAAAGATAGCCTGTTTCTATATTAAACATGTCACATTGTCTAGACTCACCCCCTTCCCCTTTCGAGGGGGATCTCTGTCTCTCAATATCTTCCGAGCCAGTGGGCGGGCCATGATACTTGCAATGTTAGGTTAGGTGACGACCTCAGTGGAGCGGCGGGCTAGTAGCCTGCTGCGACGTTAGAGGTGCAGGTTAAATTCCTGTTGCGAGACCAATTTTTTCATTTGTCCTCAGTGTATGCCCAATGCACCCAGCACGCCGGCAATAATGACAACGACAAAACTTTTTCTTTGTTTGCCTCATTTGAATTTGGATCTCTTTCATCGAGCTTGATAAAAATAGGTTGCGTTTAAGTGGTTGTATGTAGACGTTTTTACTTTTCTACCGGAAGCCAAATTAGCGATGGGTAACTTGCTTTCAGCGAAGTCAAAAGAAAAACACGTAAAAGCATCTTATACCATAAGAAACCATTTTTTATTTCCTTCCTTTTTTTTTTAGAAAAACGCTATATGCTTTGGCGGAAATGTCAATTGCCTGTCTCAGTCTTGAGTTTTATGATGAAATTAATAAAAAAACTCATGAAATGTATAGTTTCCAGGTCAATTTGTCCTTCTCCGAGCCGTAGCTTCCTGGTCCTTCGTTCACTCGCACCGCACATAATTTATTGCGGTCCGTTCCCAGAAAAACTACCTTTCTAATGATATACCATTCTTTTATTTTCCAGCTAATACAATATAAACAAGAGGGCCACTGACTTATTTTAACGGGTTCCCATCTACTAAGGCAAAGGACGTCTTTAAAGTCTTTGATTATTTAGTTTTAAAGTGTAAACCCATACTTAAGGAAAATCGCAAGAATTTATCATATCCCATAACAAAACGAAAATGCGCATTATTTTAAAACCATGATTTTTCGCTTCGAGATCCAAGCTTCTGGGTTCGAGTGTCGCTGAGGTTGATTTTTGAAGTCTAATCTTTGTTTTGTTTCAACTGTCAGGAAAAGATGTAAGAGGTTCCACGCGGTAACTTCCCATCAAACATGAGTACCTAAAGCAAGTTTTGACATTGTAACTTGCAATATCAAGTTGTTCCTCCTCGGAACCGCTTTTCATTTAACTTCTGGCAGAACTGTATTTATTTGGAGAGCTTTACGATGCGACTTGCGATTGACCAACTTTCAGAATAAAGTTTCGCGTAAAACAGTAGTTTGACTCGACGTTTGATAGCTTTGGCTTTGTGGCAAAAGTAGTCGCTACTAACGCATACTTAAATAATTGCTAGGTACTTATCTTTTTTTTTTGAACCGCGTTGTTCTAGTGAAGTTACTTAGAATTCCGATTAGAATTTTGTAGGTTCGACTAGATTAACGGCGATTACCTTGCCACCTGTCAAAGACAAAAGTCAATATTCATTAAAATCACAAGAATCTTAAAGAAACAAATCTGTCACTTGGCATGCAGATAATATTTTCTTGTACATACCTACTCGTATATACAGAGATGGGCAAAAGTCAAAGTCAGAATTAATTTATTCATTAACACAACACGGATCACTTTGAAACGTCAATTTTACCTACTGCCTGTGCTTCATAAAAAAGAAAGGTAGTTAATGACTAATTTTAAAACATTATGTTTTTCACATTTGAGTTTAAAAAAGTTAACGTTAAGTTTAATTATTTTATAGGTCCGATAGAACAGCAATCAGGATTTATTAAACAAAAAAGCTATAGCGGCACAGTTCAACCAGCAGTTAGTAGCTGTGGTCCCGAAGCAGGCATCTGCAGGTCATCTCACGTCCTGCTCGTTACGGCCCGTGTGTAATGGCCCACCACTCGGCAGGCTTCAGGCTTTCCTGAGTTACGCGAAAACCATTACTTTGTTATAAGAAGTTTTTCATAGTAATATATTGGGTGTTAGGGAATTCAATTTCATCTATCGAGGGCACTGAAACTCGATTGCTGTGTTCCTATTAGAATGTTATCTCTAAAACTGTTTTATCTGAAGTGTTATGCAAAATTAAGACTTATTAGGCAGCACTAAACACCCTGGATATATGAGGCCCTGAGTGGCGAATGATGGAGATGTGGCGAAGACTAGTTCACTAGTTTTAGAAATTTTACTGAAAATTTTACTAAATAATGTGTCCTGTTATGAATAAATGATATGAACATTTCAAGTTGTGAACCAAATAAAAAGTGGCGTGGAGGTAGCGAGGTCAGTTCAGCGTGTTTTAAATTGAGCCTATTTTCATGTGATTTGTATTTGAAATGAAATTTGAACGGAAAGGAATGACCTCCGCGCCATTTCAACGCCATATCCATATGGCTTGCGCCAAGTCCGCACCACGTTTTCGCGTACGAACCAGATAAACGTCGGAGATCAAAGAATTCCAACAAAATCGAACATATTGAGGTGTTATATCCCTCATAATAAGTATCGTCTCCCTTCACAAAATGTAGGCACCCATTTCAACAGATCGCAGCTCTCTTGCGCCCCCGAACAATCATCTCAAGTAATGATCTGTACCCTACGGAGCCATTGTCCGGACTCAGACGGTGTAATTCGACTCAGCGTGGGTCCTAGTGATGTAATTCGATTCAGCGTGGGTCCTAGTGATGTAACGGTTGTTTCATCGGATTCGGAGTCCGATTTGGCGTCTGAATTGAGAGCACAGTGGAGCGGCAGTTTCATTTCTATTACAATTATATTATTTTCATTTTGAATTAAGATTCAACGAGCGAAATTTATGTAAGAACTAATGTGGTAGTAGCTTATACTATAAAAACCCCCAATGCCTTCCATTTCTGGATACTAAATATTTCATTTCAGACATAGTATAGCTATAATTATGATGAAGCTCTGTCCATCTGTTTTACCGTGTTAACCTGTCCAAGAATTAAGTTCAAAACTATTGACGAAAAGTAGATACGTAGTTTGGGGACTAAAATAAAACAAATTAAATAAGTAGTTTAGGTAATGTAATCCTAAAGTAAATGCTGAATGTTAGTAACATGAACAAAAAATAAGAAACTCTACCTTTGACTAGTTTTATCAGACTTTACTAACAATCGGAACATTAGAAGCAATCTTCGATCGAGAAAAGAGTAAAACGTTATTTACAACTCTAGCCACAAACTTACTATTAATCCATCTGTGGCTGTCGTGGGGGACAATCAGTTCCCAGTTCCGGATTAGAGGCTAAAAATAAAAATAAAGAAACAAAGCTTGACGAGGGTTCAGGAAGGCCCTTATCTGGCCGCAGACTTTGTTCAATTCACAAAGAAACCGCTTCACACCAGCGGCGGTGCACACTACGCCTTACACATTTTCCATTTACAATAAATCGCATATAATGATTCGAATGAAAAAAAAAACAAAATGAATAATCAAGTCCAAATAATATCTTAATAGTCTCAGTCATTTTAGGATATAATTAGGTGGCGGGCCGCCGCGGGACAATGATCTGCAAATATTTTTCTCATAATGTGTTTTCTGTGTATAATATCTAGTATTTACAAAAAAATATATATAAGTAGTATATCAGTCGTGTAGTTCCCATAATACAAGCTCTGTTTAGTTTGGGGCTAGATGGTGCTGTGTGAATATCCAGATTAAATATACGATAATTGCAATGTCTCAGTTATATTCAATACATTTATTGCATTTTCATGGTTATAAGGTTGCTATAAAAGGTGGTGTCCATCATCCTCAGAGAGCAGGTTTGAGATATAGGTACTCAGTACACAGATTCGTGAAGATACCAAGTAGGCAGAAGTCCAAACATTTCATTTGGCTCATACCAACATTTTGCATACGTTCCATGATCGCTTCGTTGAAGCCCTTACGGGTGGGGCCAAGTCTTCGGACTTCTAAGTTCCTCAAAAGATTAGTAAAAATAGTTTTCTAAGAAAATATAATGTTTGCTTCAAGGAAAAGCCCAATGGGCGGCCATTCAACACCTGCGTTTCAGTGAAACTATTCCGAACGGTCCTGGTTATTCTAGAACATTCTCGGAACATTCGAGAACAATGTTCGCCGGCTGCCAATAAACGGTGTATAAACGGGATTATTAGTACCGGTTTACTGCAGTGAGAACCACTGACGATTCCTGCCGAACTGAGGTTTGGTTGCCTGCTATTACAATGTACCTTTTGATCTATTGCACTGTTTCTCAAAGTGCGGCCTGGAGGCCTTCAGGGATGCGGTAGAAGGGTCTAGAAGATATTGGGGGCGCTAAGGCGGTCTAGAAGGGAAAGCATAGGTTGTTATGTTTGAAAAGTTTGGGGGCACTAGGATTTTTTTATTATTAAAGTGGGCGGTGGGAAAAATAAGTTTGAGAACCTGTGATCTATAGGGACTACAGGTCATTCGATATTGTGTCTTAAATAAGTGTTGAAATTAACGTTTATGATCGTTAACAACAATCGTTTATGATCAAAGGTGCGGGTGCGGCACATGAGACTTTTCACTCGTTATCTCTCAGAGTCGCCAACGCACGAGTTACCTCTGCAAGCGCCCATAGGTTACGGTAACCGCTTCCTACGTTAGTTATATAACTAACGTTACAAACACGCATACATTCCACCTGTTGGTAAGCGGTTACCGTAACCTATGGATGCTTGCAAAAATAAATAAAAAAATATATTTCATTGTGAATCTACCGTTTTTCTTTAAATTGTTTTCTTCTTATATCGTCTACTGCACCGGCTTCTATCGCATGGTACCCGGATAAAGTTAATGCATTGTTTTTGTTTTTTTTTAAACAAAAAAAAATTTTTTGTTGTTGTTTTTTATTACTGGTCACGGTTTATTAACAATTTTACAAAATTCGTACAGCATTTATGACATTTATTAATATCGATAATCTATAATTTTGCATTTATAGTAAGAAGTTGAACTGGATATGGTTTATATGTTCGAGCATTGCCATTAAAGGTGGTAATGCGGCCAGTATTTTGGGAACGCTTCCGTCTGGTAGTGATCTGGATCAGTTGAGCTATCTATAGATCGTTTGCCACGGTCTTTAGATAGCTTGCTGTTTAATCTGTATTTATTGTATATACCCACTTGTACATAAATATATCCAAACTTAATTCTTATTAAAAAAGTATTCATGTTATTATTCATATAAAATGTATAAACAATTAGAGAAATGTTTGAAATGAATTGCGATTTAGTTTTGTTTATGAAATAAACAAACACTGTCCTTTATAGCGGTTGGTTCATTTACATTTTATTTTGTCCCGACGGAGAGTAAATATTTGGCGTCTAGCTTTACTTTAAAGTGTTTATGTAAAGTTTTCTAAGATACTTTAATTAAATTCAAAGGTTTATGGAGTTTTCAAAATAAACTAGCTTTCAACCGAGTGTGGTCAATTTATATACAAGTCAAGCTGCCTAATGACAGTGTTACTTATTTATAAATCAATAGTAGTAAGAATTATCTAGTTTATGGATATGATCGATATGCTAATTATTAAATAATTGTCAATCTAGAAATGTTACTTCCCAGAAAACAATATGTTAAAACAATAATCGATGAATTAGTTATTCAAAATACTGATCATCACTCTCGCAACATGACCCGTCCAGTAATTGGACAATAATTAAATTCGTCCAGATAAAAGAACATGTCATGTCTGGGCCGCTTTGTCTCCGTTCGTCCGCGTTCCGGAGATTGTTCCATTCATCACGGATTTTCTATTTATTAAGTTGGAATGAGGAATTTTTCCTTGAACTTTGCATAATGTTCAGAAGAATTTTCTTCGTAAAGCGGCTTTTATTTTTTATAAAAACGCTTAATGCATGTACGTTTTTAGAAAGCAAACTAAAAGGTCTTTCGTTGTCCATTAAGCTCATAGCTTTTCTTCGTAAACCTTTTCAGGTTGACCAAAAAACAGCCGACAAAAGATTGCAGAGCTTTCAAGTCTTTGTTTCAATTACTACACGTGAAGAATTTGTTAATTAGTTTTCTCGGAAAATCGTTCAATTCAGTTTCAAAGCAAGCCTGAACACAGATTAGGTTATTCGATAATCAAAGTAATAAACTTCCACGGGAATCGGAAAATGGAATTTTCATGCTTCAGCGCGACACCTTACTTGGAAATACTAAAGATACCTAACACCTATAATTTGCCGAAGTTGGCTAACCACGTCATAGCACACTGTATAATTTCAGCACTCCACCAGGGTTGCCAACAATACAATTTCTTTGTTTTGAATGTGATTAAATAGATTACCAACTCGCAATAAATAAATAGTCGAATAGAAAATAAATTAAGAGACGGTCTGACTGAGAAATTAGCAGTGAGTGATGATAGGCTAAGATCACACAACATATAGTGTTGTCTTACGTAATTTAGTTGATACTAAACTATTTTTGACTATATTAGTCAAAGAATTAAATAAAGTCAATCAATGAATAAGTTCTCTTTGTTCCATTAGCACCGCACTATAGCTGAATGAAGGTAAATAAAAAACCAAGCAGAGTTCCTTGGTCCTTGTTATTTCAATGAATAACAACCTATTTACTTTGACTTTGAACTGAAAAGAAAGTATATCAAATAACAAAATAAACACCCTAAAGTCATATACATAGTCCTGATAACGTACTAGAATTCTTTGTGTCGTGAATTAAATCATAATACTCGGACCAGGAACCAAAATATTAGCAAAACATAATCAGCCCCGCAGCGGGAATGGAATCCGCACCTCTTGCGTCACAGCTTCCGATTTATTGCGCCACTACGATCAGCTTATATCTTACCTAACTTACCTTTCCACTGTTCTGTGGATTAGATGGTAGCAAATTTATACTATAGAAATTTCTATAAAAGCACATTTTTGTGTTTTTATAGAACTTTCTTGATTTCCATGATAACACAAATCTGTGCTTCGGCTATTTAATGCCTTTTCTTTCAGACAAAGCAGTTTGATTTAACCGACTTTCGGAATGCCTATCTGACGACCCTGTATCCTTCCACTCTCATTTATTTTTAATTTTACGAGGCTAGTTGCGCCCGTGCCGAGCCTTATTTGCAATGGAAAATAAACATTTCATTGTAGAAACGCAACTCGCCGATAAAACTTGAGGAATCCAACGAGTTTTATTTACTTTACTTAACTTCGATGTACACTGGAGAATAAACAGTATAAGCTTTCCAGTGAAAACTCTTTTACGGATTTTTAATTTGATAAATTTTATTTACGGCACTTTTGCAAATGCAATTCCGAACTTTATCAGTGAAACAATAATAATGATATCATCACCCATTTAAATCACAAGAACACGAGTTTGCTATCCTAGACAGAGCTATGTTCACTTTCATTTAATAAAAGGCTTTCGGTGTGCCCTACAAAGGTACTGCAAAACTAGACTACACAGGCGTGTAATTGGAAACCAAATTGTGCAATATCTATACTAAGAGTTTCAAAAGTATTAGAAGCAAGGTTGTCTCGTGAATGCGCACGTGCCGAACATACAAAACAATATCAAGTTCTCAAATAAATTGAGCTGAATTCAAATGCCCTCAGGACCTAGACTGTCGTCTGAAATTATGCTCTCTCCGGTATTCCGCCAAAGACCAGATGGCGCTATAGATTCATCGCACGACGTTTTTCTAGCTGGCCTGTACTCGGCTTAAGATTTATCCTCTGACTTAAGAATTTATTTCGTTTGTTTCAGGTGAGTGTACGCCCGTCATTAAATTTTCAACCGAGTTCGGGTATGTTCCAGTTTTACTGTTTATCGTATATATTTCGTATATATTCCACACAGGTTGATTCATTCATAATTTCTTCAGAGTTCTTCTTAAACTGTAACCTAAAATTTTCAAATTTTGTTAAACATCTTACAGCCGAAATAAATTATGACTTTGATCAAATACCAATAATGAAAATGATGAAATTCTCAGTTGGAACGACTCATAATCAAATCAACAAATATAATAAGCACGAAAAGGTAACCCTCCCCAACCTCCTTCGCCAGTCTGAAAAATACTCTGAGCATAATCACAATGGCAGGGAATGCGGTCAGACAATAGAGCCTTCCCTCTGTGGTGTCTAGTATCACCGTAAAGGCCTTTACACACCCGCGCGTATGTTGTCAGGAACGCATCGCTTGCATCAAGTTTCATAAACTTTAATTGCGAAGCTTTTATGATGCAATAAAAGTCTCTATAAATAGGCCGGTTCGTTATGACGGGATATGAGGTCGCGTGTCGGTCGCGGACGTTATAAATCGTGGGCTCATGCCTTCACATTATTTAACGCGGTAGTCACGCAACGCGGCATGCGATCTACGTCATTTGTCGCCGCATTTTTATTTACGCGGCACGAATGTGCTGCGTTTCTGCGGTCACGTGTGATCCCACCCTTATTTGGTTGCATCGGTTAATTAATTTATTGCTGTGGCATTCATGTATGGTGGCTTATTAATAAGCATGCTAGGGGATTATTGTATTTCTGTTTTGTTTTACAATGAGCTATAAAGCAATTGAATTACTATTTATAGATACATACTTGGTTTGTTTTCATTATAGCTATGAAAGATATTTCAAAATTTTCCCCAACAACATGCAAAATTCCATGAAATTGTAAAATCCTCAATACTCAATACATTCATTGCTTTCACATGGTAGGTACATAGATGGTGTTTATAGGTATGTATCTCACCTGAACCCTGTCTAAGGGTATAGCAACAGATAGGTAGGCAGGCCGAGGTTTTGCGTAAACAAACTAGTTATTAATATCTACAGTAAATAAAGTTAAAGTCTCTCAAATGAACTTTGTATTAGGGTACGGCGGCAGACCGAGGTTTTATTTTCACTGTAGGTAGTCAAAGTAGGTACTTTAGGAGATGGGTATAAGTGCATTATTTTGTTAGTAATGGTCATATTATTTCATATCAATTTAGATTTAATGTCAGTTTTCAATTTCATTTTATTATTTACAATGTTAAATAATTTACTGCTTTTTAGCTTGTTCTAGATAATCGTCAATATTATAATAGCATCTGTCAATTAGAAAAGATTTAAGTTTTTTTATAAAAAAGTGTATGTTTTTGTATGTGTTTTAGTTGTGTCGGAAGTTTATTATAAATTTTAATTGACATAATGTATGGGCCGTCGCTATGCATCTATAGTTGTGATCGCGGTCGTATGATTTTATTCCTACCTGGTCTTAAAGCGTATCTTCGCGGAAGTTCATCTAGTTTTGTATACAAATTGGGATTATTCCTAACAAATTTGCACATCTCTAAAATGTAGATAGACGGCAAAGTTAAAAAAGTTAAATCCTAAAATCGGTTTACAACGAAGATATAAAGAAACTTCGAATTAGAGTAACTGTTTACACTCTGGGTTGTAAATAGTTATCTTGCTGTAATAATTTCTGTTGAAACTCATAAAACAACTTGGAAACTTGGAGTGGATAGGGGTGCGTGCTTCAGTTTTGACCTCACCGGTCAGCCTGAAGTTACACCAAAACTTTTCACCATTATGACAACCTACACTTATATTATAAAAAGGTAAAGTTTGTAAGTTTGGATGTAAGGGATTAACTTCTAAACTTCTTATTCCTTTTTTTTATATCACACCAATGTTTAGAATGGAACTTTGGGATGGACATAGGTTGTATGTTCCGTTAAAATAAAATGGTTTAGCGTGAAAATCAATTTTGCCTCGTAAGTCGATGAAAAAACGGTCGAGCGAATGCTATTCTAGCAAACGCTGCCTTAACGGTAATAGCTTATTTTCACCCGAAAATGTTTATCAGGGTACCACGCGGGCGAAGCCGTAGGCTAGTGCCTCATAACTTGGCATGAGTGGTACGCGAGTGCACTCAGAGCTGCAGACTGGCGACACCATGACCACAACACAACTACATGGCAATAACACAAAAGTGGTCAGACATGAATTTGTATGAAAACGCGTAGTTCTCTTGCTCATGTAATACACACGAAGAAAGCATCCTGAAGACTGAGGCGGGTGTATGACATCTCCGCGTCTCTGGAAGTGTTTTGTGCCGAGGGTGATTAACAAAGGAAGCTTCTTCCTCAATTAATCATCCTTAGCAAAGTAAATTATTTCACGCAGCCCCAATTTTGATATAAAGTAATTTAAAATTTGGTTTGATACATTGTGACTTTGACTTTTGGTTCCTATTTAATTTGATATTTATGTAATATTGAGCTTTATATAATATAGCTATGTAATATATATTACAGGTAGATTATCCGTAGGTAGGCCTATGGATTGTGAAATTATCCGAACTAAAATATTTTTATTTTTATTTAAGTACCCGGATTGACTGATTGATGGTATTCCAGCGAAACACACCACATGGTACTGTGGTCGCTTCAATCGACTGTGAACCGAAACCGACCAGAACGAATACATCCGCTCCTCTTCGCTTTATCATTCGGTTCATCTGTCTGCCGCTGGAAACTGCATCCACATCCCAATCGGTGGTTACAACAACGCAATATCATCTGCAGCGAGACCACTGCATATTGTTGTAGTATGTAATGTGGTCCGTCATCCGTCCAACACGCACTTACATAAAAAAAAATCAAAAAAAAAAGTTTTTTATTTAAATTACAGTATGATTACATGATATGGGTTGGGAGCTCTTCTTTTAAGTTGATATAACCTGTGTTAGAAGAGTCCCCTCTTTTCTGTGGTCAACGGTACTTTAGATAGATAAAAATAAATACTAATAAGTAAATAAGATTTTAAATGGAGTGTAGGTAATTAAACATATATATATATATATAATATTATAAGATAATGTAGTAATAGATTAATATAGTATACACTCACTCTCAAACACAGTAGGTGGCCATATACTTCAAGATATACTTAAGTATTAACTTAGAAAATTCATCCTTGACATAGACCAGCAATACGTCGTAGGTACGTCATGTTTAATTCATAACACATTACTGCCCTGTAGTCGGATAAATGTGCTTAAATATTTATGAAGGCAGCCCTAAGCAGCGCTCGGCGCACTCGTAAATGCAACTAACTTATAACTAGTTCTGATTTTAATCGAGACTTTATGCATGGAAATGCGTTTCGTTCTAGGTTGTAAATTCTGTTATACTTGGCTGAAAGGCCGCACATAGCACAAGTCTCTGCGAGCATCGCATTAACTCCGTATTTATCGCATTTGATCATTGACCGACTTTTAATTCACAATGACAAAATATTGAAAGAACACCTGATTTGAAGTTCATGCATTTCCAACTTTTCTACTTTGAAGTAGTTCTTAAGATTTTGCAGACTCATTCTTTCTTTATGTGTATGGATTTTTCCTTATCACCACTCTCATGTCAATAATAATGCTTCACGCATCGATATTTATGGATGCAGGTCACTATTTTCGTATAATCCAAACTTTCTTGAGGCACTGGGCTTGCAGAGGCTATTTGTTAAATTTCTGCGTTTCCTTTCTAAATTATACTTTATGTAACAAAAATCCTATTCGATTCGAATAGGTATTATCAGGTATCAGGATTACGCTGATATTATCGTTAAGCGGGAAAAAATGAGTCGGTATATTTATTCTGGTGAATTTAATATATCGGGAAAAAAACAGCCTCATAGTTAATGGCTTTGCCAGTTTCAGCAATTTTATTTTATCAAAGCGGTACCGAGTGTTGTTTGGTCGGTAAAAGGGGAAAATCAAATTAATTCGAAGGTTCTTAGAAATAATACATTACAGGAATTCTTATTGAAGTATGAATCCCGCCAAAAACATTTCATGTAAAATAGGTTGCCAAGACTCACAAGCTCATAACGCTTTTACTGCTAAAAAGTCCTTACATCTTGGTTATAAAGTATGGTTTGGCCGTTTCATAGAACTATCGGATGACACATCATTCAATATCAGTGACTTAATTTCTTACCATTTATATCCATGGGAGTGCCTAAGTCAATAATTGTACCTAATAGTCAAAATAACATACACGGAGGACATTAATTTATGATTAGAAACTGTGCATGCTTTATTGAATTTAGCTGAAACTCTGATGACATGCCGCCTGCCGCCGCCGGGTTGTCCGTTATAACTTCAAACACTGAGTTATTCACAGCATTAAACAGATTTTAACAGCATGCATTTCAGTCTATTTTCCTTCAGCATAAAACACTGCAGTTTCATAGTTTAAGCATTAGGGAATAATCCATCGTAATATTTGCGAACGGGAGTTGTAACAGCGCGGCCGCAGGTTGGCAGCTGTCACTTTGACAACTGTCAACTTCCGCGTGTTTTGACAACTGCGAGTGGACGTGGCCGTACTCCGACTGAACTAAATAAAGTTTGCGGGTGGATTTGTGAACTTTGTTCATTTAACTATTATGCCAACATAATTTAAAAACTTTTAAAACAGGGTGATGTCTTAATATTGAGAATCTCATGGCCTATAATAAATAAATAAAAAATTACAATGCCTGGTCATTCCGTAACTAAAATAAAATTGTATAATTCATGCGATTTTAAACTTAATCTATTTATAAATTTTATCTCATAGCCTATATAGTTGTAGAACATACAGGGCGGGTTCGGATAGGCTTTGTCTGATAAATAAATAAATAATAAATAACTACTTGCAAAAACGTGAAAATGTGCCAAATGTAATGTTTGGACCTGCCTCTGACTACCACCTACTTGGTAGGAGGATACATGGAGAATACAGTTATGTGAGCGTGTTTGTTTGTTGTTTTGTTTTCGTTATACAATCAGGTGGCTTAAAAATATATTAATACAAATGGTTAAATGCAGCATACCCGCCATATTGAATTTACTCGTAAATGCCAATTAATAATATATTGCTCATTCAGTTCTCTAATAGTTGCCCACTGCCATATTAATTCCATGAAAAGAATATCATACATAATGAAAAATCACAAATTTAGTAATTCCACCGAATGCCATCTATTGGCCGAGCGCTCGTCTCGGGTGTCACAGACAAATTGACACACGACACGATATGCATTCGTGGTCATGACCAATTACATATTATTTAAATCATGCTTTTTACGACACTAAAATGCTAATGAACAACTATTTGTTTTAATAACGTTGGGGTAGATAACCCTTTATTGTTAAAATACGAACTCATTAATCAGAACAATCAGAATATATTCTTTATGCTGTTCAAGGACCTGCAAACCTAAACGCAGCTGATACCTAAATAAACGCGCAAATGTCAATTTAACCCAACTACTTCATTATTTTATATAGTTCTCTCTATGCTAAGTCAAAATAGTTTTCAGCGATAAGACCTCACATTAAAACAACAAAAACAATGCTAATGTGTAAATTTGTTGTTTAGGTATTGTACTGTAAAATGATGTTATGTACAATAAATAATTAATCTATGTATCTATCAAACTTATTGTCATAAATGTTTTTTTTTATAAGATCTTTATAATATCCCAAAAATCTCGTGGGACTCTCGGGACCTCTAGGACCTCTCGTCAATTGTACTACATATTACTTTAGTCATTGAACAGGCTTGGATAACTGCTTAGTTTCCTCTGCAGGTGAAGACTCGTTGCTTCGATCCGATACATCCTAAGAATTTTGACCAGGCTGGTATCGATCTCCTGGCTTAGTTGGTATAGCCTTCGCGTACCAACCGGGAGGACGTACAATCGGGTTCAAGTCGAGATCATTTTTGAGATATCATAAAAATATTATTGTCATAACCTTTTGATCTTCAAAATCTTGTGATCGAAACTCCAAATCTTTCATTTTCTGTGACGTCATTATTCTCTTCCATGAGGCGACAGCACAGCGGTGACCCAATTGTAGATTCGCGTTATCAGCGAAACTCGTGCTCATTGACACGGCTAGAAGTGCATTGCGTGCTGTTTGCTATATACTACCCAATGTTACACAAGTTAAAGCAAATATCAAAATCAAAGATGAACAGTTGGCTCTTGTGGACACCACCGTATTCTTAGGAATCACCCTAGATAATAAGCTTCAATGGGGTCCTCATATTAATGGGTTATCGAAGAGACTTAGTTCTGCGGCATATGCAGTCAAAAAGATCCGTCTTTATACAGACGTTGACACAGCTAGACTAGTTTACTTCAGCTACTTCCACAGCATTATGTCGTACGGTATACTGCTGTGGAGGAGTGCTGCTGATATCAATACCATTTTTGTGCTGCAGAAGAGGGCTGCTCGAGCAATTTATAATATGGGCCCCAGAGAATCACTTCGCGAAAAGTTTAAAGAAATAAATATAATGACATTCCATTGTCAATACATTTATGAAAATCTGATGTATGTTCACAAAAATATTAATTTGTTTAAGAAAAAAAGCGATAATCACAATGTTAATACTAGAAATAAAGATAAACTCGCTGTTGCCACTTGTAGACTCCATAAAGTTGGTAAATCGTTGAAAGGGCACGGTGTACGCTTTTATAACAAACTCCCAAGAGATATACAAAAATTATCAATTAACAAATTTAAAAACGTAATCAAACAAAAGCTTTATAAAAAGGCATACTATAAAATATCTGATTATTTAGATGACAAAAACTCTTGGGATTGAAAATGCTCCAACTCGAACCTATTGTTTTGTAAAAGGATCATTAAGAAGAATAACCAGCCTTGTTTTCTTGCCTTTCTTTCCTGGCTTGGTCGCGGAGGAACAGGCACCTAGATAAAAACCGACGTTTCAAAGTGGTCCTTGTGATTTTATTGAATAAATGAATTTTGACTTTGACTTTGACTTGACTTTGACTTTGTTCGACTCTCACTCGGTGAAGATGCGAAGTAATGTACTACTCACATATAGTTACCCACATTACAGTGCAAAGTGTATAGAGGGAACCAGTGAAGGGTTCATTGAGAGATTTATTATTTTCCCTATGATGCACATCATTAGATATATACTCAGTACGTAGATCCATGGCTATCAAGTAGGGGATAGTCAGAGACACGTTCAAAAAGAAACCCTTCTTGGTGCACCCCTCCACACTATAAGGAATCCCCCCAAATGTTAAGGTCTCTGGGACTTTAGTTTAGGCTGTGCACTGTCGGTCAGTATAAGTCATGTGATGATTTTATATATATAGGTTATCTGAATCAGGCTATAAATTGTTATGGATGCAATAATCAAACTACAGTGTAAGTTTATTGTTCTTTGTAAAGTAGTTATCTACCACTAAATCGTGACAGTAAAGTCTAGAGTGCTTTATCGATTCGAGCCACCTCCTTATTTTGCTTATTTAAAATGCTTAATTCATCAAAGATTATATTGTACACATAATAAAAAAAATCTTGAATACATTTTTAACTACATGATCGGTGCGCTTTAACAACATTTCACAATACAAATTCAATGGTAGTAAACTTTCAGAGTTACGGCCCTTCTGGGAGCCATTGTTCTAAACCAAATAAAAACTGCTACAAGTTAGTACAAGACTTAGGGGTAAAAAAAATGATTAAGTTTGTGGCACCTACCAAACATGGATAACATGTTTATTATCTTGTAAGAGTATCGGAATAAAACACTAAATATGATAGTATTGACTTGTTTGCTCGTTCTTTTTTCATGGCATGATGCTACGAAAACTTTCAGAGCGTGCTGAAAAATTAAATGACATTTGTCTCAAACACTACCTGAAATAATAAGACGAACTTTTAAAACAATGCAGTCTTAATGCGCGGGGGGCAAGTTTACCCTTTTTTCGTCGAATGAATGAATTTATAAATGAAAATACTTCATCGTACACTTTATGAAATGAACCAAAAAACAAAAACATATTAAAAAAGCTAATTGATATGTGAGTCGGGCGTGCTAATGGGGACTCAGTAGCAGTGCGAGACGCGTTAAATATCTTGGTGTCAACGTGTGCGACGCGCCTTACCCCCCGAGCGTGCGTGAAAGACATGTAATCTATGTCAAAGAATTTGATATGTCTTCATCATCATTGTTCTTGTGCGGTGCTTAATCTATCGCAGCACACGAAACAAGAGCGACAACGTCACGCGCACTATCTGCTAGCAATTATGCGCTTTTAATCATATTACTTTTCTACCAACACCCTACACTGTTTTGATAATTCTCGCTCACAATCATTTTGACATTCCATCGGCTTTGGGTATTTTTTCCCGACTGTGGAGGTTTTATAACGATTAATTAAATTCAAATGTAGCAAAACAGTTCCATTAAAGGCAGTTTACTTATGTAATCGCATTATTGATTCTTTATTGGGTTTTTTGTTAAAGTCTAAGTCAATAGATTTTTATTCATTGTTCAAAACTACGTGAATTTAAAATGTTGAGGAAAATTTACGTACTATATTATTATGAGTATATAATTGACTAGCTGCGCTCCGCGGTTTCACCCGCGTAAGTTTCGATTCCTCGGGAATATCGGGAGAAAAAGTCATAGTAAAGTATTTTACTGTCACATAAATACCCTTGATGATAAAACTATTTATTTGAATATGAATTGATTCAACGATACGAATGTAACCAACATTTGTTTCTACTGGCGATCTAATTAAATTTTAGAATACAAAAGCTACTTTTGTGACTTAACTATGATAGTTTGATATATTCCCTCGAGAACTTTTTTGTAGATAATAATGAATACTTTTATCGTGTAGTACGTCATTTTTATGTATCGTCAATAGTTTTTTCAGCGCACGCCAAATAATACATTTTATAGGCAAAATTTTGCTACTTTGGGTTACATTATTGCATTTTTCTTAATGATCCCTATTTTTTTGAAAATAAATTATAGCTTATTTTACTTCCTGATAATTTAGCTTTGATTTGGTGAAAAAATGGTTAAAATCGGTCCAGTAGTTTCGGAGCCTATTCGATACAAACAAACAAAAAAATATTTCTCTTTATAATATTATTAGTATATTAGTATTCGTATAGATGAGCATATAATATGGCGTTTCTAAAGGCACTTTTCACTGATAGTATTCTGTCAAGTGGAGTCACGGCATCGACCCTTCGTAATCACCTCGGTACGGTCTGAAGACATAACTCACCATATCGTGATGGCTGATCGTTGTGTATTGCACCACACTGGTTATGAGCTAGGAACCTACATAGATATGCTATCTTATAGTCATTATGGAACAATTGCTTTAGATTAATGGCGTATTTAAAGCCAGTCATGTATAGGTATGTGTTCCTTATCATATAACAAATATCTACCTACTCGTATGTACAAGTATAACATATTGTAGGCATGTATTGAACACGGTCACGATTGTACTCCCCAATATAGATAACCTCAGATGCATAGCATACTCATTGCATAGATCCTTGAGAATACCAAGTAAGGGTTAGCCAGAGGCACGTCCAAACATAACAATTGGCACATGCCCGCGTTTTGAAAGAAGTTAACATTTCACATGACAGGTTGGTTGCCCATCGCCGCTGTTTGGGAATGACTACCGGTAGCAATCAGACTTATTTAGAGTATTCAGTTAGGCTTTTTTTTCTGTTTTTATAATGTACCTAATTATTAATAAGTTTAATGTATAAATTTTCTAGATGTAAGAAAATGTGAAACTGAATGCTTACTGCATCTTTAAGTAATTGACCTTTCCAATAACTGGAAAAGCAGGTATAGAAAATGATATAATATTTTTAAAACCTCCAATACGTCACTGCACAGAAATTGTAAAAGATAAAAAAGAATACTACGCATTTCTCTCTTAACAAAATATTTTCAATTCACCTCTCCAAAACGCAATTCCTCGAAATGATGTCCATTGGAATTCAGAAAGCGCAGCCAATCAGGGCATTTTGAGATACGTCATCCACAGAGCAAATATCGTACGTAGGTAAAGTCTGACGACGGGATTGGGAGCGGCATGCCCTGTATTCGAGGCATGTTTGCAGAGATACCTACGCTGAGGATGGGGGATGGGGGGGGGGGGGGGGGGGGCAGGGCAGTTGTTTACATGAAATGGGCCAGCGGTGCACTTGTACCGAATGCGCTATGGATAGGGGCACATGATTGAGTGGTTTTGAGGTTAGAATTGTAAACGGCTTAGCGCTGTTATTTAGGTTTAGATATCACCTAAACCTAAATAACAGCGCTAAGCCGAGACTTGAAAAATAATGTTTTACATTTTGAAGTTAGGTTATTTAAGTCGTCTTTGGTTTACAATACTGGTAATTTCAAATGTTTGCATGTTCTGCAGATATTTGTTCCGGGTGTGGATGCTGTGGTATCACGTTACTCGTTTTTGATACCCACGACACAGGCAATCCTAGTGTGGGGTCAGGACTATGTATGTGTCTTTTGGTTGTTTTTTTTTTATGTTAGGTTTAATTTCCTTAGGTAATTAAGGTTAAATCACTTACATTTAAAGACCACACTTTGCAATTGTAGGACTTGTGTTGTGTATCATTTATAAGTACATTACAGTTTGTGGTCCCGTTATTTCGCCGATACATTCTCATTTAGTCGTGTAACCCTTGTACCGGCCACCTGAGCCCTGAGCCGATGAAGTGCTTTCCATGTTGGATATAGATAGCTTGTAATTCGTACAGTCGGATCTACCTTCGTAGATAGATGCTAGATAGGAGATTACCTACATTTAACAGTCAAGTGGTATATATAATTTTTTTTTTGTCGACACTCAAGTCTTATTTGGAATTTTTCTTTTTTGTAACTTAAATCAAACGTAAGTATTTTAAGGTGTGGTGGGGCGAAAAGTGTGATCTTTCACATGATGTGTGGTTGTTTTATATTGTGCAATAAAACAATATGAAACAACTTACACGATTAGAATGCTAGAGAAGGAGATATAGTCTATTGTTAAACAAATTGAAGTTTCAATACTTCTGCTGGCTTGGTATCCTAAAAATAGTGTTGCACAGTACTCTATGAAAAAAAATGGCGTTACGCAGTTCTCAATAATTTAAGCTACTATAACATATATTTTTAACTATTAGTTAGCTATAATATTATATTGAAGTGTAAATAGCGTTTTATATTTGAACAAATCAAAAGAATACCCAAATAGGACAGATTATTACGTGTTATCGTGTCGTAACTAACGTTTTCCTTATCTGCAATGGCACAAAGGTCTGCGTCGAAAATATTTTTTAAATCCTGCTACCAGCCTTTCCCACGGTATTAATAGTATGTAAACCAAAAACAGAGTTGCAATTTGAATAACTTCACCAATTTTGAAACAATCTGTTGCTGTTGCTGTCAAAGTCATTACATTTCTTTCAAAAGATAACTAGACGTGTTTTAACAGCCACATTAGACCAATAAAAGAAAAGTACGTAGATACGTAAAGAGAACTTACCAAATAAAACATTATATTTATGCGAAGTCGAAACGAGGCTGTATTAGCTAATTCGTTTTTACGATGTACTTGCCAAACCGACGAATTTATGTTCCGATAGTTTTGTTTTACTGCCCTTGCCTACACTGCGGCACGTTGACTGGATAAAGCTCTCTGGTGGGTTTAGACGAGGGCAGTGGTTTAGTCTAGTTGCTATGGTATCTCAATCAAGTAGTGTTAGTCGTTAAAGTTTAACGAATTTATGTTCCCAAAACTTACATTGTGTTACCAACTGGTATTTACTAGTCAAGTTATAATGTAGTATAACTCGCTCATAAAAGTTCTGTATTGCCACCATATTTATTTCTGCCATAGGCAGCAAAGCAATTGCTGGCTTCTAGTTTGAAGAATGTGGCTTCTGGTAAAACTACAGGCACCCAAGGCTCTTCAACATGGTCAGGCAACGCATCAGCAATGCTCCAGATAATGCAGACGTCAATTGGTAACCGAATTTAAAACCATTTATTTCACTATGTGCCTGTTATCATCCTAGTAATCATAAAAAGTTATTATTAACCCACTTACAAAATGAAGAAAACGGCTTGCTGACATTTCGGACACAATATTTTCGGACACTTTGTCCGAACTGACACTTTTAATTTTAATTAATTATTTACCGACCATCAAAATATTGAAGCTGTTCTGTACAATCAGTTAAAAAAGTTTTTAAAATATATTATGTTCCATACTAAGAGAAAGAGCGTTACCAAAACTGAGTATTTCAGGATAAGTCATTGTGCCATAAGAGATAAAGTTTCTACGTTTAGATGCAGGAGGTTTTCTACGAAACTACTCATCCGATGGATGGACCTTTAGAGCGGACATAGATCATGTATTATGTCGTTAAAATAAAAAGGTTCATATTGTAAAAACGGGAATTTTCACGTACTGCACTATCGGTGAAGGCACCGACTAAGTTTCGACTAAGTTCCGCGTCGCGCCGTGCACGGCGAGAAAGTAGCAACCACTCGCCCTGATGAAGACTCGGAATGAGTCGAAACTTAGTCGGTGCCTTCACCGATAGTGCAGTACGTGAAAATTCCCGTTTTTACAATATAAATAGTCAAGTTCACGATAGTTTTTGGAATAAAATAAAAAGGTTTTTAGTGGAAACCAATTTTCAAACGTAAGTCGACGAAAAAACGGTCAAGCTAATGTGTTTCTTAAGAACACTCGCTGTAATACCACTTTTTATCCGGGTACCACGCGGGCGACTCTGTGTGTAGTAGCTAGTTATTAATTGGATTGCATATACTATCTGCGCCTTAGAAATGTATTTCTTTACTGAATCCATTCCAGTAGCTGGAATCACCTGAAGAAAGCATAACGCTTGAGATAAATAAGCTGATAGGGGATCAATTCTGTTGTCTTCGAAGATATAACGCTCTTGAGAGTTGTATAAATGCGGTGTGACTCAAGTGGCTTCATGGTGAATCTGATAAGGAGACGTAAAAGTCTTATAAAAGTATTCAGGTAGGTAGGTACATATCAATACGGCGTATGGCTTTTCAACAAAGCAAAAACAAATATGGTTTTATATCACAACAATATCCTGAAAACATTTGCGGAGAGCTGTACTCTTACCTCTCATAATTGGAGACATTTTGTGCGGCGGGTGGTCAGACAGTGTAATCAAAATGATTGTATTGTTTGATCATCTCTCGTCGCAAAATGTCTGTATCTACCTACCAACTGCTATCTTCGCAAAATTTACTTAAAAATAAATGATGATAATCTTAAGTATCTGCAAACAAAATGCATTGTAACTGTCTAATTAATTTAATTTAATTATGTTGTTTATTGTGAATAGTCACATTGGATATCCTCAGATAATAATATACCTAAGCAGACCCGTGAGGATACCAAGGGGAAGCTAGAGGCAAGTCAAAGCATCATATTGAGCATGTGTTCACGTTTCTATTTTTATTTCTAAATGCCTCGAAAACCACTTCAATATCATGGTTTGGCGTTATATTATATCACAGTTTTTTTTAATGATGAACATAAGTTAATAAGGTTATTATTTCCTAAGGAGTCAAGAAGAAAATTGGTTTGAGTTTTTTTATCTAGTGTTTGTGAAAATCTTTTTCAAAACTATTATAGTTTCAAAGAAAATTTAGTGATTTTATAGACATTTTTCACACAGCATCATCTAGCTTCAAAGTAAGCAGAGCTTGTTTTATGGGAACCACGTGAATGATATAATATAGGTACCACCCACCCAGACCCCAGGCCCAAGACAAATATTTTTTAGATCGTTCAAAAATTTGCCCCACGGCGGGATTCAAACCCGCAACCTTTTACGTCTCAGGCGGGCTTTCGTCCACTGCGCCACAGAGGTAAATAAAAAGCGAATCTGTGTCTAACCTGAGTAAATTCTGAGAAATTGGCGAGGCTTTTCATCTCGAACATGTATTTTGGTAGATTCCCTTGAGGTTGCTCTGGCTGGCTATTTCAAGGCTAACCGATACCCAAACTGTTTAGTCAGTCAAAATCCTTTCATAACAAGTTTAGAACAATGATATATTAACGATATAATAGGGGCCAGTTCGACGTGTTTGTACAGACTACATTTATTTTACTTTTATAACGTTGTTCCTAATAATATACAGTATCCTATTTTACATAACTTTTCAAGCCAAAAACCATTAATAACATTCACGAGACAAAAATTGACAAGACCAAAACCACCTAGCGACTGCTCAAAATTTGACAACAGACTATCAAAGAATGACTGAATAAATTAATTAATATTTATTGTACACCACAAAAAAATACAAAAATAACAAGAACTTTCCATAACTAAAATAAGGCAATATTTGAGTGTACATTTTCCAGGCAATATTTGAGTGGAGCGGAATCTATAAGATTGTATGAATGGCGGTATACGCTTTAAATTAATAAATTAATCCTAGAAATTAACCATCTGTCCTGGTTCTTTACAGCTTCTAATAATTAACTTACTACATCATGATCTTAGTACGTCATGCCTCGACTATTCACAATAATTTGAAAATCATTTGTTTACATCGTAGTGGTTTCAGGACACGGTTCACTAAAGCGTTCAATCAGTTATTCAGAACATGTTGCGGAAGATAGCACGACTTGATGTTGTAAGGTTGTAGGAAACTTTTTCCCACTCTGCTGCGAAGCCTTTGATCCAAGTTTCCCACAAAATATAGGTAATTTTGTACATTCCTTGACCATAGGCAAGTCGTATCTGTAAGTCAGCTATCAGGGATAAGATGTGAGGGGTATTTTGTGGTTTTAAAAACAGTTAGAAGAGGAGAGCGTAAATATCAGAGTATTTTTTGTACTCAGTAGAAAATTCAAGAATATAATTACATTATATAAAACGATATAAAAAGAACTTTAGCAATGTACGTACACTCCTTAATGAAATAACATCCATCTTGTAAAAAATTGAAACAGGTAGTTCGCTCGAAGCCCGGCGCCATGCAAATATTATGACGCGTGATTGATTATACTCGATCTTAACTTTCATAAAAATCGCAAGTTCTTACACGGGAATAAACAGCAACTTCACAAGTTAATATTTGAGCAAAAGCTTTTCCCGGAAAAGTTATTCTTTTTGCAGCATTGACTTAGCCTTTGGTTTATTTGGTTTTACTTTAGTAAATTACTTTCGTAGATGTGGAATGTCATCCGAGTTCGTACAAAGAGCAATGGACCGTTTTCACTAGTGACGCGATTGTGATAGGACCGTTGACACTAGTGACGTGATTCTGATAGGACCGTTGATACTAGTGACGGGATTCTGATAGGACCGTTGACACTAGTAACGGGATTCTGATAGGACCGTTGACACTAGTGACGGGATTTTGATAGGGCCAAGAAAGTAAACCAGATTACCCGAAGGTGCGGATTTGAATCCCACACGATCTGAATATTTGGGTCACCAGTCTATCAGCCTTAATTTTGTAAGCCTTAATGTTACTGAATATTGAGGCAGGAAAAGAAATCAATTAAACACTGACTGAAAACCTTTTATCATGGATTCTGTATTGTTACAAAATGTTTGTGAAACCAATATCAATGTTTGAAACCATCACTATATCTGACTCGCAGATTCAATCAACACTTCTGAACGTTTACAAAACAACACTGATTCGCAGTTGTCCAAATAAGAGTGGTTAAACGGAAATGGAAAAAAACCTAGTATTTTTCATGAAAACCGTTTTCGAATAGCAGCTATTTTATGTGGAATTGCAATACCGCGGTGATGTGAAGCATCTCTTGAGCTAAAAACCTTGCTTCCTGATCAGGAAGTCTAATTTCTAGGAAAATGTCTAGGAATTAAAATATCATGTTGTATTTTTCGTTGCCATTCAGTTTTGAAAACCTTTTAATCTGAAGTATGAACTGAGCGCACTTCGCTCCGTAGCCGGAAACAGACGAAGCTGTTAATTGCGACAATTTCTTACTTTTCACCAGTAATAAGAATCGGGATGGACATTTTCATTTAAAATTTTTGCACTGCAGATGTTAATAAAAAGGTCTCTGTATTCTATCCCTAAACTTTCTTTTGAATAATCTACAATCGATTTTTTACTTGTTATAGGGTGTCATGTCCCTTTCTATTATTTTAAACTCGTATGCAAATGATACCTACTTTCGCATCGATCCTTGTTACGATTTTAGTTCTAACCAGTCGCAAATAAATCACACATACGTACGGTCGTCTTTCATTTCACGGAGATAGGCATCTAGCTAAAGTGAACCCTATTTACACAACCATAGTGGTCCTTCGAGCCGGATCGCGCTGCACTATCGAAGGGAAAAATGTGCATTTTGCATCGAGCTTGACCTTGACCGCTCGCTCGAGCCTACGTGTTATCGCTAATTACTAGCCATCTTCGAACTTTTTGTGAAAAGTGAATAAACCTGCGTAATTACTCACGACAATTACAGTGATATTAGGACTTATTGTGAACTGTTTATTGTGCGGAACAATGTCAAAAGTGTTAGATCTTGTCGAACAATTAGAGGACTTAGCCGAGTTATTAAATAAGGCACAAACAAACTTTAAAAAATGTTCCAAAGTGCGGAAAACTAAAGGATATTTAAATACACGAGTGCAATGTATAGACAGTTACTGGGATACATTCAGACAAACCCACGTGGAGTTAGTAAAAGTGACTACCAAAGAAGAAAGAAGTACTTTGTCGTATTTTACTTCAGATGTGCACAGTGAATGCGAGGAATTGTATACGTGTTTGAAGGCGGAAATTCTGGATTGTTTACAACAATTTGAGCTGCAATCGCAACCTATGCAACCTGGTTCATCCTATGTTCCGAGCACAAAGCAAAGTACATCGACTAATCCTGAAGTAAAATTACCTAGAATAAACCTACCATCTTTCGGCGGAGCATACGACGAGTGGCAGTCATTTGAAGATACGTTTACATCGCTAATTCACAACAACCACGCGCTCAACGATGTACAAAAACTCCATTATTTAAAATCATGCGTTATCGGCGAGGCTAAGAACACAATTAAACACTTTCAAATCACAGAGAAGAATTATTTACCTGCATGGGAGAATTTGAAGAATCGGTACAGTCAACGACGGCTTATTGTGAATGCAATTTTGAGGAAGTTATTTACTCTAAGGAAACTTACTTCTCCATCACCTGTCCATCTAAAATCGCTGATCGATAACACAAAAGAATGTTTGAACAGCCTAAATAGTTTAGATATTTCTACCACGAGTTGGGACCCGATCATAATATTTATAGTGATACAAAAATTGGACAGTGAATCACACAGAGCATGGGAGACGTATGTAAGTGAAGAACACTGTGATGGGATACCTACTTTTGTAAACCTAACTACATTTTTGGACAGCCGCATCTGTACACTCGAACTAACAACATCATCATCACAACCAATGGCACGAGATAAGTTGAAGACTTTTCATGCAAATACCTCCGCACACCACACCTGCATTTTATGCAGCGAAAATCACCTGCTTTGTCACTGTAAGCAGTTTGGAAAGCTGGACCCAGACAAAAGAAGTGACTATGTCAGAGAAAACAGGCTATGCTACAATTGCTTAGCTCCTGGTCATTCTATGATGTTCTGTAGACAAAAGACGTCATGCAGAGTATGTGGAAGGCGTCACCACTCTCTTCTTCATTCATTCTCGAAAAAGCACACTGAGGAGAAGAAGCAAGCACCTGCAATGTCATCACTGCACGCTAATGTAGAAGAGAGTCAAGAAGAGGATCAGGATATCACAGATATAGCAACACACTTCGCATCGCACTTCATCAGCAATCGTAAGAGTTCGCTGCTGGCTACGGCTGTAGTTCCTGTCAGAAGTAGTTCAGGGCAAACGACATTACTCAGGGCTCTTATCGATTTGGGTTCAGAAGCATCATTCGTGAGTGAAAGGGCGGCTCAAAGGTTACAGGTCATCAAAACTCCAGCACACGCTAGGATAACCGGAATAGGATCCACAGAGACACAGGTCAGTCATTCAACTCAACTTGAGGTTCTATCTAGATATGAGGACTCTTTCAGCCTCAATGTTGAAGTTTATATCGTTTCGAAACAGCTGACTAAACAGTTACCTAGTAAGACAATCGCGCCTATATCATGGTCACATTTGGAAGGTCTTATACTGGCCGATCCAAAGTATAATATTCAAGGCAAAATCGACATGCTACTCGGAGTTCAAGTTTACGCTGACATCGTGAAAGGAAAGATAATCAAAGGTCCCTCAGGTTCACCATGCGCACAAGAAACCAGCCTGGGATGGATTCTATTTGGAAAGGTAAGAGAAGAATCACACGATGACAGAATTATTGTTCACCATCACCTGGAAATAGACGTACACACCATGTTAAAAAACATGTGGCACATTGAAGAAACAAGTACGAGAAGTATGACAGCTGAAGAAAGGCAATGTGAAGAGATATACACAGCTACTCATTCCAGGACAATAGATGGACGTTATGTAGTTAAACTACCACTCAAAAGTGCACAGCCGATCGATGAAATCGGTGAAACAAGGGAGATAGCACTGAAGAGATTTTATCAACTAGAAAGAAGGTTAGAAAGTAAGCCGAAACTGAAAGAAGAATATAGTAGAGTAATAGATGAATATTTACAGCTCAATCACATGGAAGAAGTACCAAGAGAAGAAAGATCAAAGTCTGCAGTATATCTTCCACACCACGCAGTTGTTAGAGAAGACAAAGAAACAACTAAAGTAAGAATTGTATTTGATGGCTCTTGTAAAGGATCGAATGGCAAGTCATTAAACGATGAACTAATGGTTGGACCACAACTGCAAAATGATTTACGTGATCTAATAATGAGATGGCGAATGAAACCAGTCTGTTTCACCGCTGACATAAAAATGATGTATCGGCAATTATTGGTGAAAAAAGAAGATGCAAATTTACAAAGAATTTTGTGGAGAAAGAATTCTAATGAAGAAGTAAAAGAATATCGAATTCTAAGAGTAATGTTTGGGACCGCAGCAGCACCATACCTTTCTGTAAGAACACTAATGCAGATAGCAGACGATGAAGGTAAAGAGTTACCAGAAGGAGCAAGAGTTATAAAAGAGGAGTTCTTTGTCGACGACTGTATGAGTGGAAGCGTGTCAGCGAAGAAAGCAATTCAGTTGAGTAAGGAAATAACGACAGTGCTAGAAAAGGGAGGATTTATACTCCAGAAATGGGCATCGAACAGTCCTGAATTTATCGCAGAAATAGAACCAACGCTCAGAAGCATACACGCAACACAAGACCTAAAGAACGAATGCATGATAAAAACTCTTGGCTTGTCATGGAATATGAAGACTGACACACTGCATTATCGATTTGAAATACCAACTCAACCAAAGGTTATCACCAAACGAAATATATTGGCTGACATACAACGATTCTTCGATCCCCTAGGTTGGATCAGTCCTGCTATTATTCTAGCGAAGATACTAATACAAAAACTATGGCTACAGAAATTGGAATGGGACGACACTGTTAATGAAACTATTGCAAATGATTGGATAAAGCTACGGAAAGGATTCGAGAAACTTAACGACATTCACATTGACAGATGGATAAAAACAAACAACGAAGACTTGCTCAAAACTACTCTGCATGGATTTAGCGACGCTTCTGAAAAAGCGTACTGTGCAGTAGTGTATGCCAGAGTAGAAACCAAAGACGGTAATATCATGACCTCAATAATAGCTTCAAAGACACGAGTTGCACCAGTAAAATCAATCACACTTCCAAGACTGGAGCTCTGCGGGGCACTCCTTCTGTCAAAACTTCTGACACAAGTGTGTGAAGCTATGAAGGTTCCTAAAGACAAGGTCTACGCATGGACTGACTCATCAGTAGTCTTGTCATGGTTATTTGGAGATCCTCATCGATGGAAGCTCTTTGTAAGCAACAGAGTTATTGAAATACTGGATAATGTAACAAACACCCAATGGTTCCATGTTGCTTCGAAAGATAACCCAGCTGATATTGGGTCAAGAGGAAGAGAATTACCCCTACTGATAGAAAGTAAACTTTGGTGGGAAGGGCCAGAATGGCTGAAGACAAAAGAAATTAAACTCACAAGACCTAACATTAAAACAACAGATATGGAAAGGAAGAAGACACTACAAGTTAATTTGAAGATTGATCATACAGATGAAGAAACAATAACATTTGAAAACTTTGATACACTACAAGAACTAAAAAAGGTTATAACATACAGCATTAGATTTATCAATAGCAAGAAACATCCAGAAAGGATAGAAGAAAACATTTCAACAGAAGAATACGAAGAAGCTTTAATGAAATGTATAAAAATAGCACAATTTCAAGAGTTCGGACCAGAAATAGAAAGGCTACAACAGAAAAGGAATTTAAGGAAAGACAGCAAGGCGTTAAATCTGAATCCATACCTAGATGAAAAGAATATTCTCAGGGTGGGCGGCAGGTTGCGAAATTCAGATTTAGAGACAGAACAGAAACACCCAATCATACTTGGTACTCGTACTCATCTCACAAGTCTGATCATAGCAGACGCTCATAAGAAAACCTTGCACGGTGGAGTGCAGCTTATGCTTTGCTACCTTAGATCAAAATATTGGATCATCCACGCCAAGAATGCAGTGAAGGCATGTATTCACAAATGTTTGATCTGTGCTCGTCAACGAGCCGTAACCCGAACACAAATAATGGGTGATCTTCCGAAGGTCCGTGTGACACAAGCACGACCTTTCCTCCACAGCGGAGTCGACTTTGCCGGTCCTTTGCAAGTTTTAATGTCAAAGGGCAGGGGTGCAAAGTCAAACAAAGCCTATATCGCCATCTTTATTTGCATGGCTACGAAAGCCATTCACTTAGAGTTGGTTGGAGATCTCTCGTCCGAATCTTTTATCGGCGCTTTTCAACGATTTGTAGCCAGAAGAGGCAAGTGCACACATATTTGGAGTGACCAAGGACGAAACTTTATCGGTGCTAATAGAGAATTAGCTGAAGCATTTAAAGAAGCCTGTTTAGAGCTACCCGGTGATTTGGCTGACATTCTATCATCAGACGGAACCCAGTGGCACCATATACCTGCATATAGCCCAAATTTTGGAGGATTATGGGAATCCGGAGTCAAATCCACCAAACACCACCTGAAAAGAATCCTAACCAAGAACCTAACCTTTGAGGAGATGACCACGACCTTATGTCAAATCGAGGCATGTTTAAATTCGCGTCCCCTCGTTCCCGTTGATGCTTCTGACCCTGACGTCATTGAACCTCTCACGCCTGGTCATTTTTTGATAGGCGAACCCCCTGTCGTCATACCGAGCCCTGATCTACGCGACGTTAATATAAACAAACTCTCACGTTGGCAATACACACAGAAGTTGGTAAAAGATTTCTGGCATCGTTGGCAGTCAGAATTCATTACTAGACTCCAAGAAAGACCCAAATGGATGAAGCGTCAGAAAGAACTTGAGCCTGGTGACATAGTTATTGTTAAGGAAGACGGTTTGCCGCCAGGAAAATGGTCTCTTGGACGAATTACCCAAAAACATGTTGGCCCTGACGGTCACACTCGAGTCTATAGCCTTAAATGTCGTGGCGATATCATAAAACGCACAAACACACGGTTATGTCAACTACCTATAGATAAGAGTGAATAGAATTAAGTCTTAATAAGTAATGCATGTCAATTTTCATGTATAGTTATAATTTTTTGTAATCTTTTGTAAGCGTGCACCTACCTCAATTGATTAACGGTACCTACGTGTTCAATTAATACTAAGTTATGTGCATGTACCAACCTGTATTTTTGTCTGTATAAGAGCTTACTTATCATACCTAAACTAATTGTCTTTAAGTATCTAAGAGTAATAATTCAAGAAGTGTAATTTTGCAATTTGTTCACTTTTCTTTGTTAATAAAGGACTATTGTCCTTTGGCGGGCGGCATGTCATGTCCCTTTCTATTATTTTAAACTCGTATGCAAATGATACCTACTTTCGCATCGATCCTTGTTACGATTTTAGTTCTAACCAGTCGCAAATAAATCACACATACGTACGGTCGTCTTTCATTTCACGGAGATAGGCATCTAGCTAAAGTGAACCCTATTTACACAACCATAGGGTAAAATTGTGTTAAAAAGTTTAATTCTTATCTGCTCTTGAGTAACCGGCTTAACCAGCCTCAGAGGTTTTCGGGAAAGTCAGCTGCAACTTACAATAAAGATGTAGGTTATATTATATTCAAGGCTCATTTTTTATAGCGATGCGATCTTGTAATTCGAATCGTGCAAACGACGCGTATCTATTTCGACGCTTTATTAACACCTCTACATTTAGCTCCCAACCCCGCTACATTTAGCTTCAGAGTAATTGCAAGTTTTGATCACACGCATTGAAATTATCGTGGTTTGGTATCATTTTAGAATATAATATGGACTAAATTATTCTTCTGCTGATGTTTCAATTTTGATCACATGCATTCTATAAACGAACAAAAATAGGTGTTAGGTTAGCAGTATTGCGGTTTCGATTCCTAGCCGCAGTTGCATTAGAGTAATAGCAATACGAGCACGACATTGCAGTTTCGGTTTCTAGCCGCAGTTGCATTAGAGTACTAGCAATACGAGCACGACATTGCAGTTTCGGTTTCTAGCCGCAGTTGCATTAGAGTAATAGCAATACGAGCACGACATTGCAGTTTCGGTTCCTAGCCGCAGTTGCATTAGAGAACTAGCAATACGAGCACGACATTGCAGTTTCGGTTTCTAGCCGCAGTTGCATTAGAGTACTAGCAATACGAGCACGACATTGCAGTTTCGGTTCCTAGCCGCAGTTGCATTAGAGTACTAGCAATACGAGCACGATATTGCGGTTTCGGTTCCTAGCCATAGTTGCATTAGAGTACTAGCAATACGAGCACGACATTGCAGTTTCGGTTCCTAGCCGCAGTTGCATTAGAGTACTAGCAATACGAGCACGATATTGCGGTTTCGGTTCCTAGCCGCATTTGTATTAGAGTACTAGCAATACGAGCATGACATTGCGGTTTCGGTTCCTAGCCGCATTTGTATTAGAGTACTAGCAATACGAGCATGACATTGCGGTTTCGGTTCCTAGCCGCAGTTGCATTAGAGTACTAGCAATACGTGCTCGACATTGCGGTTTCGGTTCCTAGCCGCAGTTGCATTGCACATAGAAGTCCACTCTTCATCAGACGCACTCAGTAAGCATACCGTCATTTACCGCACATTTGTCTTAAACTACTTATATGCTAAAAGGAATGTCCCTACTAAAATAATTGGTGGTTAACGTAATTTCTATAGACATGTAGCAATTTTGTTGGGTGTGCAGAATCACCCTTTTTTAAACTTCTTTATGGTTGCCTTTTTATTGGACGCCGTGTTTTAAAGGTACGTCCACCATAAAAATTATACAAACAGCAATTTTCCACTCAGCACTTTATTGCTCGATTAAACTTATCGTCCAGTCACGCCGGCAATAAAGTTTTGCATTCCACCAGGTCAAATAAAAAATATGACGCTTCTATCAGCTTTACAGATACCTACGTAGTTTAATGGGTTCACAAGTTACGCAAAATAAAAGGGGTAGGCTGTAGATAGGGGGTGGCGGAGAGCGCAGAGCCGTATTCCAGGACTCGTATTCTGGGGGATTACGATCTGATGACACGGGGATATGATGTTTCAAATCATATCGAAACCCAGAATATACGAAGGAATCAACTGAACGAGAGGTTATCTTTTTTATAGGTAGTCAATCCCACCGAATTAGATGATTAAGCAAAAGTTATTATTAAGCTATTGTTTATTTTCTTATTTTGTGTTGTACAAGAAAGTATTCGCGATCAGTAAACATAGTTATATTTTATATATTTCTCTAGCTCCATATACTCTAGTCAATCTGTGACCACAGCTGTTGCAACACAGACAAAACGTCGGGAAAATAATAAAAAAGTTAAACGCGATGATCAGTCGTATGAAACTTATAATTATAGAGCTAGAGATATGAGTATATTGTTTTCCATTACAATCACCCAAAGAGTTCAGATCAAAACTAGGTAGCTTTATTTTTGAGCCACTATTTGCTTCCCTTGCGTGGAAAGTGAGGGTAGGTGTAGGTAGACACTGCTTATCGGTGGTCCGCGGACTCGCGTCGCCGGTTTATGCACACATAAACATCGCTCTTGGAAATAATACAAATAATTCTGTGGAGCAAGTTGCAAGCTCGGAGTATAGCCGGGGCGCTCGTTGGCGCTTTTGTGCAACCTCTCCGTGCACGTGAGTGATCGTGCCAGTTTTAAAAAAGAGTTTCATTCATCATCAAAACTAAATCTGTTTTGCGGTATATCGTGTATTGCGGTAAGCAAACTAATATCCTTGATTCATATTCCACTTTCAATGAGTCCTTTCATTTTGTACCGATCCTACCGATCCATTCTGCTCCAGATAGATAAAGCTCCGTTTAATTTTAAGACTTTTGTCTACCTTCTATTTTCCTCGGCGCGGGCGAGTCAAAGAATAGGTAAGCAATGAATATAATGCAGGGTATTTACTTATTATTTATAGAGAGTTTGTTTTATTTATGACCATTTGGCCTTCCGTTTTATGAATTAGCAAGGATTTGTATTTACTTTCGTTCTAGTATAGGTACTTTTTCTAGTAATTGAAAACTTTAGTAGCGACGAGCTTGCAACCTGTCACATGGATTGCTAACTAATTGCAAAAACGTGGGCATGTGTCATATGTAATGTTACGACCCTCTACTTGGTATCCTCAAACATCTTCGCACTGAGTATGTATCTGAGGATGTCCATCATGAGGAATACAGTCGTGAGCGTGTTTGTTTTTGTTTTTTTGTTTAGTTTTTCATTAGAAAAAATAATATATTCCAAGAAACCACGGGTATTTTCTATATCAACTGCTACTATGCAGGTAACCAGTTATTTAGAAAGCACGTATCTAAGGAAAGTCGTGAAACTGCGAACTCCCATTTCCCAAACACGAGCAGATTCGGGCTAATGCCAATAAAACCAGAGTTTTGTTAAACGCTTTGAACGTCATAAAGCGACCGTAATTTAGCAGTGAAATTAATAGATAAATATAACCTGAATTTAAAATAATCTGACATAAGCATAGTGTTTGTTAATTTTGTTATCTTGTTGTATATAATTAATTGTATAAATTGTACACCACAAGATACATTCGTTTGTGCATTTTATTTTTATTATATTTATTGAAAACAAAATACATATCTGTTATTTGTATGCGTTTATAATTTAGATACAATCTTAAATTGAAAGTGAATAAATGATTTCAAACACAATTAAAATCATCGATGTTCGCTGCGTATTCTAACCGGATTGTGATGGCCGCCGCTTTTTTAAAATCCTGCCTAAGACCGTATTTACTGTACACATTATTTTTAACGCACCAACTTCATACTCCCTGTATTTAATGCACATACGCTGAATTACTCTTTCCTACTCCATTATGTATAATGGCTCATACATAACCCAGATCTATAATTAATGCTTCGGAATATGGAACGAATGCGTTCCCGCTATGGTTTAGTTTTTTATTTTATTTCAACGAATTTTTCAGTTACCTAATTGGACTAACGCCATATTCAATATTTACTTATAGAAACAGTTTATTAAGTAGATACCTTTCTGCATCTTTCATTTGTTATATCAAATACCACGAAGTAAAAGAAGCATGTTTCATCTGAACAACTGTTCAAAAATCACGAACTCAGATCAAACAATGTGAAGTTAAATAAATAAATAAGATAAATAATGCTGGACATTTTCACACAGCATCATCTAGCCCCAAACTAAGCAGAGCTTGTGTTATGGGAACTACATGACTGATATACTACTTATATACCTTTTTTTGTAAATAAATATATATTAAACATAGAAAACACCCAGACCCGAGACAAGTACTTGCAGATCATACAAACATCTGTCCCGTGGCGGGAATCGAACCCGCAATCTTCTGCGTCTCAGATGGTCCTTCGCCCACTGCGCCACAGAGGTCGTCAGGAATTAACTTGGATTTCAAATAATAAATATAAATAAATAAACACCCAACAGACACATTATATAGTCCTGACCCCACATTAGGATTCCCTGTGTCGTGGGTATCACTACGAGTACTGCGGTACTCGAGTTCCACAACTCCCAGACAAGTATCTGCAGAACATGCAAACAATTCGTCCCGCAGCGGGAATCGAACTCGCACTTCTCGCAGTTGGTTATTCTCGCCGCACCATCATCGAGGAGGTAAATGAATAGTAAAATATATCAGAATCTCTCAATCAGAGTGTTCAAGAATGGTCAGTGGATAGGAGCCGTGACCCCGATCCCGCAACTTGGCGGATTCTCGGAAGGTTCTCGACCTAATTCCGCGAGCGAGTTACATTACATAATTGATAAGTACCCAAAACCACATGACATACCCCTGGAGGGTATCCTCAGGAGAAGAGAATAATTCCTGAGGCCCATGGTAAGTTCGTAGTCAACTTTGGTATCGGAGTTTTAAGGCCTGTTCACATGAGACTGCGTAAAACTCATTCTAATGAATTCACTTCAGTCCGACAGTTGTATAAACACAGCTCATGATTTCCGATTGATCCAAACTAATCGTATAAAAGATATCAAAGAAAAAGTATTTGCATTATTGTGAAAAAAGTGTTTTGAATTGTTTACAGTGTATTGAGAACTATAAAGTTTTTTAACGAATAGGGACCATTGTCGACGTCACATAAAATTTAAATGTCGACGTGGTAGCGTCGATCTTGTAAAAAATCTCATTTTGCTGATCGTTCGGCGTTGGAGTAACATTTTAAAATAAAACCCGGCTCAAATATACAAAACTTTCATAATCAAAATTAAGGTCATCCCTTCCTCTCTAAACAATAACATAACACGAACAAAGTAGGCTCTAAATGGATTTAGGCGTTCCAAGTGGGTACACACACACACACACACACACACACACACACACACACACACACACACACACACACACACACACACACACACACACACACACACACACACACACACACACACACACACACACAATGCGCATTTAAGTTGTAGTTTAATTAGTTAGTTTGTTAGGTACAACTTATAAGATGATTTATAAAATGTTAAAGAAGAGCGGGTTTTCCTAATACAAGCATATAATTGTTTAAAAGGAGACTCCATAACCTATAAGTAACAGAAATAAATATTTGTATATTTATTTGTATATTTTGTATTGCACAGCCCACCAACTAATCGGTAAATAGCTGGATTAATTTTTCAGCTTTTAGTCAAATTTGACTAACCCAACGTATAACCGTCGTACCTCCCCCTGGTGACTTGTGCCTATAAAACCTATAGATTGTTTATGGTAGGTATTATGTGTATTATGTAGTTATATTGTAAACTATTTATAAATTTTACTAGATGTCAAAATTTTCTATCTGTCTAGAGGTATATAGGCGTGTCGCCCACGGTGAAGAGCTGGTGTGTTTGCGAAAGAGTGAAGCGGCGGGTGCGAGAAGTCACGCCACTATTTAACCTGCTGACATTTATTTTTTCTTTATGAATAAATGAATATCTAACTAGCTATGTATATACCGTGCGATATTTTAAAACGATCCAGAAACAGTAACCAAACATCTTGGTCTTGTCGCCAGGCGAAGCGCCATTTTAGATTTCACTTTACTCAGAATATACTCTAATGTTGGCACAGCCAACAGGTACGAGTGAACTGGAAAAAATTTGCAGGATCAGGATTCTGAGTTCTGTCTCAGTTTTTCGTATTATTTAAGAACTAGTTATTGCCCGCGGCTTCGCCCGCGTGGTATGTTAATAAAAGTAGCATATGACCGTCTCCAGGCTTCAAACAATGTCCACCAACTTTTGAATGAATCGAACCAAGGATTACAATTTATACAAAGTTTAGAACTCAATTGCACATAGTTTTGAAAAAATAAAAAATACGTGTTTCATTATTTACTTTAAAGTTTTTTAATTTGTACAGACTAATGAGCGAATCAAACAATATTTTTTTTCATAGAAACTTTACCGCCCTATTTAACCCCCTATAGGGGTCGATTTTCGAAAATTAGATTAACATATGTGTTATTCCAGATCCTAAACTATATACATTCCAAATTTCATCAAAATCGATTTAGTAGTTACGGAGATACGTGGTAACAAACATTCACACACACACACACACAGAGACTTTCGCATTTATTATATTAGTAGGATTCACTGTTTAATTCGTGCAATCCGTCTCATGTATTGAACACCTCCAAATTCAGTATTAGACTGTCTAACAACATTAGCAAATTCTCTTCCATTGTGTGAAGAACCGCCCGTAAAGTCAACAAACAACCTTTTTCGGTAAACACATACACGCTCTCCTTACGTCGCGAAAATAATGAAATCTAAGTATATTTGTATGCGCTAGTGCGACTCAGGTCCTAGAGTACCTTAGAAGAGCATGTCTTCAGGATTCGTTGATTAATAAATGAAAATATATATATAAAAAACACCAAACTGACACAAACTTACAACTTTAGCCCACACTTTAGAATTCCCTGTATCATGCATACGAGAACTACGAGTACCGTAGTACCACAACAGCCATACCCGAAAAAACATCTGCAGAACATTCAAACATTTGTTCCATAGCGGGAATCGAACCTCTTGCGTTGCAGAGTACTCGGCCGCCGCGCTACCGAGGTCGTTAAATCGTATCGATACTACTGGACTGATAGCCACTCATACGTCCCTTACACTGTAAGAAGTGATCTAGCTTTAAGTACTTTTATTAACTAATCACTAGAACTTTCGAAGCTAATAAAGGTCGGGAACTTCGGGTCTTAGAGTGGTGACTTAGAATGGCTATGACCTGGTACCTAACTGTCTAAGTGTTCTTAGATATCTAAGTCGACAGACCCGTAAGGTTGTTCTTAGATATCTAAGTCGACAGAACCGTAAGGTTGTTCTTAGATATCTAAGTCGACAGAACCGTAAGGTTGTTCTTAGATATCTAAGTCGACAGAACCGTAAGGTTGTTCTTAGATATCTAAGTCGACAGAACCGTAAGGTTGTTCTTAGATATCTAAGTCGACAGAACCGTAAGGTTGTTCTTAGATATCTAAGTCGACAGAACCGTAAGGTTGTTCTTAGATATCTAAGTCGACAGAACCGTAAAGTTGTTCTTAGATATATAAGTCGACAGAACCGTAAGGTTGTTCTTAGATATATAAGTCGACAGAACCGTAAGGTTGTTCTTAGATATCTAAGTCGACAGAACCGTAAGGTTGTTCTTAGATATCTAAGTCGACAGAACCGTAAGGTTGTTCTTAGATATCTAAGTCGACAGAACCGTAAGGTTGTTCTTAGATATCTAAGTCGACAGAACCGTAAGGTTGTTCTTAGATATCTAAGTCGACAGAACCGTAAGATTGTTCTTAGCGAGAGCACTCGAACTTTGATGAGGTAATTATAGGTAAAGACTTAGGAGTGTAGTCAGTCTGTTAGCAGTATTTTACATAATACTTTTTATTAAAAAAACGACAGTTTGGATGTCCGGACATTATGCTAAGTATCTCCATAGCTACAGAACAGATTTTAATGAAATTTTGAATAAATCTGTGACATAGAATAACACAGGTTTATTTTTATGTAGGTACCACGTAGGCGAAGATGTGGGCAGAGGCTTGTCTTCCATAAAATAAATTGGTTGGAAAATGTAAAGAGCTTTTAAGTTTGTCATAAAACCATTTTTTTTAATACCGCCATGATGGCAAACAGACATACGGCCCACACGCGCATTCCCAAAGCGCCCTTTTCGAAGAACCTCATTCTATAGTCAGTTGGCAAAACCTCAGCTGGGAGTTCATTCCGTAAGCTCGAGTTCGAGTCCCGCTGCAGGACAAATGTTATGTTCTGTAGATATTTGTTCCGGATCCGGGTGTTGTGTTACCACGGTACTCGTAGGTCCTGATATCTACGTCACAGGGAACTAGGATTCCCTGATGAGGTGGGGTCAGGACGATTTAGGTAGGTGTCTGTTGGGACAAAAATTAAAAGTATTGTGATTGACGATTGGCTTGTAGACAGCGGAGCCGTTAGATTAAGCAGGTCTAATTCTATTCAACAGCAAACCGCTCTAATCCGTCCTCAGAACAAATCCCATAAAGGCCCGTCCACACGTGCGTCGCCCCAAGCCACGTCCTCACTTGCGTCCTCACTCGCGTCCTCAGTCGCGTCCTCACTCGCGTCCTCAGTCGCGTCCTCACTCGCGTCCTCAGTCGCGTCCTCGTGTCGCTGCGGTGATGTAATCGCCTGCTAGGGTTACCCCATCACCAACAATAATAGCCGACAGTTTCCGAAAAGCTGGATCTGAAAAGCCGGGAAAATAACATAAACACATAAACGCAGTGGCACAGTGGGCAAAGGCCCGCCTGAGACGCAGGAGGTTGCGGGTTCGATTCCCGCCGCGGGACAAACGTTCGTATGATCTACAAATATTTGTCTCAAGTCTGGGTGTTTTCTACGTATAAAATGTATTGTAAGGTGGTACATAAACTCGTATCAGTCATGAAGTTTCCATCACACAAGTCCAGAATATTTATATATTAAAATTTATTTAAACACAATATAGTCATATACATAGTTCTCACCTCATACTAGGATTCGCTGTATCGTGGGTATCAGGAACTACGAGTGCCGTGCTACCACAAAGTCCAGACCCGGAACAAATATCTGCACAAACATTTGACCCACAGCGGGAATCGAACCAGCACCTCGTGCATCGCAGTTGGCTACTCGCCAGCTGCGCCACCGAAGTCGTGAATTTTTATAGGATAAATATGTTAGAGTAAATACACTGATATATATCTCTCATCCATCTATTTATTATTTTCAACTGACTTCAAAAAGAAGGAGGTACTCAATTATTATTCGTCTCTATGTTTTTTTGTTTGTATTATATCCGGTTTCTTTGCCAATTGTGAACCTATTGTAATGTTTTTTTAGTGAGCATACTTCAGGGATGGGCCTTTAACAATTTTATGAAAAAATCCCAAAAATTTTCAAAAATGTTTCATGTTGGTCTTTCTTCCGTAATTTGATCAGTTTAAAAAAAATACGTGATCACTGAATAAGTCGAGTTTTGCGACCGGATCTGAAAAGCCGGTCACGTGTTTAAGCCGGGCACGGGCCGGAAGATCCACCAATTAGTCGTTTGTCACAAGATTATCCTGGATCTGGCGGACTCACTGATTCTTTATCATATCAAACCTTAACCTTTAGTTCGACCGCGCCGCCGCCGCCGCTATCCCGGAGGCGCCCTTTTAACGGAAATTAAGATGTGTTGAGACCATAAAAGTGTTTATAATTAATTATATAACAGCAACTTAATTATAATACAGAGTCACGAGACCAAAAATATAACCTAGGCCTCTTGTCACCTTGTCACATGTATCGAAGCCGAAAGCAGAACTAGTCAATTGTAAATAACAACGCATATCTAATTGCTGGCCAAAGGACTTTGTCTTGTCAACCCGCCCCAAATATTCTGTTTCCGTACAAAGGTGATTAACTAAAATAATATCGTCGTTTATTACCGCGGCACACATGTTGTTTCGTTGCCGAGCCGCCATCAATCTCGTGAGACAGGCGACGGGCGACGGACGACAGCGATGCGTGGACAAGCGGACACCAAGTTAAACATGTCAAATATAGATAAGGAGACCACACTCAACATTACTGTCATTAATATGGGCCCCCAAAGAATCTTTACGCCAAAGAAAAAGAAATAAAATAATGAAATTCCCTTGTCACAGATAATGTCAATACATCTATGAAAATCTAATTTATGTTCACAAAATATTAATTTGTGAATAGCGATAGTTACAATTTTACAATTTTGCTTTTATAACAAACTCCCAAGAGATATACAAAAGTTTACAATTGACAAATTTAAAAAGGTAATTAAACAAGAACTTTGAAAGGCTTATTTGAACATATCAGATTATTTAGATGATAAAAACTTTTGGGATTAAAAATTTTCCAATTCGATGAAAAATCTAGGTACCTATTGTTTTGTAAAAGGAACATTAAAAAGAATAACCAGCCTTGATACTTGCTCTTCTTTCTTGGCTTGGTCGCGAAGGAATAGGCAGTAAGTAAAATTGACATTTCAAAATGCTCCTTGTGACTTTAATGAATAAATACATTTTGACTGTTGACTATTTTGACTTTAATAAAACGACGTTTGAAACAAATGGCAGGGACAGTAAAGTTCACATACTAAGTAAGAACCGATAATATCCACTGCAAGGAGAAGTAGATATTATTATACACAAACATTTATTTACCACATAATTTACCATCGGTAACAAACATCACTATTTTCGAGCGAGAATTCCGCTTTGTACTCCTGACTCAGACCCCCTGGTGTACAGAGACTGAGGTAACAATAATACTTCAGTCTCTCAAGTCAAGGTACAAAGTTTAAAAAAAAATCTCGCTTGAGAATAAATTGACAAAATAGGATTTTTCCTATTAAAAAAAACTGCTAGGTATCTATTTCGAATTGTCTTATAACTCAAATTGAATATTGGAAAATCCCTTTTAGTGCCCCTTATGCATATCAAGAGGATTATATTATCTACTCTTAATTAACTACTTTGTTGTTTTTTGATTCTTAACTGTCCCACTATCCTATTTATGGATAATTTGATGTTACGTCATTCAATTCCCTTTCATCCCCTCCAAATTTCAGATTTCAAGGTTGAGGGAACATTGTCCTAGCCAACCAAATCTCGAAGGCAAGCGTTTCATTATTAGAACATGTCAAACCTGTTTCAAGAAAATTTGTTACACAATAAATTTGAAAACAATACAGAAGCTAGTAATAGAAAATGATGTGACCCCACTAGTTTTCAGGAATAAAATTTTAACTTTCAGCCAAGCCTTCACAAAAATAATTCTTTTTGTGTCCAAAGCTATTCGTAGCATACTTACGCCTGAACACGCAAATAGCTCATCTATAGTTAAGTGATTACCGCGTTTGCCGTGTTCACACCGAACCGGCACTGGCAGGCAGGTGCCCACACTGACAGGTCGGTTGCATGGTTAGGTTAATTAGATCTTTGTACTTTTAAGTTGAGCCGCGTCCACACGTATCACACATTCTATTATTGCTGTGAGCCATTCTTGACATTATTTTTCGGTATTATTTTCTGTTTCCATTATCATTAATTTATTTTTATAGTGTTTTTCAAACTTTCGCGATTAGATAACATAATTATTATAAGTTTAACGGGTCTTTATCGCGTTTACCTTTTTTATTATTTTCCCGACGTTTCAACTGTATTGCAACAGCCGTGGTCACGCGATGACTGGAGTTTACGGAGCTACCGTCGACAAATAAAGGCAGTAGCCGCAACTACCCTCATTTCATTTTCAGAATCAGAAAAGTCCATGTTCACATTACGGCACACTACACTAACCGAATCACCGCACTGCACAATTGGATCGCGACGCGAACACCTGTTTATCACGGGATTCCAGGACGCAGAGAGTCTATAGCCGTCTTCACGATTAAAATTTGGGTACTTCTTTATTTCAATCGCTTCACGAACCATTCTCTTACAATATTGGCGTTCACTGGATAGCACCTTAGGGTCATGAAGCTCGATCCAATGGTTCGGTCCTGAGTCCACAAGGTGCTCCGCTGTGGCCGACTTGTTTATCTGGCGATTTTTGACAGCTGCAATATGCTCTTTGACCCTTTCAGCAATTGTCCGCTTCGTTTGCCCGATGTAAGCACGGCCACAGCTACATACAGTCTATTTTATAAACACCTGGCATTTGCAGAGGTACCACGTCCTTTGGTGTTCGAAGCTGCTTAGCCGCATCCCGTGACCACGGCTGTTGCAATACAGTTGAAACGTCGGGAAAATAATAAAAAAGGTAAAGACCCGTTAAACTTATAATAATTTATTTATTTCATTTAAGTCATTCATCCAGGAAAATATATCTTTTATTATATTTATGAAGAACATAACATTATAAACCGATTTAAAGTGCCTACATAAGAAACGCGATACTCTATAATACCTCCGGCTAAAAACTGTCGGTCCTAGGACGCCGAGCAAGCGGATCAGATGCATATATTTTTTCGTGTAAGTTGGGAGTAAAAAATAAACGTTTCGTGTGTAAATGAACCGTTGTCTCCTGCACTATCTAAACAAGAATGCGAACAATAGCTGCAACGCGCGGGCAACGCAGGGTTCACGCGAGTCAGCTGCGGCACTATTTATACCGCGCATTGTTCGTCTGTTTGTTCATTAGTTATATTAAGTGCAACAGGTTAATTACGCGGTTTGGCTATTTATATCATCACTGTAACTGAGATGAATGTTCCAACAAAATGAGACACAGTGGGAGCGAAAATTCCACGTTTCCTCAGAACAACACACACGAACACAGCACAGCTCTTGAATCTAATCCCCATGATGAATATCTTCAGGTCTATTCTCAGTATGCAGATCCGTTGATACCAAGGAAGGGGTTACCTATGTTTGACATGCCTATCGCCGCTTATTGGAACAAAGCCTTATGCAAATAAAAGATCATCAAAAAAAAAGCAGAGTTTGTTGCCTGATTATTCTAGGCATGGCCGCGCGCGAGAAAGAAATAAATGTTTTCGTACATTGATACTTGTGAATTAATAAAAACCTATTAACTTTGACTTTGATTTCGAATGAGTGGTATGCGCATTTCCCGACAATGTTTTCATTTACCGTTTTAAATGTAATCGTTTCGTTTCGATAGGTAAAATCCATAGCTGCATTAGCGTGTTCAAACCCACGGTGTTTAGATTCGAAGTTGTGTCGATGTTACTTTTAAACATCCCCTGTGGTCACCCCATGCGATTGAATCGTAGAGTGAACTAGAAATGGAGTAAACGATTAGTTATCGTCTAAACTTAACGTAATAATGACACATACGCCTATAGATCATTAAATCTCTTAATAGTCCCCCATTTCAAAAGAGCTTAAAAAAATGGCTCCTATCAAATATTTTCTATAGCTTAGCTTTTTTTTATATAATAATGCTGGACATTTTCACACAGCATCATCTAGCCCCAAAGTAAGCAGAGCTTGTGTATGGGAACTACATGACTGATATACTACTTATATACATTTTTTTTTGTAAATACATAAATATTATACATAGAAAACACCCAGATCCCGAGACAAATATTTGCAGACACAAACCTTTGTCCCGCAGCGGGAATCGAACCCGCAACCTTCTGCGTCTCAGGCGGGCCTTCGCCCACTGCGCCACAGAGGTCGTCAGATGAGTATTTTGCGGAGACGACTGCTTAACATTTTTTAAATTATATATAATTTTATATTAAACAGTTAGCAGAGTAGGAATGATTTTTAGTTAGGTAGTAATTCCAACCTTAGCGTAACTTAACTTAAGACCAATATTGTATGTCCGAAACGGGCAAGCTGTTGAAACTAAAAAAAAACAATACCACCTTTATACACAGTTGTTGCAATAAATATTTACTTTACTTTATTTTACAAGACTGTTGAGTTAGGAACATATTTTAATTCGGAATTTTCTATCATCAGGATAAAGTGAGCAGCATGCGTCAGTTACCTATTCGCGTCTTAGTGAAGGCCTGGGTACCGGGTTTGAAATTGCATAGAGGTGATATTAGCTGAAGGAATAACGTTCGAGGCGGTGATTGAGGCTCATAGTTTGCGACTAGTAGTTACTCTGATTGTTGCTGAGCCTCGTGTTTCACTTTCAATGGCTTTGCAAAAGCGTTTGTTGGTAATATATACCAATCGCTCGCTTAAACTAACTACAATGAAAAGTGTGCAGCCAATGCAATATTGTAAAAGTATGTTTCTAATAAATATTGTAAAACAATATTTTTTTGGCAGTGAAGTACACCATCTCTCTTTACTTTATTTTTAATCAAGTCCATCCAAAGATTGCCTGAAAGAGATTGCTCTCAGCGATAAGATCGTGCATTGTATCAGCACAACCTTGTTTATGAGATCTTATTAAAGTTTTTTTTATTCTAATGTATGCTTATCTATCTTGAAAGAAAGAAATTAAAGAAAGAAATAAATCTTTATTTGAGTATTTAACAATTAATAAAGTAAGCTTAGTCTAGTTACTTAAATTAACCAACACCATAATAACAACGTATCTACTTAGAAATTACTACTTATCTTTATACATAAGCCTACAATCATTAACGACTTGTAATCATTTTCCACTGTAAGTCCACAAGTACAGAGTTCTCATGATTTTTTGATAGTATTCGTCTGTTTATGGTGAGGTGAAGTAATCAATCGAAACTGCTCACCTACATTAGACACAGCCTCCATAAAGGTCCGCACCATCGAACAACATAAATACGCCCTGAAACATGAACCGCATGGAGTGTGGCCCTATATCTTTATAAAGGCACTCAGCCACCAGGCAGCCGCGCGTCTCTTGAATCGCAAGCAGCCTCGCCGCGATAAATCCACCAATGGGGGCGAAGGCTCCGTCCGCGGCTGATCCCACGCAATCCGACGACGCATTTATCAAAGAGTAAATTTGATGCGTGCCCGAATGTGATAGTGCTAGTGAGTGCGGCCCTTAATAGCAAAATGTATTTTAGAGCGGTTGGAAGAGCCTTTCTGTCAGGTTCACTCGCGAGCGAAGATTTCAGAGGCTATCGTGATTGCCCGCACCCTCTGAAATATTTGACCGATTTTCGAGAGTGAACGTCCCATATTTCAGATGTTGGCATTTTCGCAAAGAAGCTTTTCATAACACGGCAATCTTCTATAAATAATGCAACAGATATTTAACAAACCCCGCATCCCAACCTTAGCTTATGTGAGTTTACAGCCCTTGTGATTTTATTTAATAAAATTCCATCGTAAAAAGGACATTTACATACAAACCTGCTGGATACAGACCTGGGCACCGAGCAGTCGTAAAAATAAAGCCGAAAAATCAAAAGGTAGGTGAAATTTCTATCAAAACTCACCGTGAGCTCTTGTTCTATAAACACGTATTCAACCCTTTGCTCACATAACCTAGTTTAAAATAGCAAAAGCTTTTACAAAGCAAACACTGAACACATCATTGATAACTATATTCACGTGGGAAAGGTTAACCCAAATATCTGAAGGCCTAACCGAAACCAGAAAATGAAAATAAAGTTTTGTAAACCCAACATGCCCGCGGCCGAGTGAATATATTAGCTGTGGGTCAAACTGCAAATACGACTAAATGTACTATGCATCGAGGAAAAGAAAATTATACGGAACATTTCCGTGAGTCGGTCTAGTATAATGTGCTTTTGTCTACTAGAATGCAACCACTGTACATTACTGGCCCTGTACAAACTATACAGAGTGCTTCGCCAAAGGCAAACGAGAATGGTTTATTCACAACGCGCTTTGTTAGACCTCTGGTCGGCAGACATGTACTTGTAGCAACGTAAATTTGTGGCTGATTGAGCAGATTTACACTTGCTAGTGATTTACACTTGCTTGTGATTTACACTTGCTAGTGATTTACACTTGCTTGTGATTTACACTTGCTAGTGATTTACACTTGCTTGTGATTTACACTTGCTAGTGATTTACACTTGCTTGTGATTTACACTTGCTAGTGATTTACACTTGCTTGTGATTTACACTTGCTTGTGATTTACACTTGCTTGTGGTTTACACTTGCTTGTGATTTACACTAACTTGTGATTTACACTTGCTTGTGATTTACACTTGCTTGTGATTTACACTTGCTTGTGATTTACACTTGCTTGTGATTTACACTTGCTTGTCGTTTACACTTGCTTGTGATTTACACTTGATTGTGATTTACACTTGCTTGTGATTTACACTTGCTTGTGGTTTACACTTGCTTGTGATTTACACTAACTTGTGATTTACACTTGCTTGTGATTTACACTTGCTTGTGTTTTACACTTATTATTATACTGCTTGATGCCATTTCAACATAAATTCTGATGATAATCTTTCGTGACATTTTTATTGTTTTTAGAAGTTATATCCCAATTTTCAAGACTTTTGATATGGCGACTACACATGGAATAATCTGTCTTGCTCTTCAATGTGAAGTGCTCTACAATTTCATAGATTTTATAATCAAAATAATCACCAATATTTGAGCTAGCTTCGCAGTGCAATAGCGGATGCTCTGACCCGGTTCCAAGTCGGTCCAAATAGTTTTTTTGCAAAGTTCCAGCACTTCAAGTAGGGTAAAAAATTATCGATTAAACGCCAATGTACAAGCGTATAACATATTTATATTTAACATGACACAGTGAGGCAGAAAGGCCTGGAATGCGGCCAAAAAATAAAATGTCCCGCTTTAGCTCAAATAAAAGTCGCTTCGGAGTTTTAAATGTGGCACGGCTCTGTGTTTATGTGCAAAGTGTGATATCTCACAACGAGTGCGAGTGCGAGTGCGAGTGCGAGTGCGCTACTCGCCGCGAGCGTATCTCTCGCGTCGCGCGTCGCGGCTTCAGGCGGACGGTCGCGATATGCCATGGTTTATGTTGATAAAACATAACTTACTTAATAAAAACGAATTTGCCTTTCATATTCGAAGATTTTGTAGCTTGGTTATGCAATCAACTTGTATTTAACACAGCATTTTTTTTGGTTCCTCTTGTCAGTGTCCACAGCTGGTCATAAAACAAAAACCAAACAATCATACTCACACGACTTTATTCCACATGATGGACATCCACAGTGAGTGGAACTTTGAGAATACCAAGTAGAGGGTAATCAGAGGCATGTCCAAACATTACATTTTGCACATGCCCACATTTCGCAAGTACCTCGTTAGAATTCCACCTGTCAGGTTGTAAGCCCATCGCCGCTTATTGGAACAAACTGATGGCATATGTTTTCGAATTCTAGGACATGCTGATTTCCTCACGATGTTTTCCTTCACCATTTTGGGCACATGTTTACTGTTTAGAGCACTGCTGGACATAGGCCTTCCCAAAAGAGCACCATGTGGGTCTTGGGCAACCATCTTCAACCGACGCTTTGCAACCTTAAAAATGTCATAATCAATCCACCGGGTGGAGGACCTTCCGATACTGCGTCGTTCGGATATCAGTCACAATTCGAAAACCTTTTTCCCAAAGTGGTGGTCAGTTCTGCGACCGATAAGAAGTGCCCATTGCCACTTCAATTTTCTAAGTACATCGGTCAAAGTCAACGTCAATAGGTTCTTATACATTGAAATCACAAATATAATAAAGAAACGTCAGCTTAAAAAGTACGAGAAAGTGAGTTTACCCCGATTCCTCGCGCGCGACGAACTCTCAGACAACAAACTGTGCTCGCTTTTAATTTTGTAACTTTTTATAACTTTAATTCCTCCACTCCTTTCTATTATTTTCAAAGACCGAAGTTACCGCAATTTATTTTAATTCAATTTTACTTGCACCTAAAACTAGCTGATTAACGTACAGATTACTCGATGCATTAACAAGCAATTTTTTTTAAATATTAATTAGGTGAATGAACTTGTTGTTCGTCTCAGCGACAAAACTTGTTGTTATTTACTTCGCGCCCGTAATCCTCTGCTTGTTAGCGTCCTCCGTTTCAAATTTCGCCCCGTCAGCGTCAGTCAGGGCGGCGGCTAACGAAGTGCCCATTGTGGATTAAATATAGCACACTTTTTTGGAATAGAAATGAATTTGAAGACTTCGTTGCACGACATTTCGACCAAAACATCTTGAGGATTTTTCGACGTGCCAAAAAGCTTTAATGACATGAACATGCTAATATCTTCTGTTACTCACATGACAATATTCAATGAATCAACCTGTATTGCAAGTTCCATTTTAAAGTAACCTTCACACATTTCAATAGTGTTTCATAAATTATTCGTTTATTCTTAAAAACGATTTGTTTTGTTCAGAGTAAAGGGTGGGTGATTACAAAGGTGTGGAACAATGCGCTCGTTAGTGTGAGCGTGCGACACGGCGCGACACGGCGCGACACGGCGCGACACGGCGCGACACGGCGCGACACGGCGCGACACGGCGCGACACGGCGCGACACGGCGCGACACGGCGCGACACGGTGCGGCGCTGAGACTCTAATAAGCCGAATGTCTGCGGCGAGAATACTTTATACCATTGTCCATTAAAATGAAAATCAAATTGAGCTACACCTTTTGTGATTTTGTCAGAAATATACAATTATGTTATAGTTTTGGAAAATGGATACAAAATGCACTGCATCCAAATTACGGGAAGACTGTTCAAACAAATAAAAAGTGTAGAATTTTTGAAAAGCATACTTTTAATTTTAAAGCATTCTAAAGATTAAGTAAGCTCTTACTTGCGTTTTGCAAAGTACCTGCAGTACTGATTGATCGGAGTACCTGCAGCGTGCTACCAGCAAAAGCAGTTTAATGCCACCCAATCATCCAGATAAAACTACTCATAAAACTGTGGCAAAATCTGAGCCGACCAAAATAGAATCCTAAACTTTACCTCAGTCGTATGTTCTGTGCATTATTCGTAGCAGAACACAGAGGTAATATTATTTACGAGGCTAACCTTGACGTTTTACGCAACAATCTCCTCATTTTACGGGCAGTTGTGAACGAAACGCCCGAAAGCCTTGTGACACTGAGCCGACACTGTGCTTTGAATTCAGCCGAAACACCGGGGCCTGTGTTCAGTTTTGTATACGACACCTCTGTAAATATACTCGGTTTCACAATAAAAACTTTAGACATGAATCCTAGGAAAATTATCTAGCTGTAGTATTACAGAAAATTAACTATTGCTTTTTTGAATTAAATGTTCTGAGGTAGATTCTACATTAAATGATTTTAGGATGAACTCAGCAAAGCATATACATATATTCCCTTAAAATTCATATTGTAAAAACGGGAATTTTCATGTACTGCACTATCGGTGAAGGCACCGACTAAGTTTCAACTCATTCCGAGAGTCTTCATCAGGGTGAGTGCCTTAAAATTGCAATTGTTTGCTGCTTTTCATCAAAAAAGTATGAAAATACCATTCAAATACATGAAAGAGCATGAAAAAAGAAAACATAACCCCACGTTCTTTTGAATTTCACCATTGTGTCATGTATCGCCTACTTTAGCGAACTCGCGCGAGTTTGTCTGTCAATAAAACTCCTTCGTGTATTCTCCGCGTCGCGTCGGTTTCCTTCGTAACACGTGTCACAAAACACACGACATAAATGTGACTTCTATCTTGAAGCTGTGCGTGTCCACAGCAATGCAATAAAGTGGAACTGGCAGCAAAAAGTCAATTGATATTTAAATGCTACGTCTCCATTCTATGCATGCAAATATCTGCTCCATATGCATACATTTAAGTACTGACATGCAAGGTGCCATGTCGGGTTCCATGTCGTGGCGGTGACAGCGTTGCTTTTATACAGATGTTTATTTACTTCTATTTCAGTTTTTTTTTATTGAAATTAATATTTATGTTTTTAATTAAAAATATGGTTTCTTCAGACATATATTCATAATTTTTATTATTCTTTATTTATCTTTTGACATGTTACATTTACTTAGAAACGTCAAATTACAAAGTAGGTACTATTTGATTATTTATAAACTGTCTTCAATATGGTATGCCGATAGCGTGCTATGAAAAATCACTCTATTAAGTACAAACAAATTGTGAAGATCTTTAAAAGAAAATCATGAAAGTTAACCCTTTTTTTGAGAACCCTTGTTTGAAGCAGTTTAAAAAACTTTAAGGAATGGTGACACACAAAAAAACAAACATTAAAATTCGTTTAAACCCTACTTAATTTACTAGTGTGTGTCAGAATAGTGAGTGATACCACGCCGAAGTTAGATAGGCTAGTTTTTGCCTGGGTACCACGCGGGCGAAACCGTCTGCAAAGTTCTTCATTAAACCATCGATCTATAAATAATACATTCATTTATCATATCCGATCAGTATCGGGGGGACACATCAGCGAATGGATGCCAATAATCAGAATGGGGACGGAGCGCGCATCAATAAACTTGATATGATTCGGAAATACAAATTAAACAATATATCAACAGAAATGTGTACGAGCGGTATAATGTTTATATAATAGCAATGGTTTGGTAGCAAACGGTATTTTAAAGAAACTTAAATACTGGGCTTACATCACTCTTACAAGTATTCGCACCTGAATATTGCAAGGGGTAATTTCATTTCATAGTCTAGTGCGATGAATTTTTCAGCACTAAGTCGCAGATATATGCCTTCCAGTCAGAAGTAAAGTTCTAGTTGTTGAATGTAAAATATGTTAGCTTCTGCTTTATTTCTTAGTGAAATGGTTTTCTGAGTTCATAGTTTGTTTTGTGAAGAAATATGTAGTTATTTCACGTCATTCTAGCTTTTTTTTTAAATGATATTTCCCAAAACCTACCTTTTGATTTGCCGCTGCAGGTCGAATTTCAATCATACTTATTCGTCCCCTATATAATATCTTAATTTTTAGTGAAAATTTTGCTGGCAATCATTTTCAAAACCCAAAATTTCATTGTTCATGAAATTAGTTATATTTTTGTTTTTTGTATATATATCACGAGCCTCTGCTACTGGCTTCAAACAACTATGTTATATGAAATATATGTTCTTAATAATAAAAAAATACTTCTGAAGATTTTAAAGCAGCTGATTAAAGTATTTAAAAAAGTATAAAGACTCCATAAAGTTAGTAAATTGTTGAAAGGGCACGGTGTACGCTTTTATAACAAACTCCCAAGAGATATACAAAAACTGACAATAAACAAATTTAAAAACGTAATTAAACAAAATCTTTATAAAAAGGCATACTATAAAATATCTGATTATTTAGATGATAAACACTCTTGGGATTAAAAATACTCCAACTCGATATGACATGTAGGTAGGTACCTATTGTTTTGTAAAAGGATCATTAAAAAGAATAACCAGCTTTGTTTTCTTGCCTTTCTTTCCTGACTTGGTTGCGGAGGAACAGGCAATAGATAAAACCGACGTTTCAGAGTGATCTTTGTGATTTAAATGAATAAATGAATTTTAACTACGATGATGTGACGACCGATGTGGCGCGGTGGGCGAAGGTCCGCCTGCGACACAGGAGGTTGCGGGTTCGATTCCCGCCCTGGGACAAATATTTGTACGATCTGCAAATATTTGTTCCGGGTGTTCTGGGTATTTTCTATGTATAATAAAAAAATATCTATCTATGTAATATATTGTATTAAGTATATCAGTCATCTAGTACCCATAACACAAGCTCTGCTTAGCTTGGGGCTAGATGATGCTGTGTGGATTGTCCAGCATTATTTATTTATTTATTTTATTTAACTTTTAAGTATTTAAAAAGTAGCTAGTTATTTACTTTAGTAAAAAAAATCTCTTAATTTGGTAATCCCCTTCAAAAGCACTGCCGCCCCGCTTTTCATTACAAAAAGGTTAGCTGGAAGAAAATGCTAGTTAGCATTAAGTTTGCCTCTGTATTTTTTTATCTTGTACAATAAATCATTTTCGATCCATCTATCTATTACTAAACACTGCTATGTCTCTTTCTGATGTGCAAAATCAACATTAAAAAGCAAAATACTATTTAAAAATCTTTATGAGTACGAGGACCCGTATGAAACTTATGCTATTATAATAAATTACATATAATTACATACAGCACGTATGATGTGGGCCGTTGAGGTTGTATACAAAAAGAGTTTTATTATTAGATTTCTAAATGTATCTAAGCAGCCTCAATAAAGTAAAATGACTAAGACACAAGAACAAAACAAAATCCATTTTGCGTGGGGCTCAGCATCAAGCTCATAAACAATTCAAAGAATACTTTCAGTAAGGAAATACATTCCTCTAAGAAAAGGATATTCATGAATCGGTACCGCATGAAAATAGCCACCTAAAAGGGAAAGACGTTCTTCAATAGCAGACAAAACATGGAAAAGGAACGTCTTTCTAGCCCTTATAAAGTGAAATCAGAAAGCCGACAAATAGTCTAGTAAATCAAATAGCTACTGACAATGGCGTATTCCAGAGGATTTGGCGTATTTCGGTGTGTTTTGGCGAATGTGTAATCCGGCCCGGGGCAGGCTAATTGAATGTGTTATGTGTTTGTTTCGAGCGGGAGGCGAACTACCTACTCCGAGTCAGGGTTAGCGACGGACGCCATTTTCACTATACTGCTGTTTCTAAATGCAATTCTGTACAATTAGAATAATTAGATTTTGCGCAGGTTTTTTAATGGCTTTGTATTTTAATCCATGACGTATGGAACCCGTTTATTCGTTTGCCATAAGAGACTGTTAGTTTGTGTGTGTTTGTTTTTCTTTTACTAAGAGAGACGCCTCATCATCTGCTATGAGTAACAAATACTAGGTTCCTACGACGTATCTGTAACTCCTAGTATCTACGTAGTATCTCAAGTGACATCTTCGCTAGGAGCATCCCTAGCTCCAAGGCATCTCTACCCTCCAAGGAGCTATTCAAGTTGGCAAAGAGGCTTACATCGCGGAGTTATGCGCTTATGAACATACCGTGATTAAAGTTCGGCAAGTCTGCGGCATAGTTGGGAATTGGCCGGCGCTGTGGTGCGGTGCGGTGCGGTGCGGTGCGATGCGGTGCGGTGCTCTGTTATTGCATAATTGATTTGAATTACTTCAAAATGCTCACTTGTTAATTTGTTCTGATTCGTATATCAAAGCGATAAAAAAGAAATAGGCAAAACGGTCAGTTTGCTTCCATATACACGGGACATGAACAGTTCCCGTCTCACTCGCGTGATCGTGTGGTCGCGGACGGTGCTCATGAGGAAGGACCTCTAAACGGTCAACGAAACGTCAGCAGGAGAACAGTAAAGTATGTGGTATAGTCGTAATTATATTCTAACATGCACTTTTGTTCATAAATTTAGCATTAGGTGCATCATGATGTGGCGGCCACCATAAAATGAAAGGACGATGATGTAACGTTATGTGACGGCTGCCACTTTTGGGGAAATAAAGGATTTGAGCACTTGCAAAAATGACTAATGTTTCAAAACCAAATGCTATAACGGAATTCTTATAATAAAAGCTTATCGGGATAAAACTTGTTGTACTGACGTATTTTCTCAACCCAAAAACAAAAAATAATATACATTTCCTCTCAGTACCATACAAAATGGGGTTTTTTTTAGGATTTCGTACCTCAAAATGAAAAAACGGAATCCTTATAGGATCACTTCGTTGTCCGTCTGTCTGTCTGTCAATACCCTTTTTCTCAGCGTGGAGGTATCAAGTTGAAATTATTATCTTTTACTTTTTTCTGCGGTCCCTTGGACCTGTAAAACCAAGCTTCTAAGTCAACGAAATCATAAAATACAGCCATTTATGCCTCACATTCAGACACTCGCAAAGTAAATCAAAACCTATAGGGTACTTCCCATTAACCTAGAATCGTGAAATTCGACAAGAAGAAAGGTCTCGCAGCACAAGTAAAGGAAACAGACATCGTTAATTTATAGTTTTATTACATTTTTATTAGAAGAGAAGCATAGATATTGTATAACCCTTCTAGTTCGAAAACCTCGGTGGGAGAATCAGACTCGCACTTGACCGGTTTAATTTTTCTTATCGCATCTCCGTGTGGAGGGTGTAATTAAATAAGTAGAATATCTCTCTAAAAATCACTTTTAGGTTTGCTTAACCTATTTTCAAGCATGTCGAGAGAAAATAAAGCTTCAAGGTTGCTAACGCTGTGTCCCCCCCTCTTACTTTATCATTTGTGCTCTAGAAAGATGAAACGAGTTAAGCGAATAGCGTTTGATGGGAACAAGCTGCCAATGAAAATTCGTTCAACGTGTTTCCAATGATAAGAAGATACGAGGCTATTCCTAAACCCTTACACAGCGTGTCTCAACACGTCTTGGGCTGGTTATTGTACGCTTAAACTAAAAGCTCTACTAAATATTTCAATATTTCGCAATATTGCATCCTAACTCACGTATGTTATATTCATATGAACGTACAAAAATGCGCAATTTAGCGCTGAAAATTTGTAGATATTTTGTAGGTTCTTCCATCCACAAGATGATATCAAAGATGGGTTTACCCGTGATTAATGACCGTATTTAGATGATAATTCAGATCGCATAATGGGTCAGTAGCTGATTAATGCAATACATCTCGAGGGATTACCATTTCATTTGTAATGGATCGACCGGCAAAGGGTGGAAAATGAACCAAACCAATTACTTATTTTGATGAAGCTGAATACAAAACAACGTGACGTATACCATTCGTACGTTAGATTGTGAAGTTGAGATTTCCATTAAATTTCATGATTTAATGGAAATCTCACCTATGTTAGGTGTCAGTGAAACTTAAGGTTAGGTGAAGTCTATTTTTGCCTTCAATTTAAAAATGATACGATATTTTAATAAGATCTAGGTATGTATTTACTTTGAATCTGACCTCGGGAAACACTGCAATAAATTATTTATATGATTTAAGAAATCCGATGTCTGACATCTATGTATGTATGTAGGTATACCCGTTGCTTTTTCACATTATAATCGCTTTAACTTTCCACTCCTATTATTGCATGCCATAACATGCAATAGAGCATGCCTCGAAAGTAGTTGGACGAAATCGCGCGCCGATCCGCCGTCATTTATTTGACAACGTTATATGAAGATAAGGTGATCTTGACAGAAAAAAAGTCCTTTGTGTGGCGCAGCGAATAGTTTAGGGCATTTATATATCCTAGATGCAAGGTGTATTAAAATTTAAATAGACAAGTTGAAGAAAATATTGAACTTACTCACATGTGGACAGGACAGGATCGGGCCTGGCCTGGTCCTGTTCATCTGAGCAGCGATGCTTAAGCTGCATGTTTGCTCCGCTGCTGAAACTTTGTAACGAGAACCGCGCAGTATGCGGGCCTTTCATCACATTCCTATGTAATCAATTTTTTTAATTGTAGATAAATTGTTTTAGAAACATCCATTCAGGATTTTAGCCATTACCTAGTACAATAGAATAATTTTACAAAAACATAAAAAAAATTGACAACGAAAACTCAACTTTCATCTTGTATGTAAAGATTTATTGACGTAAATTACTTTAACAATAAAAAAAGCATTAATTTTCACTAAAAATTAAAGATTGTTTTTCGAAATATTTTCAATATACTCGTCTAGAAAATTCCATCGTGTTATATTCAATGATCTCATTATCAAGAACGTGTTTGTACGAAAAATACGTTTCTTAGAAATTGATCGGAATTAGCGCACAAAATTAAGCGTTGCTCCTTAAATTATCCAAATCGTAGAATGTGATATTATGATTCGGATGGGCTACGCCTTTTTTATCTGAATTTTTCGAAAGAACCTTTATTTAACTGAAAATGGAATCTTCTAATATTACTTTCATCTTCACAACCTTAGATAGATAGATAGATAAAACATTTATTAGTTGCTACAGACACACACCAATATACATTTTATTGACAGTAAGTTTGTGTTTGTGTGTGTTGCAGTACAACAAAAAGGCCATGGCTCAGTGAAAATTTTTTGCTTAAAAGCAAAAACACTGATTTTCAGCCAACCTAAAACTTCCCCTGAAAGCTGCAGTCTTGTGATTGTGATAGGAAAATGCAGATCTTACTGACCGTAACCTTTCACCAGAGACGAAGTTAAGTTTTGAGTGCAGATACTCAGGCTTTTTGAACTTAATAACGTCAAATAGCAGTCCTCCCAGGTGCAGTAGCCTACGTGATTCCATGTTTAATAACCTTCAAGATCAAAACAGCTATTTTCACGATACCCACACTATCTTCTTGCAAAACTGTTATTTTTCTTCACAAAGTTGGACAACAAAAAGTTTTTTACTATATTATGACGTAAAACGGGAAAGTGGCTCTTTGCCAAAAATCGAATGTGTTTGACGGTACTCTTTTCCTCCTTACCTACATATCGTAAATGATCTTATTTCATCTCCGTCTAATGTCTTTCCGCGTTACTTTTACAAATACATTGGTTTAGTGGTTATCAAAAGTTACATAAAAGATAATATTTGATCTAAATGATAAAAAACTGACTTCCTCACGTGCTTACGCTATTTTGCTTGGGATGACACTCTTTCGAATAAAAAACAAAATTAAAATAGCCTAAAAAAAATGTTTCGACTAGTCGTGATTCCATAAGATATGATGTTTTTTTGAGTTTTACGGGAAAAGTAGCAATCTCTCAGGATTAAAACTTTTATGGGACCATTTTCCATACAACAACAGAAAAATCAATCAGTTAATAATTGGCGAAGATATCAAGTAACCAAAAAAAACCCACTCCATTTTTGTAGATGGTTAAAAAAAACTGAGTTTGTTGCCTGGATTTATGCATTGCACTATTATGTACGTAATATTTTAAATTAAATAAGTTCTTAAGTCGACTAATCTATGTTCCTTGAGGTTCTAATTAATAAATATCTAGGTATCGGCTGTGACTTTGAGATAATATAGCAAGTCAAAGAAATTGACTGAAACAATGCATGCCACGTACGAGTATGTACTAAGTGGACGTGAAAAAGTACAGCAATAAAAACGTTATTTTCAACATATAAAGCTAGTTGCTATCTTGTAATGCCAAATAATCTACCAAGATGGCGTGACACGGGACAGACTTGAAAGCAAATATCTAATTTATATGTTTAAGGGATAATACGGAGCAGTAAAAGGAAGTACGTATTTTCTTGCCTGTAAAAAACTTATAAAGTAACCGCAACATATTTTCATCTTTAGTTATTTTGATAAGAAAATGTAAAACAATAACAAGATAATAAAGTTTTGTGAAAAAAAACGTTTTCCTAAATCGTATCTAGTTTTTGAAAATGTAGAGGCAAATGCCTATCTCTGAAAGTTATAGGCACGTTGGTCTCCTAAGACCGATTTCGGTAGCTGCCCTTGCTGACCCATCTCAACGTTCCACCATGTATTGTATATTCAAGTAAAAGTATTTATGTCTCGGTATGGGTTTTACAGGAATCGCTGTGGACCTTTTTGTGCAGACACCGTTTAATTTCGTCCAACCTTGGCCAGTCCTGGCCGGCAGGTGAGTTTGCATATCGCACGTGTGCCGGTTACAATAGGTGCTAACCCCTCACTCCTCCCCTCATCCTGGGTGTACCCCCCCTAGCCCCGGGCAGCCCTTTATGTAAATGCGTGTTAAACTCGAGATGTTTGGGCTAGCGTCCGCTAGCGGCCGGCTGAAACAAGTTCGGAGAGAAAGGATATTTTAGACATGATAGTTGCTAGGTACATTCATTTTGTGATAGGAGCAAGCGCTCCTTCGATTTATTTATGAAGTATAGTAAGCCCAACTGTGTAGTCTATGATGTCTAGACAAATATCACTTTCACAAACGCCTGCGGAAAGTTTAAATTGTATGGAAATTGCTCTTGAGATGTAGCGTGACTTATGCCAAGTTTCACCTTGATTTTGCGTTAGCGTGAATGGAAAACTAAGTGTGAGGTATTTGTCTAGACCCTTGAGCAGTACATTACGAAAGATTGCGATGAAACAAATAAATAAAACATACACGCTCACGACTTCATATTATTTACCCAGAGCCTTACTGATCAATTTTGTTAAACAGTTGATTTATTAAACACTGCTTTGTCTCTTTCTGGTACGTGTCGTTTCAAATTCAACAGAAGAAAACAAAACACTATTTAGTGCAAGCCACGAGACACCGAGCAGGGAAGTCAAAGGCACATCCAAACATTATACCTACTCGTATTTGCATTTAATGTGACAAGTTGCAAGGCAATTGCCGCTTATTGGAACATTTACTGATGCCTTACCTTAAGATACCATATTTTTTTGTTTAGGGCATGTTAGTTTCCATACAATGTGTTCCTTTAATGTGCACATATTATTTTCCAATCAAAAAAACTACTGTTGCACGATCGGGTTCGAAGCAGAACTTTTCACAGGTTGATCCTATTGAGATCAGTATGTCGACCTCGGTGGCGTGGCGGCCGTGTAGCCGGCTGAGACTGAAGAAGTATATTGTTATAATTATTAAGTATTATTTCTTCAGGAATTCGTAGTTCCTAATAGTAACGATACAGGGAATCTTAGTATTGGGGCTGGACTATATAGTTTAAAAAAGTATACATTTACAATACCTATATAACACTTAATTTCTTGAGAGCAGTGTTTGGTTCTGGCGTCTGTGACGTCACTGCGCAGGGTCAGCTGAATACCAGCGCTAAGTAGGTAGCCACCTACCTAGCATTATGCTGAGCTGATACCCTTTTGGTGCGACATTGAACTGGTTTCAATTATACTTATAAATAGGCTATTCTAACTTATATATATATTTTTTATAACTCATCCCACCATCTTTGTTGCAAAATTTGTTTTTTTATGTCGTGCTAAATAAATATTTTTCTTTTTTTATAATCTACCCTCACTATGTTCATAACTTCCAAGATATTGTAAAATATAGTATTTTCACATAGAATTAAGTTTTTACAATGCAACTAATCCAAGTATCCGATTAGTTTAGAATCCCTTTTGTATGAACCTCTAGAGCACGTCTCTTGTTCCTCTGAAGCGGTCTCCATTCGGCGCTGAAAGGCGGCTCCCAGTCACTGACCTGCAACCTACACTACAACGAACAGAGGTCAAACTTGATACACCTACGCTGATCCTTCGTCAATCCACATCTAAAATACAACTTGTTACTCGCATTGTAATGCAAATAGATTATTCAATAGAAAAGGTAAAAGGTTGAAGAAATATTCTGTAAATCACCTCATTCTTATAATAAATTGCACGAATTCCTCTCCATACAAGTTGTCTGGAAGCGATTGGTTGATAATATCATCCTTGTTAGCTATTGTTATTTAAAGATTTTCCATCTTATTCATAATCACTCACTAACTTAGCAGGTCGTTAAATCAACCCTGTTTTTTACTAGCACTAAGCAGAGGATGGAGGCAGACCACTTTTAGCACGCTCTGCTAGAGTTAGTGAGTGATTATCAATAATAGGATTTGTTTTTTTTTATAATACGGTGGCGTACAGTAAAGTTATTTTTTGTAATTCCTTTATTCATTACTTAGAAGGCTATTCTACTGCAATGATAACAGAAAATTAAATGATGTGTGTAACCATATCAATAATAAAGACTGAGTGAAAGGTCAATTCTATATCAGACTCGTTGACGGCTGTCCTCATCGGAATAGAACCCGCGACCTCAAGTCTCAGAAGTGGTAGTTCTGAGTTCTAAGGTTAACCTATTAATTTGATTTGTTTCCGATTGATCGAAATAGGCTTGGAATAGCGTCGATGGTTTGCAAACTGTCACGTGGCATGCTAACTACATGCAAAAACGCAGTTATGTGCCAAATGAGAGAGTTTGGAAGTGCCTCAGACTGCCCCCCACTTGATATCCTGAAACTCACTGAGTATTTACCTTAGGATGTGCATAATTCAATAAAATAAACACTCTTACACAATTTTATTTTTGATATGAATAAGTTTAATATTTAGATACATACAAAACTCTAAGTCAATAACTTAGTGTACGTAGTTGGTTACAGGACATCTATTAAACAACGAGCTTAACTAGAGCCTAATGACTTAAGTTGCCAAGTTTAATAAGCTTGTATATGTGTCTTGAGATTAAAGAAACATCGCATCGGAACGTTCAGTGAACGTCATTCACTCTAACTGATTTTGTATATGTATGTATGTATGTGATTTTATACATATATTAAATATTATTTACAAATATGTAAACAAAGTATAAGCGTGAGGTATTTGTCTAAACACAACCTTACGAGTTAGCTGAAAAAACACAATATGTACAGAGTTTTAAATATATATATTATGTAAATACTCAAAGTTATATGGAAATACAACTATGTACAAGTAGGTATATACAAAAAATACAGATGAAACAGCTAACTATTTAAATGCTGTTGGGAGTGATCTATAGATAGGTCAACTGATCCACTACCAAATGGAAGCGTTCCCAAAATGCTGGCTGCATTGCTATTGCCACGCTCAAAGACAATGCTTATGCGTTGACCCAAATAAGAGCCAGCTCTCTGTAAGTACTTAAATGACTTCTTTATCTTTAGTCATTTCTGAAATACGTAGAACAGCGACAGATAGTCCAATTCAGATAAGAAATAAAATAATAGAAGCTGATATGATGTTTGCCAGAAGTTACCATTGACCGTCAACTTGCTGTTCTGTTCTTTAAACTCTAACTAATTTAGTTAACCAGCTCAATCTAGTCAGAGTGCAAGCAGGTCATGTTAGGAATTCATTAAATTCTCTCCTCCACTAGATCTAACAAGCGAAATCTAACAGCCAGATTTACACCAGTCGAGTTACTTGAAGTAATCTAGCTTGAACGAGTGAACACTCACAATACCCACTTTATTCATGAACTAGTTTCATACCCACGGCTTCGCCCGCGTGCTCTCCGGATAAAAAGTAACCGATGTACCGTTAAGACAGCGTTCGTAAGTAACGCTATCGTCTCGTTAAAATCCTTTTATCTTAACGAGACGATAAATAGCCTATGTTCAACCTAAAGGTCCATTCTAAATTATTTTTTTTAAGGCACCATAGGTTTACATTATCAAGATATATGGTAAAGCCCCAAAGTAAGCAGAGCTTGTATTATGGAGACTACATGACTGATATACTACTTATATATATTTTTGTAAATACATAAGTACATATCATACATAGAAAACATCCAGACCCGCTACAAATATTTGCATATACAAACATTTGTCCTGCAGCGGGAATCGAACCCGCAACCTTCTGCGTCATAGGCAATACATTGGTGATTTTTTTTTTGTAAATCAGATGTGTAGTTTCCATCCAAACTTTAATTAAGTTTAGCTCGTTATCCTACCAATATTATAAACGTGAAAGTTTGTGATGATGTTTGTTCCTCTTTCACGCAAAAACTACTGAACGGATTTTTATGAAACTTTACAGTAATATAGCTTATACATCACAATAACACATAGGCTACTTTTTATCTGGGTATCACGCGGGCGAAGCCGTGGGCAGAAGCTAGTTTATTATAAGTGTAGATAATTGAATCAAGCTAGTGATTCAATTATCTACGTGGTGGCGATGGCGGTCAAAGAAAAATGGATGTCAAGTGGTTGCCACATTCACGTGAATGTATTGACCGTCTTCGCCACCGCCACCGCGTCACATTGCCCGAGCCCCTGAATCAAAACGTGCAGAATAATAACCGGCTGTCTGAAACAAAGTCCGCTCGCTCCTCCACCCACTTGTAGGAACGCACGAACAGCCACCACAGAGGTCTATAAATTAAATGGACCTCTCAATGTTGAAAAGTCCAAACAGGAGAAAGACAGTAGACACCGAGTTTATAGCTAAGTGAGGAGAAATGATAGACTTAAGAGCTGCAATAACTACCTTAGATCAACCAAGGTACTTGCAAAGGGAAGTGTTATTGAGGCATAAAGTATCTGTGGACACATGATGACTACGTTGTGTCTGCAGAAGAACTCCCCAACTTTCCTGGTCCACCTGATAATGTATTAACATACTCCAGAGCCAGGTGCGCCTGCAGGCAAAACCTAGTCAAATAAGGATACTCCAACGACATAAAATGTGAATGCGGAATCAAATGATGCCTCGTCTTGTCCGTATCGCACATAAACCTGTGCCAGGATACAGAAAGTGCGATATATGTGGACAAATTTCGGTCAAAGAAAACCTAAACGGAGCAAAACATTGACACGAGTAAGATTTCGTAGCACGTAGAATTATACTACGGCGTAGACCTTCACCTACGCCATTGCTTGATGAACGAGTTACTTTAAAATTCTAGAAGCGCAAGCAAGTAAACTAGTCGGCCGAGTAACTCGGCCATCCACTCGCCTGTTTATAGACACCTAATATTGACGTGCATCCTCCGCCATCAAATATTCAGCAGCTCGCCGGCGACGATGTACACTGCTCCCCGGGGTCTTGTGAATAGTAGAGAGCCCCCCTTTCTAATCACCAATGTATTCGCCATCGCCTAAATAAACAAGTGTGTACATAACAAATTGAGGCGATCGAATTCTTTTCGGAAAGAGTTGATAGCTTGTCAGGCATCCAATATTAACAGCCATTGACTGGAGACTATTCCTAACAAGTTGATGTTCGCAAAATATTTATTTTGAAATCTCTTCCATGGATTGACCATGGAAGAGATTTCAAAATAAATATTGATCCATAATGACTTTTGTCAATAGAACTAAAAATCATCCATAAAATAGAGCGATTGCTAAAAAACATATTTCAATCGGATAAGCCATTCGTAGACAAATTAATATACAGGTTCTACGTCACGAACAACAATCCTGAAATTTCTAAAACAATACCAATATTGGCACTCGCCTATATTGTTTATACAACATTTTCCCACACTTTCAATCAATAATTTTGATGAACTTTGTGTCTTTTAAGAGAAAATTGCAGGAATTCGTGCAGAAACTTTGTGCGATTATCGAGCCCGCCCCGGTTTGAGCTTCATTCAATAACGCAACGCAAGCAAAGACATTCACAAGCAAACTTTCCCCATATTTGAGTTTCAAAGGCGCCTGCTCACCGCACCGGAGCGTTCGGATCACAAAAACTCCTACCCGTGTGTCATTTCTAATCCAATAATACAAAACACTGTTAAAACACGGATAAGCAACTGCTTAAACTCGTTATTAGTAAGACCTCTTGTTAGTAGTATTCTGTGGCGTGTTCCCGCCGCAAGGGCCGCGACTCAACCTAAACAAGACTTCTGAGACTTCTATTGGTTTAAAGTTTCCAACTAGCAGAGTTTATGTACCCACTCGGATCTTTAACATTGTTATATATAAGATAATTTGAAATATACATTTGGTTTATGTACAATATTTGAAACGAATCAGAGTTTCTTTTGTATTGCAAAATCAATTATTGTGAACTGTGTTATCACATACTCAAGTGTTATTTACTTTGTTTCAGGTAAGCAATTAAAAGCATTGTAGACATGATCAATCAAAAGGGAAAAAGGTATTTAAACATCGATTCAACAAAAAGTTGGAATCACAATACTCAAAACTGTATTTACTTCAGTGAAACCCTTATTTTACTTGTTCCAGCAACAATGGCGACAATTTAATGAAAAACAATTTGATTTCGTTCAGTTCGTTTCGTTACAATAGAGCGGATTGGTTTTGCACAAAAAGGGGGGATGAGTTGCTTTAATTATTAACAGGTATGACGTCATCCGTGACGTCACTCGCAGTTCAATAAAAGCAAGTTAGTCCCATATGCTGGCGGACCCCAATATTCTTAGGCAACTCATTTATACTCATTTATTTATTTAGAGTGAATGCTGGAAATCAAGTGAATGGGGCACTTCACTCCTTCATGAGCAGCCGGCAATTGTCTGAGACGGCACGACTAGCCGTGCATAAAGGAGTGTTAGTGCCGAAATTAATGTATGGAAGTGAAAGTTGGGTATCGCAGAAGAAACATTAAAGTCGAGTGAATGCAGTGGAGATGAGAGCTTTGAGAAGTATGTGTGGTGTAACTTTGAGTGATAGAGTGAGGAACAGCATGGTAAGAGAGCAGTGTGAAGTGAATGAAGATGTAGTAACGAGAGTTGAGAAAGGTATGTTGAGATGGTTCGTGCATATAAAAAGGATGGACGAAAGTAGATTAACAAAACATGTATACAAGGCGAGCGTGAATGGGATAGTTGGTAGAGGAAGGCCTCGGCGAACGTACTCTGACCAAATTGGAGACATTTTAGAAAAAGGCCAGGTAAGAAGTACACTTTCATCTTGATTTTATCAGGAAGACAACGCGTCCATTGGCTACAATAACCACTTAACATCAGGTGGGCCGTTAATTTGTTTACCTCTTTAGTAGTATAAATAAAAAAGGCCTTCGAGATGGCATCTCAGAGCCGACAGATGGCATCGTACCTGAACATGAAAATGAAATCCGTTTTGAATCAAAGATGGCGCATTTTTTTCGAAACTATTGATATGGGTATCGTTTTGACTAATTAGGGGATGCCACTAATGAATTTTAAATTTATTTGAACTTAACACGTGCTCAAAACTGTGAAGGAAAACATCGTAAGGAAACGTTGCACGCAAATTCGAAGGCAAGTGACATCAGTTAGATTTCCAATAAGCAGCGATGGCCTTGCAACCTGTCACGTGGAATGTTAACCAGTGATCACCTTCCGTTTTTTATGCATGATAACTTGGTTTAAAAACTTGAGCTGTTGAAGCAAGAAGAGTAGGATCCTGATGTCAGTCTGATACAGACATCAGATAAACTAAGAAAGAGCACTTTCCAGCACAACGGAAGTGATACACTACAAACGTGAGTGGCCATGATTGATCAGTGCCGTGCAGCGCGTCATGGTTGGTCAGGGGTGACCAAACACTGCCCTATGATTCATTATTAGTATTTTGCCGTGAACAGAGCTGCTTAGTGTAGATTAATTACTTGAAAGTGTTATGTGATTTTTTATCGTACTGAGAAAGTTGCGAATGTAAACAGCCTCATAAAATGTACTAGAATGAATTGGGTGGCCTTTTAACTAACGTACTGCTCAGTGCTGGCAAATATGAGCCAAAAACTGTTTGAACGTAAACTCCAAAACCCATTTTAATTTTGCAAGTCATATAGCAAGTTTAAATTGCATGCGTAAAGCACTCGCTTCGTTAAAAATACTGCGACGGCGGCCATAATCAAAAGTAATTTCAATTTTAAACTCCATTACGATCCAACTATTTTATATTCTCGGAAGAAAAACACTTTCCTCGGTATACTTTCTTAGTGCGGGCACGCGCACGCACCTCGTTTCTATGGATAACCGCATGAGGAGATATTGGAAACGCGACTTTTTGATTCAACTTAAAATTTCTCCAACAAATGATCAAAGTCAAAGCCAAAATTCATTTATAAATTTAAATCACAAGGATCACTTTGAAACTTCGATTTTATCTATTGCCTGTTCCTCCGCGAACAAGCCAGGAAAAAAAGGCAAGAAAAAAGGCTGGTTATTCTTTTTAATGTTCCTTTGACAAAACAATAGGTACCTAGATTATAACTGAGTTTTTTCAATTTATAGTATGCCGATGATCGAGGCATTAAACGAAGTATCTCATTATAAATAAATAAATAACTAAAACTGTACATTTTTCACACAGTATTATCTAGCCACTAACTAAACAGAGCTTGTAATATGGGAGCTACAAAATAAAACTTACTCGACACTTTGAATTCCTGTCTTTCACACGACGGACAAGTAGCCGGCTGCTACACAAGAGGATTCAATTCCGCTGTTGCTAGCGTCCACAGGTCATGCTACTCTATATTACACTCTCAAACTTATTTTTCCCACCGCTCACTTTGAGAATAAAAAAAATCCTAGCGCCCCTCAATGTTTTTAAACATAATACCCAATGCTTTCCCGTCTAGACCGCCTTAGCGCCCCATATCTTTTAGAGTCTTCTACCGCCCCCCTGAAGGCCTCCAGCGCCCACAAGGAGATGTTATCGCCCTCTTTGAGAACCAGTGCTATAGTATATAGTCCATAGGAGCGCTTGGTTGCCACTTTACTTGTAAAAAAAAATGTAGTTGGTCGGATTTTATATGTGGTTGTGATTCTTTGCCACGATTCCACAGTTACAATTCTTAGTTTTAGGCAACGAAACTGCGCTATTAGTTGCATTGGTACAGCTGGTTCGTATCTACGAGTACTGGGGTCCGCTGCATTGCCTCTTTATTTCTTCCTCAACCGTTTCAGGCGATACGCTGTAGAAATGAACACGTTTATTTTCATTTTATGGTGTTGCCTTGTCCCGTAGCTGAAATAAACAGGAATGCACAACGTACGACATGCGGCACTAATTGGGATCTAACGATTAAACTCTAAATAAGAAAGATAGTAAATTTATGGTTTTTTTCATCATCAACAAAAAAAAACGCTCAGGACTCTATCCCTCATCATTCTCAGATACAAACTCAGTGAGTAGATTTAGACCACGAATGGGGTATTCAGAGACATGCCCAAACATACCCGCGTTTTGCAAGTGATTAACATTTCACGTGACCCATATTGGCACATTATCTGATGGCACAGGCCTTCGATTTTTGATTCTAGGGCATGTTGATTGCCTCACGATGTATTTCTTCACCGTTTTGAGCACATATTAATGCGCATATATTTTTTTCGGGTGGAAAATCCATCGTTGCACGACCATATTCGAACTCACGACCCGACTTCCGTGGAAGTCCAGGTACCGTCCACTAGGCAAACATGGCTCGTTCATAATTAGTTGTGTATTTAATAAATTTTTGCCTGAGAAAACTAAATAAAATATAGATGTTAACATGAGAATAGTCGTCATTAGTAATCATTTTATTCATTCAAATATTTTCATCAGCAGCACTAACCTGAGACAGAACCACACGGCACAGATGGGACTAATTAGCACAAAAATCTTCTCTTTGTCACTATGTTTTTTGTTAAAATCTTAGGTATTTATTGGCCTCGATTCTGTAGTACACTGACTAAACTAAATTTAAACTATCGCTCTCTTTTACTGATAGTATACGCAAGAAAGAGATAGCTACAATTTTAGTACCGTGTGCTGCTGTCAAATCAGTTTACGTGCCGCTTTTCTTCGTGTTTATAGTCAGCATGTTTTGATATCACGACTAAATTTGTATGGAAAACTCAAATCTGACTAATTTGACAGCATTAAAATTGTAGCTATCTCTTTCTTGCTTGCACTGTCAGTAAAAGAGAGCGACAGTTTAAATTTAGTTTAGTCAGTGTACTACAGAATCGAGGCCATTGTGTCTATTTATATATTTTCTCTGTGTGTAGGTACCTGTCCTTTCTGTGCTTTGTTGTTGTCAAATAAATAACTTTCTTTATTTAGAATAGTTGAGTTGGTGACGCTGACTGAACCTGTATCGCTCGCTATTTATTTGTATTTTAATACAGAGATTTCCTCTTAAAAAACTCTAGAACTTTGCTTTACCTTCGAATCTCTTCTGAATACAAAAAGGTAAATTCATTAAGAATAAAAAAGTTTACTCGAACTTCCACAACAAAACAACAAAACTTGTTTATTTTGCAACGGTCTTTAGATGGGTAACTGTTTCTTTTGTATGAACATATCTGTTAGATACGAGTATATGTAAATAATAAATAAATAATGCTGGACATTTTCCACACAGCATCATCTAGCCCCAAACTAAGCTGAGCTTGTATTATGGGAACTACATGACTGATATATTAATTATATACTTTTTTTTTGTAAATACATACATATTATATATAGAAAACACCCAGACCCAAGACAAATATTTAGTTATGCACATCATTTACAGCACCAAATAATAATGCACTTATGTACAGAATAAACAGATGAAATAGCTGAGTCATAACGCTTTCTGTGAGACTGGAACCCGCTACTTCTTGGCTTTCTTCTTGGCTTGGCACGCGGGGGCCATTCCATACCAATAGAATATTATAAATCCTTGTTATTTAGTAAGTGTGGATAACAGTTAAAAAACCAAACAATAATTGAAGATAATAAATTGAATCGAAACCAAATTACTAAAGCACAAAATTATAATACTAGACTAAAGTATAGCGTGAGCCATCCGTGTCACAAAGGGCAATCGCTCTGTACACGGCTGTGGCACGGCTCAATTGTCATGGTAAGTCAGCCCGCACGAGCCAGCGCCAGCGCCGGGCATTGCGTGTGCAATGGCCTACTATTGAGCCCCTTGTGGCCCGGACCCTAGCTCCGTGAATAGACCTATCCAAGACAAGATCTTAATCATATGTTGTGCTTCCTCATACTGATTTATTAACCGTAGGAACTAAATTGTACACTTGGTTTTGTCAAATTACATAATATATATGTCTATTGTATAAAAGAAGAAATCTGGTCCAATACCTAGGTACATAATAAATCTGGATAGTTCCAAGCCATTAAAACAGACAAGCATAGTGATCTATGAAGTGTTAGCTCAAAGAAATTCCTGTAATGTATAAAAGTATAACATTCTATGCAATTCAATTCAATAAAATATAATTTCAAATGATTAAGCTACTGTAAAGAGGTATTGTCAAAGTATAATTACGAACTAAAACTAAAAACTTAATGGGCGGCCTTATCGCTAAGAGTGATCACCTCCAGGCCAACTTTGCATGGACTAGATTAAAAATAATTTAAGACAGTTGGTGTAACTGCTATAAAAAGACATATACATATATATTTATTAGTATACGAGTATAGCTACAAATGAAATGACTGGAGCTAAGAAAATGATGATAGTTAGCGATGCTGTAAAGCATTGTATAAAGACTTAATTATTAAAATGATCATATTTTCCGATATGAAATATTAAAAAAGAATGTTAGGTTACAACAAAAAACTGGTAACAAGAGCAGTGTGGTGAATGAAAATGACCGAGAAATATAATTCGAAGAAGGCTTCCCGAAATGGCTTCACCTTGACCTTTCAACTACATTCTACTGTCGATGTTGCCCTGTTTCTATTTGCGGATTAAATATAATTCTGTCTCAACTCAATTAAGAACCGCAAGCTAAGCCAATTTCAGCTGAAGTTAGATTCTATATTTTCGCTCATTGTATCGGTTTTAACAAATATAATTGGATAAAAATGCTCTAGACTTTGGATGTTTCACATTTTCAGTAGCCACCTAATCAGCTGTTGAAGATGGTGTTCAGTAACTGAAACAAACACGCTCACTACTGTACTCCCCATGATGGATGTCCTTAGATTCATACTCAGTGGATAGACTATAGAGGATTCTAAGTAGGAATGGTAGTCAAACAAATATTACATTCGGAAAATAGACACTAGCACTAGCTCCAAAAGGCATGCCCTCAATTTTTTTTGAGGGCATTCCGGTTTCCTCCTGCTATTTTCCTTCACCGTTTTGAGCACTTGTTCAATAGAAGAAGAATAAAGTACTGACTGCACTGTAGTTTGTCAGTCAATAACGTTCTGTATCCGGATGAAGCTGGATGAGCCGGACGCTAGCCGAGCGGTAGCCGGACGGTGCCGGATAGTAGCCGGACGGGAGGCAGGTGGAAGTTTTTAAACGGTGGCGGTCGCGTTGCAACTTTTAACAAGCATCCGTCGTTGAGCGCGCGTCGCTTCATCAAGGCTACCAGCTTACAAATATAACTTTTCAATGAGGGTTCCTTAAGCATTTCTAACTCTTGAGTAGTTACTTTAATTTCTGTTCTTTGACAAACTGACCTATATCTATAGTAGGCATACGCTATTTGTTGATAAATTAGTGAGAGTAAAGTATTTTTCAAACTTTCGCAATCTGTAAACATAATTATAAGTTTTATATGGGTCTCTGTCGGAAACGTCGGGAATATAATAAAAAGGTAAACACGATCAAGACCAGTGTCAAACTTCAAACTGATAATTCAATCCACACAATTACCAGTGTTATGTTTAACTGACTAATCTGTCAGTGATGGTACAAAGTGATATTCTTCACAGTACCACCTTATTTGGAATCACATAGAGTAGCAGAAAATTATTACAACATTTAAATCAAAATCATATCGGTTTGCTAGTCAATAGTAGTAGGCACACAGATGTGTGTCCTGAATTCAGTATAATCCAAGAGCCACGCCCTCGATCCCTTGAAACGTCTCCACTCACATGTGTCGAGGATCAGTGCAGGCCCATTAATTAAATCCAACATCTTAATATCCAAGTTAACTGCCGTACGACTGCCCCAAAATGCCTCGAAAGAGCCCTCACGAGACTTGAAATTGTTATGTGCTTCATTTACAAAGGAGCGACGAACTTAAGGTCAGGACTGACGCTAGTACCTACTCGACTCGTCGGATCACAAGTTTAAAAGACACCTTCAATTCGTAAGCACAGGTCAAAGAGCTAGTAAAAATAGCGCTACCAAAAACAGTTTATAAGTATTGCGTTTTATTCCATTGAATAAACAGATGATAAGCGGTTGAGTGGCAGACGCGTCGGCCGACAGAGAGCGGGCTAAATTCATAAACAAACTTATGCAAATACTCGCCTCTGAAGAAGCACCCCTTAAATAAAATTCTGACTCACTATCGCAGGGTCAGATATCACTCCGTCCGATGACCCGACTTATGCTTTATCGCTTATTTCTAAGTTTGATTTCAGCTTGTCGATCGCTGTTGTGATACGGTATGATAAAGTATGTGGAAGTGTTTACGCGCCGGCGAAACTCGACTTTGTTTGTTTTTTCTGAGAATAATATCGGATCGATGGGGGCGCGGAAAATGTTAATAAATGGCCACTCGAGTGCTCACGTAAAGTCGGGAAAAAAGGAAAATAACCATTTTTCTTGAGAAGTGACGTGAAGAGCTTTTTCATAATGTTCTAGCGAAGTTCTCAATAATGCTAATGGATCAAAGAAAAGTTTTAATAACTTTTACAAATGACTTTAAAAAGTCTATGACGGTTATTGGCGGGAATGTTAGTCTTAGTACTGAAACTAGATTTATTTTGATGAAAGCTTTGAAAAGTTTAAAACAAAACTTGTACAGTTTTGTTTTAAACTTTTAATAATATATATAATAAATCATAGATTAATAATATATATAATAAATCAATCATAAAAAAAAGCAAAATTTTCCTATTTTCAACACAATAAATAAACACCCAGCAGTCACTTACAAAGTCCTCGGAGGTCGTCAAACCTCGTTGTGAAGGAGTGCTATCTCTATTTATTATATTATTTTTGAGTACTTTCACTTAGCAAGATGTAAATAGAGATAACACAATCTCTATTTACACCTTGCTTTAACTAATGAAGAATTATTTTAGATTTATTTTTTTGCGTCTAGTTGCTCTACCGTCCTTCCATTAAAAGCAAAGCAAAGCTGATTGTATTTACTGCACAGCTTAGCGAGCGATGTTAATCGCGATACCATTTGCAGTGCCAACTCGGATTCCTGCCACGAAAACACCTTCCACACGAAAACACCCGTCTACCTACAGACAGGAACTCAATTGTAAACGAAACAGGAAAGGCGTTTCAGCAGGTGAATATTTAATTTGCAGTTTCAGCTTGTGCAGTTTTTCACATGCAAAAAGAATTTCAACTTTATTTTTAACTAGCTACTGCCCACGGCTACGTTCGCATGATACCTGGATAAAAAGTAGCTCTTATCATTAAGGCAGCGTTCGTAAGAACAATAATTGGTCTCCACGGAAAGCCACGGCAGCAAATTTAAGTATTTTAAAATTGCTGAAATATTTTCTTAAATCAGATGAATACGAGGGGCGCGCTAAAAAAATCCGGAAAGAATAAGAAAAAAATACTATGAATAGTCAAAAGTGAATTTATTGTTTCTCAAAATATTATCCGTTAGCGTTAATGCACTTTTCATACGAATAAGCCAATTTTTTTAATTTTGTAAACATTTATGCCACTCCTCCGTGGTGAGCTCGGAAACATGTTTTTCATACTCTTCAACAGACTCTTCTGGTCATGAAAATCGTTCACCGCGTATTTCGTCAGCTAGCTAACAACACCGCGTAAATCGATTTTCCTAACTTTTCAGGAGAACCAAAATAAAATGTTTTATCAACTCCGCACAAGTCCACAGAATTGAAATCGCAAACGCTGAAATTAAAACTGTGATTGGTTGAAATGCAATGTTTGTATTGGTGAACAGAAGCGCAGTGAAAAGATCTATCCAATGGCATAAAAATATCAAAACCACAAAATTTCGACTTGAGCGGTGTTATTAGCTAGCCGACGATTTGGTTCTTAATTTTCGGAAACAGATAGAAGTCACAAGGTGCCGTCCGGACTGTATAAAGGATGGCTTGTTTCTGTGTCTGGCCGTGTGAGAGCAGTCATCGTCATGGTGCAAGATGATACGGTGTTTACGGAGCAGGATTGATTGTATCTGACTCATGCATATGTGTAAGAATGCCTGAGAATGGCTCACGGTAGGTCACATGCCTGTCTGTTTCGATCATGCGGTGGAGAGGCGACCATCACAATATTCGTCACTGAAATAGACATTCTTATTCTGCAAACCTGCTGAGCTGTCGATTTACACTTCAAATCGTAGTGATCATATTGCGAACATTTTTTACGAGTAAAATACATAATGATGTAGACACGCAATTTTTAAAATGACACCACTATTTATAAACAAGTGACAGTTAGATGAAATAAATTGTTTTACAGCCAAGAAGTTATATTTTCAAATATTGTATTTACTTTTTAAATATTGTTTATGTAAGTGACCAGATCCGGAAACATATACGGTCTCATTACGAAACATGGTCTAAACTCGAGTTGAACTCAAGTTCTGTCAGATCCACTAAACCAAGGTTTAAATAAACCTTATCGAAAAAAAGAGTATTATTGCAAATTTACTAAGGTCTAAAATTTAAACATAAAATAAAACCACGGGATGTCTATTTGATTTAAAACACATGTCTAAACCAACATAAAAAATAAACACATGATTTTGATTGGCTACCAAAAGAAAGTAGGTCCTCAAATAGAGGTTGAGTTATGATATTAATAAACAAGTTGTGCGCTGATTTATCTTTTTGCAGTTATTTGTTGTCAAATCTCATTTTGAAATGTCAAAAAGACTGTCGGCTATTATATTATTATAGCATTTAATTTTACACCTTGTTTCCTATGTACAAAAAATTGTCTTGAAAATCAGAAATCAAAAGTCTAAAAGATAAACCACCGGTTTAAACCACCTTTCGTAATGAGACCCGTGGTTTATGTAGTGTCGGAGATTACCTTCTACATCAAAACTTACAAACTTTACCTCTTTATAATATTATTTTATAAAATGACACACTGTGATGCTAAACATAATATAAGTAGGTAATAAGCTGAATTCTGTAAGATTAGGTATTGTGGCGTCATTCGGTACGTCTTCAATCAAAGGCTACAAAAACTCGTAACGACGTGACTTTCTCCAATAGAAGGAACACTCGAGTCGAACGAGCCAAAGGAAACTTGTCGAATGTTCTCGAAGCTCGCTGCATTGTTATCTCCTTACATTGTAATGAGTTGAACTTCTTGATTGTCTTTGAAAATTGAAAATTTTGTTTTTTACATTTTACAAAGGAGTCCGTGAATAAGTGGGTTTCTTTGTTCTTCTCACACATATATATCGAACAAAAGAGAATATTCTCTATGGTCCTCTAGATAGTCATCTCTCCCGTGGCCCGATGGGATAAACGATTTCAGTGCTTTATATCACGACGTAGCTATAATCTTCCTAACTACCTATAAAGACGTAGTTAATGAACAAGAATATAAGTATATTCGCTATTGGTGCACTTCCACCAGACTGAACCCACCACCCTTGGATCAGACTCTTTAGTCCACCATCCTAGACATATTTCATAACCAGCTACGAACAAATGTTTATATTCTCTTAACGACATACAGCGCTTTTTATTGAAGTATTAAGCAAATTGATGTTTAAACGTCTGGGAAATCGTAAATCAAGAATCAGCTGATTCCGTGACGTCACAAGCCTGACCCACAACATCTACTGAGTATTAACTTACAGCACAGTGTTTAGGTACATAAATATAATAATAATAATAAAAAATATAATGCTAGACATTTTCAAACAGCATCATCTAGCCCCAAAGTAAACAGAGTTTGTGTTATGGGAACTACATGACTGATATACTACTTATATACATACATTGAATCAAATAATCATAGCAATCCAGACATAATACTCTGGAAAATTTAATAAGATATAGCACTCTTAAAACAAAGTGACGAAATATCGCAGAGTAGATACCCATTATTAACTAGTACCTCTGTATTTATTATGTACCAGCTTAACTTTATCAAGCCCATTGCTTTATCCGGATTTACCCGGATAAAATGTGGCTTACATGTCATTCTAGGTCACGAGGTGCATAATACCTACATAAAAATATTACAGTGAATGGAGAAAATTCTATTTCTTTTTTCATCTAATCATAGTCCTGACCCCACACTAGGAATCCCTGTGTCGTGGATATCAGAAACTACGAGTACCGACCACGGTACCAACCACAACACCCAGAATTTAATTGTTCATTCATAACCAAATAGATGAAAAAAGGTCCCAATAAATTCGGACTCAGCTTCACTCGATTTAAAGCGAAATTAGTAAATTCATTGCCGAGTATAAGCTGAGATGTGGGTTCGAGTCCACCTGAATCTGAATTTTGGGGGCATTTAAATAAACGATGACGTCAGCGACTGAGACGGTCGCGTGGTCGCACATGAAACATCGGAAGGAGAAAATGTTAAAGTTTGTCTACGATAAACTCTTCAACGGAGTTTTTTTATCAACAGATTTTTATGCAATGAAACAGTTTATCTTTTTGTTCTGCTTTTAAAGTTTCGGGTATTTTATTGTAAATTCTAATCAGTCTAAAACAAGGACTCTTAGCAAATGTTTGAAGGTTCGAGGAATGTAGTAATAATTTATTTTTATTCCGTCTGTTATAGTTCGTATTGATCTCTGAATTGGATTAAAAATAATTTCTATGTCTTCTTACAAATAATGATGCCTGGAGAATGTATATACACGGGAGGGTCAAAATTTTGTACTTAATAACGTCGTGAGGAAACCGGCATCCCTAGAACCAAAAAATCGATGGCCACGAATCAAAGGCCATCGGTGATTGCAATCTACAGATTCGATGGCAGTTGTCGTGGCAATATTGACAGTTGTAATATTCCCGACAGTCCCGCCTGTGACGTGCGAGTAGAATGCCGTGTCCGCCGGCTATACTTATCCAATCTCTGATTTACCGTGACTGTGCGTGACCCGACCGCTTGCCTCAGTGCACTCCCACCCTTATCACTCCACTCCCTGTAATTAGCCCATTTCATAACAACCCCTATATTTCATCAAGCTCTTTATAATATTATTTGAGAAGGCGTCGGGTTGCCGGCTTATATGCTCAAGTATTATATTCGCCTCAAAAGCACTCTTTTCCAAAAACGCAATTCACAATGATTGATTACTTTACTATCATGATTATCATATAGAAGAACTTAGGTCCCCCACAAAGAGTGTCATGACAAACGGTCTTAAGCTACCTCCGACCACCATCTTATTTCTGAAATCTTGAGGACTCATCGATCTATTGGGCGGGGGGTCTTCCTACACTGCGTCGTCCGGTTTGGGATCACTATTTTGAAAACCTTACTATAGGTAAGGTACCTAACAAAGTATGTATACGTAGTTTGAAGTACAAAGTAAGAAGTAAAACTCCTTGTTAAAGCTCTCATTTGGGGGAGTACTACCATCACACCTATTTCTGCCGCCAAGCAGTAATTCAATGTGTGCTGTGTTCCAGTTTGAAGAGTATGGGTGCCGATGAAATTACAAGAACATGAGACTTTGCTAGCGCGTTCATAGGTTACGGTAACCGCTTACAAACAACAGGTGTGCCGTAAGCTTGTTGTTGTAATTTTTTTATTAAAAATAATGATGGTCCGTTTAAGTGTATTGAAACTGTAGAGCTCGTAATAGAGGCTATACTTTTTTCACAGCCATTTTTCAAAGTTATTTTGTAAACTATTTACGTTGTTTCAGCTCAAGTTGCTGATAATTTATAAAGCGTAAGAGAGATGATTAATGTGTGGCGTGTCTCGGATTACGCGTAGTCTGGAGGTCTCCATCACCTTCGCAGCTCGTCGTAGGTCTTTTACTATCTATCAACCTCTATTATGAAATAAACTAATAGGAACATTGTTTTGATCCGAGTGAGAGGATCCCTGACATAAGGAAGGTCGTGTCGTGACATTGTAATATCGTTTGTAATTAATATAAAAAGCCCTTCGCCCTCCTAATGTGGAACGAATTGCCTCCGCGCAGAGCCAGCCCATTTTCCAAGCGCGCAAAAACACCACTTCCGCTTCACTAGCCTTTACCATCGTGAACACAGAGCCCATATTCCCCCGTAAGATTTAACTAGACGCTTGCGTTGTCCGGTGCTTCGACTTTTCACTCCATTTCACAAACGTTTTTATTATTGCGATTCAGATCCCAGTTTTCCGCCAGTCAGATTCGCGAAACTTAAGTTTTATCTCTGCTCCAATTTTTTTCTGTTCGTTTTTTTAGTGTTCAGGTGTCCGTGCGTTTATCGGAGGAATGCAAGCGTCGTTTCCGGGGCAGGTTCTGCTATTCAGCGAAGGATATTTCTATTTAGTTCTCAACTCCGGGAAGTATCATTAGCTCGAGCGTTCAGCGATCGCTGATCGCATAATCAGATGAGTACTCTTTCGTATTTTACATGCCGGTAAGCAGAAGATTGGGGTTATTTCAGTGGGATTGTATTCTAGAATATTCACTTGTCTATTCTGTTTCACCTGCTGAGGGCGTCGTGGCTCGCAAACAAAGCAGTTTGCAGTTTCTGGGAGCTGTGCTAGCGAGCTGGCTATCACAGCTCCCAGGGCGTCGGTAGCACTGAATACGAGTTAGTGTAATTGGATTCTAGAACAGTTACAGTGGGATCAAAGCACTCGCTGATACAAATTTAAAAGCTTTTTGCCGTTTATGCAGTGAATGAATACTGAGCTCATTTTTGTCGTCAATTCAATGGTACTAGAGCATTTCTCATTTTGAAACCGTAGATAAAAGAGCACATTTTAATAAAGGCTTAATATTGTCACACATTCTCGTTTCCTACAATAGATTTGTATGGGGGGCTGGGGACGTGACGCTCATAGGAACGGAATACGCATGTTATTACGTTTTGTATTCAGAGCACGTCGTGTTTCCAGATCATTTCACAGTTAAATGGTAACTAGTTACGTACATGAGTCTATGTGTATGCAGAGGCGTGAGGTAGGTACATTGTACACTTACATATTGCTAGTGATGTGGGTTATGTGTTTTAAAGCAAGTGAACGTGACCACCTACTGCTGGGCAAACACGTCCACAAATTTAAGCAAATTTACTAACGCTATTCACAATTCTTTTATATTTCCCCCATTTCTTTCGAGTGACTCCGTTTATTTAGATTTTTTACGAACCTTGCAATCGTAAAATTCGGTTCCAAACTGTACCAAGATAAAAAGTGGCCTATGTGTTATTCTGATGTATTATCTAAATTACGGTAAAGTTTCATCAAAATCCATTCAGTGGTTTTTGCGTGAAAGAGTAACAAACCTCCATCCTCACAAACTTTCGCGTTTATTAGTAGGATGGTGAAAAGGCTAGGTAAAGATGAACAATGGAAATTATATCAATATGTATAAATCACACTGACCGACTGGCTCATTGACTGAAAATCAACACACGGCCTTAACCGGAAGTTCTATACGTAGAATTTGGAGGGTATGTTTCTTTTGTGCACTAAGAATTTTTTTTTTAATTCCACCTCTGGAATCCTCTAACGGGGAACCGCTATAACTCCGTTGCCGATGATTGTGCGCCCCGACAGGCTTAATTAACATATCCGTAGATAGCTCGATGGCCGTCGGAAGCGATGTTCCATTTTCCCGGTTTGCGTTTGTCACAAACATGAACCCGCAGGCAACGCTTCCCATAAAAACCTATTATTTGAAGAGTCATCGACCCTAATCCGTTCTACTGGGGTTTGAGTCTATAACAAGTCACTTCTTAAAATAGACGTATAAGTAGACAAGTGACGCTAAAAGTAGATTGCAGATTATAGTAGACAGGTTACGTTCATAATATTAAGCTTGGTGATGCTTTAGTAAAGCATTATTTATTATTACTTAGCCTGTACTAACAGACTGCAGGGTAAAGGCCTCCTTCCCCTCCTTCAAATCCTCTCTGTTTCCTGCTAGTTGGGCCCAGTCCTTCATGTACGAATCCAGCTCATCCCACCATCTCCGCTTGGGCCTTCCCGTGGCCGTCTTCTGTTTGGGATCCAGTCTGTTGTGGTATTCGTCCACAGCTCGCCTGGTATACAACACTCATGTCTGGCCTAATCACAATTCTATTTGACAGCTTTTTGAGTGACTTTGACTTAAAAAGTAAACTATGTGTAAAAAAATAGTTAATGCACATAAAAAGTAGTGTATTAGAATTCGAGCAAATATTGGCAAGGTTTTTTAGTTTTAGTCATGTAACAAAAACTATCAAACTTCTGAAAAGAACAGCCTAAAATAAAATACAATAGCTGCAGCGGTAAAATGAAAAGGTAATTTTGCGGGTCATTATGCCAGTTGGCAGGACACGCCGCTGCCGCTGCCGGGCCGCGTCGCAGCATGCCGGGATCCCCGCTCATTTGGCAGATCCGGTAAAAGGCATCATTAACATCAGACCGCGGATGCAGATCCCTATCACGACGAAGCGCCGCACGAGTACCTACATCACTCGTCACGCTAACTGTCACATGCCATGTCACGCCTGTTGCACAGTGTGTCACAAAAATGGCGAAGTGTTTAGCAACACGTTGTGGTCAACTCTCAGTTTGACAACTCAACAGGGGCATGCAATGTCCGACATGATCCGGAAATGTGAGTGGATTGAACATTTTCGAGAGTCGGCAGTAACCGCTGTAAGTCTGATTTATGAACCGTGTCTTATTAATCTTATTATGTCAAATCTATCTGAGGGTATTCTCAGATAGATTTGACTTGACTTATCTCAGACATTGTTGAGTATTGACAGACTATGATCCATTTTAATCTTTTTTATTCTAGTTGTTATGACATTTTAACTTTCTGACATAGTAGTTTTGACATTCCATTCCTATTCAATTAGTTTGTTTCTAAAAAAAAATTTGGCATTTACTGTTCCAATTACGTATTTATTTGTTTACTTGTTGTTTTGTGGCCAAATAGTTCAAGGAATGTAACTAACTTAGAATAAGAAATTTATAACTAACATTTATTATGATGATCCAATGTTGATTTTAATAAATAAATATGAATTATTATTCATGTTATATTTTATGGCTGCTATTTTTGGTCGAGCTAGCTTTGGTATTCTAACTGAAACTAAAAACTAACCTTGTTACTCGCATAGTAATTTTGGTTAACGGTGTGAATCGAATTGGAATAGTATATTTTCACCAGAATCTCATCTAGTTCAATGGTTAACATTTTAAATTTATTGAATGGAGTTAACTAACTATTCATTCAGCCTGTTTTGTATTGGATGATAGAAAGTCGTAGTATCCGAAATGCTTTTTTCGGTCGTCACCGATCGATCCATGTTTATCGAAGCTGCCCGAATATGAAGATCGCAATATGTGACCCGACGACGTGATTTGCATATTTAAGACAAATCTGGGCCGGTCGTTCTAATATTACCGCTGAAAACTTTGATACGATCGGACCCTTTATATCAATCAATCTGTCAAACAAAAGGAAGCTCTGATGTTTTGATAGTTTTAGATGTTTCATGTGATCCTTCGTCTTCTCAAAATAATAATAATATATAATAAAGCTGGGCATTTTTCACACAGCGTCATCTAGCCTCAAACTAAGCAGAGCTTGTGTTATGGGAACAACATGACTGATGTACTACATAGATATATATTTTTTTGAATACATACGTATATTATATATTATACATAGAAAACACCCAGACTTTTGCCATTTTCTTGTTATTCTATGCATAATCAAACCAAATAGTTCTGGTTTTTGTGTGTGAGATTTTTAACAGGTGTTGGTTGTCCTAATAATAAATAAACTGTCCCAGTGTAGCCTTAGATGTATATAAGTTAACACTTAACAGTTACCGCCGACCCTGTGTCGTGGTTATCAGGAAATACAAGAACGTGTGCCATGATACCACAACACCCAGCTCCGAAACTAATATATACAGAGCATGCTAATATTATCATATTTATTATAATACATATGTACCAACATTTTATAACTTTTAAATTAATTCCAAGAATATCCCATAATGTATATTAAAAATGCTATAATAAACCAATAATTTTTCCCACTGAAATATTTACTTTTATGATTATGTTTTATATATCCGTCGACTCTGACTTGGAACTTCGGAATAATTCAATATGGATGTTGTTATCGGATGGAACATGTCGCAAATAATAAATCTGTGCCAAGCACAGGCTTTGATCGCGCTGCGAATGGGCTTCCATCGGTGAATGGCCCGCAGGCCGTAATGCGTTCGTCCTTTACGCCCGGAAATACCGACCTCTTCGAATGTTCCACATTTATTCAAGACGCACATTTAGTGTTTCGTTTTATATGAGCATAAAGATTAGGCGTAAGAGGTGCGCTGCTATTTCGCTCCGCGTCGTAAAAGAGACCCAATTCGCTAAATGAGCAATGAAGCATCGGCCAATATACCTCACCTACTATCAGCCAAAGTTGCCGAAACGTGCGAACGGTCCGCCCCGTCCGCGCCGCGCCCCGCCGCGCCGGACATGTTTCATTTAATTACCTACTATGATTGATTTGAACATATCCACCTTATTGTACATGAATATTTAAATAAATGGCGAATTCAGAAGCATGTTTATCCATTTAATGAAATGCCCGATTAATGTGCTCATTTCTAACATTGTAGTTTACCAACCAACATTTACCGAGGAAAAATAAAAGCACATTCCGTGTTATGAAATTGCGAACCCAAATTCTCATTATTAAATTTGTCGCCGGAAAAGTTAATCAGTACCGAGTAAACACGGTTTGACGTCTGGAATACAAAATAAAACATCTCGAAGTGACTGCCGACTGGCAGCTGGCAGTTGGCAGCTGGCAACTAGCTACTGGCAGTGGCACTCCATTCCACGAGTTTAATTTCGCTCCTTGAAGGCATTCCTCGGCGCCCCTAATATTTTAACAACAAGTTTCCTTCGTTTCTCAATAACTGTGCTTCGTTTGCAATGGGGTCAGTAGCTTAATCCAGCTATATTTTCATTTTTATTACTAATCTTGGTAAAGCCACAAGTGTCCTGTTCTAAAACGAAGTAAATGGTGTTTGTATTGTTTCAGGTAGATTGTACCTACTATCAGTCGCATATATTGAATGATATAATTATATGTTCTTATTGATTCTAACTTTCGCGTTTATAATATTATAGTAGGATATACAACATTGTCTGATTAAACTTGCTTAAACTATCATTTATTATGAAATAACATAATAAATAATAGATAATTATGGTATCAGCCGTGCGACTTGCAAGTACGTTAGTAATGTTAAATGAGTGCAGTCTATTTTCAGAAAAAAATAATAAACTCTATATTTCAAAGTCGAACAAATTCGTGGCCACACAATTTTCCAACCAAATAAATTTATATTTTCAGTATGCCTTCAATCTTTGCAATACTGTAATATTAATTTTCATATTGTAATTTAAAATGTAAGTAAGTAACGAGCGATCTAGCGAGCTCGGCCGCTTCAAACGCAGCACCGCGCGCGTAACTTTCCGCGAAACCAATAAGTTGTTTCGAGTTCCGAAGAGTTATTCTCAAAAGTTGCTGATGAAATTGCAATTTGTATGGAGAATATTTACAGTTGGACATGAGGAGTAACTTTGATTGCTTTCTAAAGTGACCTGTGGAGGTTTACCTTTCAAAATAATGGCTCTTGAAAAAATACTAATGGTAGGAACCTCTCACGAAAAATATACGTTTACAACGTGTATTTTATTGAACAAGCGAAAGCTTTTCATATCGTAAAATCAATAAATAAATTATTTAAAAATAAACGAATAGTAATCATTTTCTATTTGTTCATTAGTTACGTTATAAGTGCTGATCCGCTCGCAACTTCATTACATGCTCCACAATGAAGTATTCTTATAATTCACCCGTTAATTATTAGAGGTATTTGTTAAAAATACTAAAATATACATATAAGTTTGAATCATAGGTATTTATGTCATATTTTATATCTATTATATTAATATTTTTGATCCGAAAAAACCTTTACACCCTGGGTATAAGTGAAGCAGATTGGGAAACTCTGAAATGCGTCTTTATTTAGTTACAATGCAAAGAATTTATATTAACTTTAGAGTTAACCGCGACACGCTTTTATGTACTTCTGTGAAATCCTGTGTAGTTTAAAAAAAAAATATCATAATTTAATGTGAATTAGAATTATTTTCTGCGCTTATTTTATGGCTCTGCGTTGAACTCTAAGTCAATCAGTCAGACTTGTTCTTCTAAGTATACAGAAATTGACAAAAGGTACTGTGGATAGTTTCTGATTTATGAATACCCCACAAAATCGGGTTGACAGGAGGCCAAGTGAGTTCGAAATTTTATCAGAGTTTTAAAAACTGCGAATAAAAGTTTTAGACTTGACTAGACTAGGTTGAACAGCGCATGTTCAGCTGAAAGTATATTCAAGAGTGTACATTTGTCTTGCTATAGACTACCGCGGCGGGTGACCGGAGATATTGGATGCTAGCTCGCGCTGCCGCCACTGAAGAGTAACCAATGTCATGGCAACACTAAAAGGAGCTGCAAAGCCCATTAGCTTAGACCATATACAAAACAGCTTACCGAATATCAGTTTCATATATTTAAGCACTAACAAAAGAATAATAGTCTTAAAGTATCAAACAATATTTTTTAATTTATAAAACAAAGAAACAGGTACTAAGCTTATGATCTTCTATTCTTCAATTTATAGATGCTTTCTTGCATAGCTAACTAGCTGGACTAAGTCAGAGAAATGCTGAGTTGGCTGCAATATTCTCCTTCCGATTTGAAGCTATCTTACGATTGCGATCTCCTGCACTACATCTTTTTTTTCTCAAGTTACTCGTTCTTTTCTACGACACCATTCAATTGATAACTGACTATAAAAAGAGCTTTAGATTAAGGTCATTGGTTGTTAGGAACGGTGCGGAGAATTGCTTTTCAAGATCATTTAACTCAGTGTAGTTCATGAAATCTAGTGTTTTGGAAATATTGGCAGGCTCCCAAGCTCAGTCAAAACTCCATCAATATTTTGAAATATCGTAAAAGCTACAAAACTATGTGGTATCATTTTAATATTTGAGTCATTGGGCACCACCACAATGAAATGTTGCGAATCATTGAAATACACAGGTGAATTATATGAAATAGTATTATATTAATTTCGTTCCAGAGGTACATTAGAGCCGTCATTGAGTCCCAGGCCCCGCTCCCTCCCATTAACCTCCTGACGTGGGGACTTCGGGGGGGACGTTTCGACATATTATATATCCATTATTATGGCCTTATTGCCATTTGAATCGCTTCCTAAATCAAATTATACATATTCTGGAATGGAAGCATCGAGCCGGTTGTTATTGGAACCGATAATGATGCCTTTGTGAAAAACATTTCAGTGATCCTGTGTGTATACGGACACCGCTCTGCTGTGCACAATCAGATGCGCGCTATCGTATGTAAAGCTATACTGATCGCAATAGCTCTTTGTACAACACAGCACCTACCATCAATCAAATATATTAAAGAATCTGAAATTGTCGCATCCCAAATCGATATCCATATTCCGAAGCGCTGGAACGAACCGTTTCCCACAAAGTGTACGTGATGGTTATGTTTTCGTTTCTGAGATGCGGCTGCACGCAAACTTCAATTCCGATGCAAATCGGACGTGGCGCTACGTGCGCCGTGCGGCGAGACATGTGAGAGGTGCTACTGCATCGGCTTCATTGACGACCTCTGTGGCGCAGCGGGCGAAGGTCCGCCTGGGACGCAGAAGGTTGTGGGTTCAATTCCCGCCACGGGACAAATGTTTGTATCTGCAAATATTTGTCTCAGGTCTGGGTGTTTTCTATGTATATTATGTATGTATTTACAAAAAAAAATGTATATAAGTAGTATATCAGTCATGTAGTTCCCATAATACAAGCTCTGCTTAGTTTGGGGCTAGATGATGCTGTGTGAAAATGTCCAGCATTATTTTATTTATTTATTTATTTCGCTTCACCTTGCCGGGACACCGCGATCCAGACGCTCGGGCCGCTTTCGCTAGCGACAGTTCCCGCACCGCGCATTACATCGCCGCTTAACTAGAGGCTCCGGATGCGAAGGTGTCATCGTAAAGCGCGTAATGGACGCGCGGCGGACGATCAGCGTGAGACCTAGGGCGTCTGCGCGCGGTGCGCAATCGATAAGACCGCAGACCTCGGCGAGGCGACCTGGTTCCTACACACATGCACTTGTAACCTATATCAGCGGATCTCGCCTTTGACACCGGCAATGTCAAAATGTTCACTTTAAGCCCTCGCAGTGAAGCTTGTAAAAGTTGCGATCGATGCAAATCCTTTGACGATGCGAATTTTATTTGATCGCCTTGTCTCGTATTTGGTTGGCGTGATTTTATGTGCTCCGTACATTGCAATCGACGCCAACAGGCTTACGTGACTTTGTGCATATTCTGCTCAACACTCTGGGGAAATAATATGCTTTACGATACTTCGTACTATCAATTGAATAGGTACTAGCATGCTGTGGTATAGATAGAGAGCTATATAGATAAACTCTTTATTGTGTAATTTTACCATTTTACAGTACTAAATAAATAATGCTGGACATTTTCACACTGCATCATCTAGCCCCAAAGTAAGCAGAGCTTGTGTTATGAGAACTACTTATATTTAAAACAACAACAAAAGACATACAAAATGGGCTGTCTTATTGCTAGAAACGATTCCAGAAAACCTTAGAATTGAGTGAACTAAAAATAATATAAAACAAGCTTACTGACAACACGCTTACCTACTATATTGTTCGCTTACCTACTATATTGTTCGCTGAGGAAGTTTGAGTTTTAAGGCGGCAAAAGTATACTAAACTACAATAACCACCTACGAATAGCATCAAGAGCATAATCCACCCATCGCCTTGCATCGCGCTATATCGCCTCGCCTCGCCTCGCCTCGCCTCGCCTCAGTAACAACGTTATCCCTTCTTAACACAATATTTTTATGTGCGCTTCTGAGGCTGAGACGTTCAGTTTATTGCTACTCCCGCGGATCAATGGTGCAAAGCCTCCAATATTTGAGAATTGAGTTTAAGGTACTCAGTCTAAATATTATCCTTGAGTCTAAGCACACAAATTGTATAAAAATGGGAATAAGAATGTATTGACATGAAATTAAGTAGTATAATTCTATGCAGTGCATATTGGACATTACAACAAAACGACTCTTGCTTCTTTCACCGGCAAATAAATTCTCGCTATCAAAGAACATGATAAATATCTGAACTTCTACGCCTATTCCCGCATACATGAACTATATTTATTTTTCTCTTTTTTCAGGTATGTATTCCAAAAAAAGTGAACGTGAAAGTACCTACTGAAGAGGCAAAACGTTACCTACTTCCGCTTCTGCCAACTTCAAGTAAGGAACTTCGATGATTATACTCTTTTCAAATGAAGAGAATTGACATGATAATCCTTTGTGCAATCGGGGGAATAGCAAGATGAATGATGAATGGGATTATCCCATTTGTCAGTAACTCTGCCACACTCTTTTATAATCACACAAAATATAGCTTCGTCTAGTTTGTAAGAAAGCTTCTGAAAGTAAAACATGCAGCTTCAGAATTCCCGCGTTATATTAAGCCACAGCCATTATGATAAACTGAAAGTTCCGTCGTTAGTGTCGCAGACAGTGGGAATAACTTGCCTGTTTTACTGTAGCCTTGATTTTACTAACGAAAACAAGGAAAATTGTTTTTCCATTGAGGCACTAGACGGAGATAGTAAAATACTTTCTTTACTAGATTTCTGGGTGTAGCAATGAACTAAGTAGCGCTTCGCCATGGACGTTGCAAACTCATTGGACGTGTATCATGGCTTATACCTACATGCTATGGCCCCCTTATTCGTAACTATTTTTTTTGACCGACTTACTAACATACGTATTTCTTAAGAGCGAAAAGAGTCATCCTAAAAACAGAAGAAGGACATGGCTCTTTTGTTAAAAAATAAAACTTAACATGACATAAATACGTTTAAGAGGTTTTGCTCACGCTACGCACAAGGGCCATATAAGTTCCTTGATAACGTAAAAGAAGTAATTTTGTTGGGCGCAGTAAAGATGAGAAATTTACGATATGCTACATTAATCCTTTGCCCCCGTTGCCCCTCTGTTGGCCCCCCACCGCCCCCACTCGCCGGAAAATAACAAAACAGGCTGAATTTGAGGTACATAATTAAAACGACAAATGTCCGGCTTTATTGGCGTTGGCTGTTGACTGACATCGGGCGATACTTGATGATAAAGTTTTCTTTCTTTCGGTCAATATGTTGGGATCTTAGAAAGTTATTACTTTCCGATTATCATGTTGTATCGTATTTTACTGTGCTTATAAATCGTGGGCATGGGTTTTTTATACTACTAAAGACTACTATGACTATGACTAATGAAGATCTCATGAGCTTGTAATTTCACTGGTTATCATACCCTACAACCCGGAACACAGCAATGAGAGCATTACTGCTTGGCGCCAGACATTCTGCTTGCTCATAGATTTTTCATACTATATAGTGCAGAAGTAAAGATGAAAACTATTGAAGTATTATCCGTAGTTCTCATGTGTTTCAAGATGGGCGTTCAAAATACTGCAGCCAAAAAAATCTCAGTGGGAAGCTAAATGGCATCGAGCAACGTTGGCGCGGAGTATGGCAACTCTTGCTAACATTAATTTATATCTGAATTTCGAATTGTTCCGTTTTACACAAAGGGTAAAAGGTGTTTTACATTCGTTTGAATAATGTGGTCGTTTTAATGATTGCGGGTATAATTGCGACCATTTTAATGAAAAACAGGATCAGTATTTCGAATCAGGTTTGTTAATTTTACACTTGAAATGATATCCTATAGCATTATAAACAGCTTTAGCTGAAAGTATGTTTTACTATCATACGATAAAGGAAAATTGATAGCAATTTGATTCGATTTAAAGATAAAGTTAATGAGTTTGTAAGTTTGGATGTAAGGGGAAGTATTCAAAAGTACTTATCCGATTTAAAAATATTTTACCATTATTTAGAAATGATAGATTCAGGGTGATCATTACAGATGATGTATATAAAAAAGGACTTTTCTTTGAGACCTATTTTGTAGCGTAAGTCGACGAAAAAACGGTTGAGCGAGTGTGTTTCTTACGAACCACGTGAGCGAATCCGTGGCGAATTCACAGTAGTTCAGGAAGCTTTTTTATAAACTTATTTATTAACACATTAGTTTAACACGTAAGTCTCTCGTTGTCGTCACTGACACAGGCCGTTGAATATTAAGTCATACGCGAAGTGTTATTGAGCGCACTCGGTGCTCGGTGCGTGTGTATCGGCTTAATGTACTGTTCAATATTACAGTAATTTGCCGTTTGCCTTTATCAAGAGAAAGTACCCTTTATTTGGAACAAACAATTCCCTTATACGAAAATGTATAAGTACATACTCTTTAGGAATAATGTTTTTTTAATATGAAACTTTGTTAAAGTTGAAACAGTTTATTTTTAAATTAAAGCTCCAATGATATGGGCAAGAACCAGAACCTACTCATTACACCCAATCGACCTCGATGGCGCATGGCGTGGCGGCCGAATAGCCGCAGCTGCGACGCAAGGGGTACTGGTTCAATTCCCGCTGCGAGATAAATGTTTGCATCTTCTGCAGATATTTGTTCCGGGTCGGGGTGCTGTGGTACAACAGTACTCGTCGCTCCTGATACCCACGACACAGGAAACTCTAATGTGGGGTCAGGAATGTCTTTTGGGGATTTATAATCAATTCCGCAAACTACTGCTATATTTCAAAGTACTAGAGTTCAGTTTACTATGTAAAGCTTTTGTAGAATCCATTCACGATGTGAATAATAATTCAGTACATTCTGTCGCAAGTTTATTTAATATTGCACCCTCGGAAACACTTCATTGAAAGAGAGACATCCTCACCGAGCATATGACATATGATCAAAGGATTAATGTTATCAAATAAAAAAAAACTAATTTCATTATTTTTTAATTAAAAGTCGGAGTAAATAGGTTCTTATTCATTAAATCACAAGAATCGTATAGAAAGACCAACTATAAAACTATGTGAATTTAAAATTGTAAAAGCCAAGCCAAGAAGAATCAGCCAACATACTCTGCATATTATGTTTTTTTTGATGATCTTTCATTCAGCTAGTGTGGTGACATCGAACAAAGTGAACTCATTTATTGAGAAAGAGTAATCATTCAGAGAAAGAGGATATAAATAAATAAATACCTAATGCTGGACAGTTTTCAAAAAGCACCATTCAGCCTCAAACTAAGTCTTTTGTAAATATATACAAACTAGCTTCTGCCCACGGCTTCGCCCGCGTGGTACCCGGATAAAAAGTAGCCTATGTGTTATATAAGATATATTACTGTATAGTGTCATCAAAATCCGTTCAGTAGTTTTTTCGTGAAAGAGTTACAAACTTTCACGTTTATAATAGAAGTAGGATTATAAACCCGAGACAAATATTAGTAGATCATACAAACATTTGTTCCGCGGCGGGAATCGAACCCGCAACCTTCTGCGTCTTAGGCGGGCCTTCGCCTTCTGCGCCACAAATGTCGTATTTGATAGGACACTTACCTTAAAAACGTGCCAATCAAACTCACACTCAACAGAAGGTAGTCATGTGCCACTCCGCGGCCTAATGTGCCACTCTAACCTCGCAGAGGGATCGCCACCGACCAACGAATTTAAAATTCTCACCAGCTCAGTGGCGCACTCACTCACTGAGTAACTCATCGGGACGTGTCACTAATTAACCCGTTCCGTGCTTCAACCAAATTGTGCTCGATTATTTCGAGGAAACTGGGATTTGCGAAGTTCCTGTTCAGTGTCTGTTGACCTTTATAAGTAAAACCAGGTATTTACGAGCGCCTACCTGTATATTGACGACCTGTGTGGTGCAGTGGACGAAAGCCTGAGACGCATAAGGTTGCGGGTTCGATTCCCGCCGCGGGACAAATGTTTGTATGATCTACAAATATTTGTCTCGGGTCTGGGTGTTTTCTATGTATAATATGTATGTATTTACAAATAAAGTATATAATTAATATATCAGTCATTTAGTTCCCATAATACAAGCTCTGCTTAGTTTGGGACTAGATGATGCTGTGTGGAAAATGTCCAGCATTGTTTATACATTATTGTACGGCACATGCTAAAATAAATAAATAAAATAATTTATTTGTATGTTGACTACTCTATTGAATTAGGCCATACCTGTAAGAATAGATGCAATGTTTTGATTAAATACAAAAATACAAACTTTTTGTTTGGTTACAAAAATATGTTCTGCAATTTCGATAAAACATACCACAATTTCAACATTGGCGTACCAATTCAATCCAGAAAGAATTTGAACTCAGAGCATTTTACTATGTAACAGGATGCAAAGTGTGGATGACGCTACGGGACTCCTAGACTATGATATAACTATTTTCATCTAAACACGCTCTATTGCCCTTTTCTATCCAAATTAGTTTAAACATATAAATGAGCTCTATAGCGCTGAGTATTTTCAACATAAACAATAAATAATTGTTAGATTAGGCTACGTATCTACCACTGGAGTGAACTGAATGAATAGTGTAACTGAAGTGAAACTTCTGTGTTTCTATACGTATAATGATGCCGGTTGATGGCGACTTCGGTGATTGTGAACTGGAAACGAATCAGTTTGTCCGCTGTGAGCTGGAAACTAATATTTTTGCATTAAAACTACTGCAAATGTAGAGTTTAAAAGAAATCTCAGTGCTCTGTGCACTTGAGTTTGATTGTTCGATCGCGCTCTATCGAGGTCAGAAAAACAAGGGAATTGTGACGAAACTTGACGCGAGTAGGTATTGTGTATCTGCGGAGCCGCGCTGCTACTCACCCACATTAACAAATGAGAACATATATTCAAATGAAACCTGGAGCATGCTGACTCTACTTTAGCGCCACTCGAATAAGATTCAGCATTACGACTCACTTTTTTAAGCAAAACGAAAGCGGTTTTTTTAAAACCTCAGTTACAATGTACGAAATGTTTGTGCCCTCTACAAATAAGCTACCTGCATCTTGTTTATTAGAAAACAAATGGACTTTCAGTTATAGTTTTTGCCACATGGCACTCGCACAATTTATGAAAACGATATATTTCTGTTGATACGAGTATTCCGCCTGTGATAACAATATGTTTTTTACGAGTTCATGCAAAATTCTGACAATATTTTCATAAAATATTTTGCGAGCTTTTCACACTGAGGGTGGGGCTGTCTCGTAAGCAAAGCTTTATGCTTATCAAAGATCAAACGTAAAGATCATTTGTGATGCTATTCTTCCGATGTTTTAGAGTGCTGTAAAACGGAACATGAATACTTCAAGAATACTGGCGATCTCGGTGTCGCGGTGGACGAGTAGCCAGCTGCGAGAGAGCAGGTTCGATCCCCGCTCGAGGACAAATATTTGCGTATTCTGCAGATATTTGTTCCGGGTTTCGGTGTTGTACCACGGTACTCGTAGTTCCTGGTACTCACGACATAGGGGATTCTAGTGTGGGGTCAGGACTACGTAAGTTTCTGTCGGTTTAAAAAAAAAACAACCTATTTGATTTGGTCACGTAGTCGTACCTAACAAACTACCAAACGACACAAAATTTGCATTTCAATATCAAAATCTATAAACTTGTTTAATCTGTTCAAGCGATAGCTTGAAGTTGAACAACTATAGATTCTGTATGTTTTGAGTCGCGTGTTTAAAGTGTCGCTCCCCACGGCCGGTGGAACCAATGAAACATTGATAGCAATCGACGGGACAATGCATTGTCCCGTCGATAGCTATCAATGTTCTACAAGCACTTATAAACCGTAGTTCAGTCCACGAAGCGCGGCCGTGCAAGATCAGCTCTATTGTGCGCGGAAGGAAGACTCCCGAGAGACGGCGGACGTGCCCGAGCGGTCACCATGCTCTACTGAGAGGGGTGCGTTTTCACTGATACTCGTCATTTGGCAAGCTCCAAAATTTTAGACTGCCGTAAGAATGCATGCCAATATTCTCATCTAGCAACCTGGTATTACTTCTAACGTAAATTCCATGATATTGTTGGTTTGAAGCTCCTATTCCACTTGCTCAATTTCAGTTCAATTCAATTTATTAAACCTAGAAGAAAAAAAACACCAAACAGACATATACATGGTCATAACCCCTATGATTTCCTGTGTCGTGGATATCAGGAACTACGAGTATCGTGGTACTACAACACCCATACCTGGAACGCATCATATCTGCAAAACATTTAGTCCCACAGCGGGGATCGAACCCGTAACGTCAAATTTTAAATTCACGTAGTTTTTAAGTTGACGTTTCTATATGATCCTTGTGATTTCAATGAATAAAAACCTATTGACTTTGACTTTATTGACTTTGACCTCTGACGTCATTAACATCTTTTAAAAAAAAAATCATGCATCACTCACAGTAGTGAGTGCTGAGCCACGCTGCAACGTGTCACAACATTTGTGTCCGATATCGTCGCTTTCTCGTCTGACAATGAAAACTCACCCCATGAGGTAAATGCGGAATCCTCCCTCGACCGTGATTATGGTAATTAAGGCTATACATAACACAACACTAATGTCTTACTGTTAGTTTTGCAAACAATTTAACACTTACTCGTTCTAAGTATCAGTTTACGAGCATCCTTCAGAACTGTGAGGTACTGGGGCATGTGAATCATATATTTTACGGGATATGCAATGGTTTGCTAGCTATTGTAGAGGCAAACAAATACAAAATTTTATAAATCCCAAATTATATGGTCAATTGTATAATTTGTATTCCTAGGTACATGACATTGGAGATGGAAATAAAGGTAGTTATTTTAAACTAACTTTATTTCCAAGTAACTTCAACTAATGCAGCGTTTTAATGAGATTTACGTGGCAAAAACTAGAAATCTTTCCTTTTGTATTCTGTGAAAACTAAAGCGTTGTCTGACTGACTTTCAGTGCTTTGTAAAAATTGTTTGGTAATTTTAAAATAAGTTACTTTTTCTAAAGTAAAGTACCTTATCCTGTATTTTTCCTGAGAGTTGTGATCCGCAAAGCAGCTAAGTAAGTGCTTACAAAGGTTGCTTCAAGAAATATCCGACTCCTGCTATCTGTATTTCCTTTGTGTTGGCCGACTATGCTGCGATCTGTAAAGTTGGAATAGCACAATTGTTATTTTGATTACCATTATGTTTTTATTTATTTTCGCTAGTAAGGCAATTTCCCGAGAAAATATTATTTGGTGGAATAATTGAGCCAAAAGCGGAAGCCGTTCCGCTTCAAAAACAAAAGCCAATTGCCCTCTAATTGCGCACTCACCCTTCCCACCCTTTATCAATATTTCTTTAACACTTCCCCGAGACGTTGAAATAATCACTTTAGATCGCTATCGCCAGTTTCCGTTAAAGAGATGAAGTTGGAAGGAGATAGTCCGAAGGCGTTGAGAACAAAAGCCTTGTTATCCCTCTCTCGGTGCCCGCTCCCAAGTAATTGATGTTATCGGAAGATATCGACGTTTTTCACAGTAATGAATGGAGAGGCTAGGCACTAGGCACGAGGCGCTAGCCGGTCTAGATGTCCTGCTATTGTTGCGCCGATGATTTATGTAAGTTGTTGATTTCTTTGAAGCCTTTAATGTAACCGAGCCGGCTGTAGGCTGTATTGACAGCTTCCTTTTGTGACGCTTTTGTGTTCCTCAGCCAGCGTTACAATGGGTTTATTTGAATATAGATTGTTCAATTTATTTGTATTGTAAAGGTAATGTTGAAGCTTTCAGATGTATTTATATACATTTTGATTTCCACTGTTTTTCCAAGATATTGAACATTCAATTTTTTGTAATTAGCCTTATCTCCTTGCGTGTTATCTGAAGGTAAGGAAGGTAGTTGCAATACGACGCCATAGTGCGACCGCACTGCGAATTAAACGCGGCATTACCGACGCAAACACGCGCTGTTTATACAGACAATATGAAGCAAACAACAAATAGGATTACCATTATCAACCAACCACCCCCCCCCTTTCCCCCATCACAAGTCTATTCATTACCGACGAAACGAGCATTGTAAAGAGATTCGTTAGGTTACGAAAAGTATGGATATTTATCGAATGGAATGTTTCAGTATGCGTAGCGTTTGAGAAACTGTTTCTTATGCGGCAATCAACACGATTATTTGAGAAACTGTTTCTTACGCGGCAATGAACACGATTATTTGAGAAACTGTTTCTTACGTGGCAATCAACACGATTATTTGAGAAACTGTTTCTTACGCGGCAATGAACACGATTATTTGAGAAACTGTTTCTTACGTGGCCATCAACACGATTATTTGAGAAACTGTTTCTTACGCGGCAATCAACACGATTATTGAAAGCATGTTTTTGTGGCCCTCAATAATAAGCATCGATAACGCGATACATTCAGGATAATCTAAAACCCTGGTTATTGTTTTACAAATAAAATAAATAATCCTTTAATTATCTTAACTCGCAATTAACGGAAACGAACAAACACAATGAACCGTGGATCCATTGAAATGGAGGAAAGAAGGGGGGTGTTATTTGATGTCGATAGCCTCATCCGCTTGTCCATATTGTAAACATGGCTGAGTGCTAGCGACTGGTACCCACTGAAATAATTGGAATGGTTCTTTTTCATGTAGATTTGGTGAGAAATAAATTGTTATTCGAGAGGAACTTCTGTTCATATTGTAAAAACGGGAATTTTCACGTACTGCACTATCGATGAAGGCACCGACTAAGTTTCGACTCATTCCGAGAGTCTTCATCAGGGTGAGTGGTTGCGACTTTCTCCTTCCGCGTCGCGCCGTGCACAAGGAACTTCTGTTGTTGTTCTAGTTAAGCCCTAAATCAAATCGGCTTCATGAAAAAAAACGGTTGTTATGATAGTAGGTAATACTCAATCTGAACTACTCTTTACTGTGTTCTCTTTAAGTGTGCAAAGAAGTAAACCTCAAACTTCGAACAAAAATCTCTCAACTTTCCAAAATATATTCAGATGAAGCCATAATCCACAAGCCAGCATTCCGCTGTCAAAACACTGAGGTAACCGGATAAGTTCATCGGATTCACTCGCTTCGTATTTTTCATGTGAATAAATTCAAGTGGACCGAAGACAGCTTATCTGTCCCGCGGGAGCTGGCGGGTCTACCGTCGGGATGGACCTTCCCAAATATGCTTTCAAAGCATAACTTTCATAATTAAATGAAGTAAATACATATGAGTCAAAAATAAAAAGGGCTAATCAAGGTCCCTTGTTACTAAGCTACAACGTTGTGTGCAAGTACCTATAGTCCTACAGCTACATAATAATAAGTGTTATGAACGGGTTATGTGAGTAAAAGGGCAGCATGCAAACAGCCACCGCGCACGACATAAATCCTGCACACAGGTGTTCGAGCGAATATTCTGAAAAACTCTCGCGCGACCCATTTGCCTACATTTTTAAAGGAAGGCGACGATCAATGTAGTTTAGAGCCTACAAGTGATGAATATTAAGATTATTAATACATATTTTATGTATTTGGGTAAAAGATATTTTATGAATTCTTTTTTATGCTCATAAAATAACTAATTTAGCAACAGAAATTTTGATATTATTACCTTGTTCTATCAAGAAAATTGTTTTATTCGTGTAAAAACGATTTTCAGCACACCTTAACCTTTATTATATCTGAATTTATTTATCCTTAAAATTAACAGGCCCTAGCATATTTTAAGTACCCGCAAAAATTAAGAAAAAAAAATACCACATTGTTTCATTTATACATTTAGGCCGAAGAAATCTAAATACTGTAAAAAAAATTTTTTTTTTTCATATATAATGCACCAAACGATAGAGTAATTTTTGCACCCCGGCGCGATCACGGGACAGTCACGACACGGACACGTTATACAGAGGGTGACTGTAGCTATGTTTGTGCCAGTGGCTAGACTATTCGAAGCAGGAGAGGCCTCCTCCCGTCGGCACATAAATGATAGTTTCCAGTTAACGTCGCAGTAAGTGGGTGCTGGATGACAGCGGTCGGATCGGAGCTGGAATTTCATTTCCTGTGAGATGCCACCTGTGCCCCTCCCTCACTCACCTCACCCCCACCCCCCTCCAACCCCTTACACGCAGAGACACGCGAGCAGAGTTCGCCTTCTAATTGCCACACGTGTTTTAATGCTTGCTGATGGCTGGCGTTGAATATGGCTCAATGTTTATCAACTTTTTGTTACCATGTGAACGCAATAAATGTCCTGAGTATTGAGTATGTTTACCATTATTAGCGTAGTAGTAAGATTATTGAGTGGCTGTAGGCTATAGAAGAGTATGGAAGATCCACCGTACTGTTCTCTATACCTACTAAGTACTAAAGGGTTTCTCTTAACTTCCTCTAAGTTTGTCTTTGCTATCGATCACGTATATTCTTCACGCATGAAAGTGCTTATCGACGGACGTTGCTCAATAATCTGATATTGACATTACAGGTCGTTAGTTGATATAATTTAAAATATATCAACTGAAAGTTTATAAAGGTGAATATGAATAGCATCACTAAAAACTCTGGCACCAAGGTTGATCACAAGCTCGCAAGATGAACTGACGCGCCTCATTGCCAACATTATCATGTTTTGAGTAAATTTTGAGAAAAATATATAACCATTGTTTGTAAAACGATGGATTGCATTGATTATTTAGGATTTACTAAACGTTGTTTTAGACCTCTTTATTAGCTGACTCATCACACCGTGTCCGCTGACCCGCCCTCTTGTGATCCACGTACCCCCTGATGTAGTCAATGTACCCGTCCTTAGGGGGACCTCACCGCAACATCCAACGTGGGCTGAAGGGTTTCATTATTAACTATACTATCTATAGAAGCTACGTCTTCAATATTCTGATCAATATTCAATAACTGCAACGCTCCGCTTGGCTGATTGATAATCATGTTTGCATGTACATTTGTATGTATATTATATATGTAGGTATTTATTATTAATATATATATATTAGTATAGATTTAGATACTCGTACACCGCCGTCCTTTGATTCTATTTTATCCTGTCCATACAAAGGTTGTCTGGAAGAGATCGCTTTTAGCGATAAGACCGCCCATTGGACCTTATGTTATTATAAATTCCTTTGTACTTTTTATTTTGCTTCGGTGTGCTATAACGAGTTTATCTATCTATATATCTATCATGTTGAAGTGACTTTACTCGTACATGTCCTACAGTTTCAGTGTATCAATCTGTTTGTAAAGTTATAGCAAAAAACAAACACGCTCGCATATTTGTTCCCCATGATAGACATCCTCAGACGCATAGATCTTTGAGGCTACCGAGTAGGGGGTAAACAGAGGCACGTCCTAACATTACATTTGGCAGTTACTCTCGCTTGACAAGTAGTTAGCATTCCAAGCCTGGTTGCAAGTTCATTCTAGTGCACATTAAAAAGCCTAAATGATGTTTCGAGCTCAGTAGATCTCCAGGGGTGATAAAAGAGCCATTTAAAAGGAGTTTTGGAGGCAAAGTTCCCGGTCCCGGTGGAGGGTGTGATGCACGAGTGCAGACGGCGGGCGGCGCGGGTCCGGGCGGCGCATTGCCAGGGATTATTCTCTCGAACAACTTTCGGAGCGCTGCGAGAGAACTCTTGAGATTTGTGTGCAGGTGCGGTGCCGCGCGGTGCCGCGCCGCGCCGCGCCATGCACCCGTTATGAGTACTCGGAGGGTTGGAGGGACAGGTTTGCAGGCCCGATTCCGGATCAAACGATTCAGATACAGTTCACCGAACCGATCTAACAAATGAACTTTTCTTCGTTTATTATTTTGGAAACGAAATACTAAAAACTGCAGGGGTCATAAAACTGTGTAAAACAAGCAGTTAAATGTAAACTAATTCGAAACATAACTGGATACTTATTTATGATGCCATTAACTCAGGTACCTATATGTTTATTCTAGTATTTACATTCAGACCATTTAAAATCATTTTATTGGCCTCGGGGCTAGGCTGTGCGTGCGACAGGTTCGTTATGTTTCAGGTTTTCAAACTTTGCTCAAACACATCTGAATGGATAACTTTTACCTGTTTAAAAAATTTAAATTACTTTTTTACAAAAATCAAGAAAGTATCTAAGTACATTGTTATTATTTCTATGGATGAATAAATGAATACAAAGTCATTCTCATCTCCACACTGAGCACGGCCCGGCCGCAGCTGTCCATACAGACCGCACTGCGGCTGTCGATAAAAACCGAGTTGACAGCGCACTATGCACCCGTCAGTAGATACCTAATGAGCTAACTGCAAGTACATCTGTAGGAGCCAGCTCACCAATATCAGGTACGAACCCCATACTCTATAAATCCCAGCTTTCCAATTCGCCGAAGGGTCTGATTCGCCTCACCCAACACCTCTCACCATTTACATTCCCGTCGGCAGTTTTCAATTTTGTTAGCATTCCGTGCCCAAACGACGGTTTAAATTCCTAGCTGCGAAATAGATTTTATTTTTAAACGCCAAAGGGTGCTGAGGTGCGAAATCAGGGATTCACTCTGAACGGGTTTTCGGGATGGTAGGTACTCGTGGTCACACCGGGGCTGCGGACAGCGGTACACGTCAACATATAGTATAATTGCTCTTTTACAAGATCATCTATTTTACTTTAAATAAATAACGCTGGACATTTTTCACACAGCATCATCTAGCCCCAACTGGGAACTACATGACTGATATCATGTAGTTCCCAGTTGGGGCTTTTTTCCCGGGCGGGAATCGAACCCGCTAACTTCTGCGTCTCAGGCGGGCCTTTGCCCACTGTGCCACAGTAGTCGTCAAAGTAAGACACACAATAAACACCCAGTTACTAGGTACAGACCTCAACTATTTGTGAATAGATGATGAAAAGTAAACATTTTAGAAGTTACCTAACAATTTTACAAATATATTTTATAGGGAAAAACAGTTGTGACGTTGAAAAACTTATTAAGTCAAGGCAATTAAGCTTTTTCATCCGTCTCAGTTATTCACAATTCACGATTCGCAAAAGTTCCACGTTTTACTTTCACTTTGCATAAAACTGTTTATGAGCTGTTTTAGTTCGTAGAGTTGTTGACAAAGAGAAGCCATCGCGGTTCTCATCTACTAAATCAAATACAATACAATGTAACAAACAAGGAGTAACATTCATCTCACAGTTCCACTTTTAAATATCTGTCGTTTCGTCTCGCTAGAGTAGTCTCGCTAGAGTAGTCTCGCTAGAGTAGTGTCGCTAGAGTAGTCTCGCTAGAGTAGTCTCGCTAGAGTAGTCTCGCTAGAGTAGTCTCGCTAGAGTAGTCTCGCTAGAGTAGTCTCGCTAGAGTAGTCTCGCTAGAGTAGTGTCGCTAGAGTAGTCTCGCTAGAGTAGTCTCGCTAGAGTAGTCTCGCTAGAGTAGTCTCGCTAGAGTAGTGCGGCGCCGCGGCGTGCTAGGGAGGCGCGCGGCGTGCTAGGGAGGCGCGCGGCGTGCTGGGGAGGCGCGCGGCGTGCTGGGGAGGCGCGCGGCGTGCTGGGGAGGCGCGCGGCGTGCTAGGGAGGCGCGCGGCGTGCTGGGGAGGCGCGCGGCGTGCTGGGGAGGCGCGCGGCGTGCTGGGGAGGCGCGCGGCGTGCTGGGGAGGCGCGCGGCGTGCTGGGGAGGCGCGCGGCGTGCTGGGGAGGCGCGCGGCGTGCTGGGGAGGCGCGCGGCGTGCTGGGGAGGCGCGCGGCGTGCTAGGGAGGCGCGCGGCGTGCTGGGGAGGCGCGCGGCGTGCTGGGGAGGCGCGCGGCGTGCTGGGGAGGCGCGCGGCGTGCTAGGGAGGCGCGCGGCGTGCTTGGGAGGCGCGCGGCGTGCTAGGGAGGCGCGCGGCGTGCTGGGGAGGAGCGCGGCGTGCTAAGGAGGCGCGCGGCGTGCTGGGGAGGCGCGCGGCGTGCTGGGGAGGCGCGCGGCGTGCTGGGGAGGAGCGCGGCGTGCTAAGGAGGCGCGCGGCGTGCTGGGGAGGCGCGCGGCGTGCTAGGGAGGCGCGCGGCGTGCTAGGGAGGCGCGCGGCGTGCTAGGGAGGCGCGCGGCGTGCTGGGGAGGAGCGCGGCGTGCTAAGGAGGCGCGCGGCGTGCTGGGGAGGCGCGCGGCGTGCTGGGGAGGCGCGCGGCGTGCTGGGGAGGAGCGCGGCGTGCTAAGGAGGCGCGCGGCGTGCTGGGGAGGCGCGCGGCGTGCTGGGGAGGCGCGCGGCGTGCTGGGGAGGCGCGCGGCGTGCTGGGGAGGCGCGCGGCGTGCTAGGGAGGCGCGCGGCGTGCTAGGGAGGCGCGCGGCGTGCTGGGGAGGCGCGCGGCGTGCTAGGGAGGCGCGCGGCGTGCTAGGGAGGCGCGCGGCGTGCTGGGGAGGCGCGCGGCGTGCTAGGGAGGCGCGCGGCGTGCTAGGGAGGCGCGCGGCGTGCTAGGGAAGCGCGCGGCGTGCTGGGGAGGCGCGCGGCGTGCTGGGGAGGCGCGCGGCGTGCTGGGGAGGCGCGCGGCGTGCTAGGGAGGCGCGCGGCGTGCTGGGGAGGCGCGCGGCGTGCTGGGGAGGCGCGCGGCGTGCTAGGGAGGCGCGCGGCGTGCTGGGGAGGCGCGCGGCGTGCTGGGGAGGCGCGCGGCGTGCTGGGGAGGCGCGCGGCGTGCTGGGGAGGCGCGCGGCGTGCTGGGGAGGCGCGCGGCGTGCTAGGGAGGCGCGCGGCGTGCTTGGGAGGCGCGCGGCGTGCTAGGGAGGCGCGCGGCGTGCTGGGGAGGAGCGCGGCGTGCTAAGGAGGCGCGCGGCGTGCTGGGGAGGCGCGCGGCGTGCTGGGGAGGCGCGCGGCGTGCTGGGGAGGCGCGCGGCGTGCTGGGGAGGAGCGCGGCGTGCTAAGGAGGCGCGCGGCGTGCTGGGGAGGCGCGCGGCGTGCTAGGGAGGCGCGCGGCGTGCTAGGGAGGCGCGCGGCGTGCTAGGGAGGCGCGCGGCGTGCTAGGGAGGCGCGCGGCGTGCTGGGGAGGAGCGCGGCGTGCTAAGGAGGCGCGCGGCGTGCTGGGGAGGCGCGCGGCGTGCTGGGGAGGCGCGCGGCGTGCTGGGGAGGAGCGCGGCGTGCTAAGGAGGCGCGCGGCGTGCTGGGGAGGCGCGCGGCGTGCTGGGGAGGCGCGCGGCGTGCTGGGGAGGCGCGCGGCGTGCTGGGGAGGCGCGCGGCGTGCTAGGGAGGCGCGCGGCGTGCTAGGGAGGCGCGCGGCGTGCTAGGGAGGCGCGCGGCGTGCTGGGGAGGAGCGCGGCGTGCTAAGGAGGCGCGCGGCGTGCTGGGGAGGCGCGCGGCGTGCTGGGGAGGCGCGCGGCGTGCTGGGGAGGCGCGCGGCGTGCTGGGGAGGAGCGCGGCGTGCTAAGGAGGCGCGCGGCGTGCTGGGGAGGCGCGCGGCGTGCTAGGGAGGCGCGCGGCGTGCTAGGGAGGCGCGCGGCGTGCTAGGGAGGCGCGCGGCGTGCTAGGGAGGCGCGCGGCGTGCTGGGGAGGAGCGCGGCGTGCTAAGGAGGCGCGCGGCGTGCTGGGGAGGCGCGCGGCGTGCTGGGGAGGCGCGCGGCGTGCTGGGGAGGAGCGCGGCGTGCTAAGGAGGCGCGCGGCGTGCTGGGGAGGCGCGCGGCGTGCTGGGGAGGCGCGCGGCGTGCTGGGGAGGCGCGCGGCGTGCTGGGGAGGCGCGCGGCGTGCTAGGGAGGCGCGCGGCGTGCTGGGGAGGCGCGCGGCGTGCTAGGGAGGCGCGCGGCGTGCTAGGGAGGCGCGCGGCGTGCTGGGGAGGCGCGCGGCGTGCTAGGGAGGCGCGCGGCGTGCTAGGGAGGCGCGCGGCGTGCTAGGGAAGCGCGCGGCGTGCTGGGGAGGCGCGCGGCGTGCTGGGGAGGCGCGCGGCGTGCTGGGGAGGCGCGCGGCGTGCTGGGGAGGCGCGCGGCGTGCTGGGGAGGCGCGCGGCGTGCTGGGGAGGCGCGCGGCGTGCTAGGGAGGCGCGCGGCGTGCTGGGGAGGCGCGCGGCGTGCTGGGGAGGCGCGCGGCGTGCTGGGGAGGCGCGCGGCGTGCTGGGGAGGCGCGCGGCGTGCTGGGGAGGCGCGCGGCGTGCTAGGGAGGCGCGCGGCGTGCTTGGGAGGCGCGCGGCGTGCTAGGGAGGCGCGCGGCGTGCTGGGGAGGAGCGCGGCGTGCTAAGGAGGCGCGCGGCGTGCTGGGGAGGCGCGCGGCGTGCTGGGGAGGCGCGCGGCGTGCTGGGGAGGAGCGCGGCGTGCTAAGGAGGCGCGCGGCGTGCTGGGGAGGCGCGCGGCGTGCTAGGGAGGCGCGCGGCGTGCTAGGGAGGCGCGCGGCGTGCTGGGGAGGAGCGCGGCGTGCTAAGGAGGCGCGCGGCGTGCTGGGGAGGCGCGCGGCGTGCTGGGGAGGCGCGCGGCGTGCTGGGGAGGCGCGCGGCGTGCTGGGGAGGCGCGCGGCGTGCTGGGGAGGCGCGCGGCGTGCTAGGGAGGCGCGCGGCGTGCTAGGGAGGCGCGCGGCGTGCTAGGGAGGCGCGCGGCGTGCTGGGGAGGAGCGCGGCGTGCTAAGGAGGCGCGCGGCGTGCTGGGGAGGCGCGCGGCGTGCTGGGGAGGCGCGCGGCGTGCTGGGGAGGCGCGCGGCGTGCTGGGGAGGCGCGCGGCGTGCTGGGGAGGCGCGCGGCGTGCTGGGGAGGCGCGCGGCGTGCTAGGGAGGCGCGCGGCGTGCTAGGGAGGCGCGCGGCGTGCTAGGGAAGCGCGCGGCGTGCTGGGGAGGCGCGCGGCGTGCTGGGGAGGCGCGCGGCGTGCTGGGGAGGCGCGCGGCGTGCTAAGGAGGCGCGCGGCGTGCTGGGGAGGCGCGCGGCGTGCTGGGGAGGCGCGCGGCGTGCTGGGGAGGAGCGCGGCGTGCTAAGGAGGCGCGCGGCGTGCTGGGGAGGCGCGCGGCGTGCTAGGGAGGCGCGCGGCGTGCTAGGGAGGCGCGCGGCGTGCTAGGGAGGCGCGCGGCGTGCTGGGGAGGAGCGCGGCGTGCTAAGGAGGCGCGCGGCGTGCTGGGGAGGCGCGCGGCGTGCTGGGGAGGCGCGCGGCGTGCTGGGGAGGAGCGCGGCGTGCTAAGGAGGCGCGCGGCGTGCTGGGGAGGCGCGCGGCGTGCTGGGGAGGCGCGCGGCGTGCTGGGGAGGCGCGCGGCGTGCTGGGGAGGCGCGCGGCGTGCTAGGGAGGCGCGCGGCGTGCTAGGGAGGCGCGCGGCGTGCTAGGGAGGCGCGCGGCGTGCTGGGGAGGCGCGCGGCGTGCTGGGGAGGCGCGCGGCGTGCTAGGGAGGCGCGCGGCGTGCTAGGGAGGCGCGCGGCGTGCTAGGGAGGCGCGCGGCGTGCTGGGGAGGCGCGCGGCGTGCTGGGGAGGCGCGCGGCGTGCTGGGGAGGCGCGCGGCGTGCTAGGGAGGCGCGCGGCGTGCTGGGGAGGCGCGCGGCGTGCTAGGGAGGCGCGCGGCGTGCTGGGGAGGCGCGCGGCGTGCTGGGGAGGAGCGCGGCGTGCTAAGGAGGCGCGCGGCGTGCTGGGGAGGCGCGCGGCGTGCTGGGGAGGCGCGCGGCGTGCTGGGGAGGCGCGCGGCGTGCTGGGGAGGCGCGCGGCGTGCTAGGGAGGCGCGCGGCGTGCTAGGGAGGCGCGCGGCGTGCTAGGGAGGCGCGCGGCGTGCTGGGGAGGCGCGCGGCGTGCTGGGGAGGCGCGCGGCGTGCTAGGGAGGCGCGCGGCGTGCTAGGGAGGCGCGCGGCGTGCTAGGGAGGCGCGCGGCGTGCTGGGGAGGCGCGCGGCGTGCTGGGGAGGCGCGCGGCGTGCTAGGGAGGCGCGCGGCGTGCTGGGGAGGCGCGCGGCGTGCTAGGGAGGCGCGCGGCGTGCTAGGGAGGCGCGCGGCGTGCTGGGGAGGCGCGCGGCGTGCTGGGGAGGCGCGCGGCGTGCTAGGGAGGCGCGCGGCGTGCTGGGGAGGCGCGCGGCGTGCTAGGGAGGCGCGCGGCGTGCTAGGGAGGCGCGCGGCGTGCTGGGGAGGCGCGCGGCGTGCTGGGGAGGCGCGCGGCGTGCTAGGGAGGCGCGCGGCGTGCTGGGGAGGCGCGCGGCGTGCTAGGGAGGCGCGCGGCGTGCTGGGGAGGCGCGCGGCGTGCTAGGGAGGCGCGCGGCGTGCTAGGGAGGCGCGCGGCGTGCTGGGGAGGCGCGCGGCGTGCTGGGGAGGCGCGCGGCGTGCTAGGGAGGCGCGCGGCGTGCTGGGGAGGCGCGCGGCGTGCTAGGGAGGCGCGCGGCGTGCTAGGGAGGCGCGCGGCGTGCTGGGGAGGCGCGCGGCGTGCTAGGGAGGCGCGCGGCGTGCTGGGGAGGCGCGCGGCGTGCTAGGGAGGCGCGCGGCGTGCTGGGGAGGCGCGCGGCGTGCTAGGGAGGCGCGCGGCGTGCTGGGGAGGCGCGCGGCGTGCTAGGGAGGCGCGCGGCGTGCTAGGGAGGCGCGCGGGACGCGTCACGCCGCGCGCGACGTTCGCGGCTGCCGGCTGCGTTTAGCGCACCGTCTGAGTACAGCTCTACTTAGTGGGGAGACCGCGATGATTTTCCTGCTGCATAATGCTGTCAGAGATGGCAATGGACTGAGTGATTTAGAAGGAAAAAGGAGAGACCATTGCTCAGCTGTGGTAAACAATATGCTGTCAGTGCATCGTGTAGTAGAAAAAACTACTTTGAAAATCGTGCAATGTATAGCTGAAACTTGGTTACAGCCGGGACATAATATAAAATACTAGATTGTTCAACAAGGGACTAAAATGAGCCATTTCATTATGGAATCGAGTATGAAAAGATTTTAGGCCCGAGTTAAACACTCTTTTTCACTTCGATTGTGAGAAAAAAAAAACTATGTTTTACACTAAACATTCCAGAGATTACGCAGCAATACCAACTTTTTTTTAAATTCTTCTTGTTGACAAACGCAATGACGCATACGTCCAACGATCGCCCAGCCATGCTAGTGCAGCAGTATAGGTGTCTTTCAGTTCAATATTAAAAATAATATCAAATAAAACAAATAATATGAGCCTGTAATATCATGCAATAAATTAATTTGATTTGATTTGAATATTTCTTTTCTAAGAGACTATTTCAAAAATGGAACATCGAATAACTGAGTACTTCCACCGTACCTATTTCTGCCACTAAGCAGTAATGCTCGCATTGCTGTGTTCCAGTTTGAAAGGTATGGGTGCCGGTGAAATTAACGCGCGAGTGTTACCTCTGGTTTTGCAAGCGTCCATAGGTTACGGTTGACGGTTTGTCACTTTAGTATATAAAAAAATATGTTTTTATACGGTTTAAGCGATGTGTCCCAAACTAAGCACAGCTTGTGCGAGGCCCTCTTTTGTCAACTGAGCCACCACACTATGGTACCGCAATTGTGTCAGTTTCTGAACGTAGTTGAGTTCCAAGGCAGTCTTGGGAGCTCAGTGTGCAGTGCACTGTGCGTATTGTGTGGTGTGGTAATGTGTGAGTGGAGTGCTTAGTGTGAGGCACCGCATGCGTTTTATAACGACGAGCATGAGTACTCTACTCAGTTGTGTTGTGTGCTCATTTTCGTGTTGTGGAAGAGGCAGAAACATTTTTGTATGAATGGAGTTTAGACAAGTAGGCATATAATGTTTAATTTTTTGCAACAATGCGAAAGTAGGTAGGTAGGTAAGGTATGAAAAGTTCGTGTCCTAAAGTAACATAATCTATGCATTTGAAGTGATTTTTAGATACCACAGTGTGCATAAATGACGGCTGGCTCTGGAGCTACTCCGTCGGCTTACGACGGGCAAAACTCATCAGCCGAGGATTCACCTCACAAGTTCAGAGACGAGATACCGACCGCGGCGTCTCAGTCAACGTGTTATATGTTATCAATTTAAAATAACTAGCTTCTAAAACTAAAGCTAATAGTAACTATTGAAAACTATGTCTCTAATTTCAGGGACCTATTAAATACTTTCTACTTCTTTCCTCCCACCTTTTCCAAAAAGGAACAAACTACCAATTAAGAGCAGAGAGAATGTCGTAAAGCATCCAGCATCAGCGCTTTGTCTCACACTCGCAAACAAACACAATAACACGCCGTAATAACCCCGGCATTCCGCAATCTCTCGCAAAAACCTACTCAAACATCGATTCGAGACCGCATGATTCCGTTTACATAAGCACTAAACCTGAGTCCATACGTCAAAGCCTGTCACACAGCCCACCAATGTTAATGGAGTAATTCGTCATCAAATTGTTGGTAAGGCAACCGAATCGAGCGGACTTGAATCGGGGGTATATCCATTGTCTCCGAACCCAAGGGGCCGACAAAGGCAACGTGTCTAAGTAAGTCAAACAATACGAAAAATATATCCTCGACGCGGGAGGACATTAGAACAATGAATACGTATTCATAAGGGACGGATTTCGCAAAAAAGTATTGTGATGACGATTCCGATTCAAGAGGATCTATTCAAGAGGATCTTTCAGAGGAGGCTTCGGTCTGTTGCTCACTTTGAGGCCACAAGCGAAAAAAGTTGGTACATTTTTATTCAGAAAAATTTAAAAACCAATTTCACGTAGCGGGATGTTGATAAAAACTGCAATATAAAATACCATATAAATTGTCACATATAAATTTTATTTTTTTATAAAAAAATCATCACGCAACATACACAAAAAAAAACAGACCTTTTTTTAAGTCGATTGACAATGAGCTTATCGCAATTTGATTACGTATCATATATATCATATAATATGTGCATAGTGCACCACGCAATGTGAAATACTACCCGTTGTTAATTCACAGGTCGCAGGTTCTAATCTACTGGCGTGCACCAATACAGTTTATACTCTCAAAATTGATATGCACATTACAAAAAACATTTTGAGTAAACGGTATCCTATCCTATCCTACTAATATTATAAACGCGAAAGTTTGTGAGGATGGATGTTTGTTACTCTTTCACGCAAAAACTACTGAAAGGATTTTAATGAAACTTTCCAGTAATATAGCTTATACATCAGAATAATACAGGCTACTTTTTATCCGGGTACCACGCGGGCGAAGCCGTGGACAGAAGCTAGTACTGTTTAAAGGCAGAATCAATACCACTTTTAAAATGAAAATGCTAATTTCAGAGTTTAACATGAGAGTTATTCAGAGTTTAATGTATTTTTTAGTAAAAAAACCACCAGTCTTATACACAGTCCTGGCTCCACACTATGATTCCCTGTATCCTGAGTATCAGGAACTACCCGGGGAGTACCATGGTACCACAGCATCCTGGTGTTGTGCTACCATAGTGCAAATATCCGCAGAACATGCAAACATTTGTCTCGCAGCGGGAACATCGTAATATCATAAACAATAAACCGCAAGAACAACCTTCAGTTAATCATTTTGTCAGTTGATCAAATTCAATTCTTTCTGGAACATAATGTACTCGTAGGAGCACCGACCGACCATCCCCTGAACCGCAATGACAGCGAGCCCTCGCCTCTGAAATGTGCCATGATTTGTGAGCCGCTGAAAGCTCACGTGCGATGATTTACAGCCGGCACGTGACACACTCACACTTATTCCGACTCATCGCACGCAAATAACTGCCTTTAGGCCTTCGCACGCATTGTGATTTCACGTATCCAGAATGCATTATTACACTTTAAATACATTTAGGTATCCTAGTCTTATTGCAATTTAGCCTAGGTTAGGCTAATTTGTAGTCTAATATTAACCTAGTTTTATAAAACAAAATAGCTTAAAAAGCTAAGAAAGTGTTCATTAACACGTTTCTTGCTGTTTATATTTAAGGGGAAGACACTTTGTTCGTATGTTCTTTATAGGTAGCACTTACTCAACTTTCACTCATCATCATCATCATCATCATCAGCCTATATTAGTCCACTGCTCGACATAGGCCTCCCCTAATGAGCGCCATAGCGCCCTGTCTTCAGCTTGTCGCATCCAGCATCTGCCTGCAGTCTTTCGCAGATCGTCATCCCACCTGGCCGGAGGGCGTCCTACACTACGTTCACTACATTACACTAATTATTTACACTACACTAACTGAAATGGTTTGACTCTTTTCAAAGTGATCTTTATGATTTTAATGAATAAATGAATTTTGACTTTGATTTGGAGTCTTCTTAACTATGTCTGTCTGTATTGTGAAATGATCTCTGAGTTTCCACTTGCTAGACATTATAATTTCAATTCATAAAAGCTGAATAGGGACGATAAATGATAGCACCGTTATCTTAAACTGTTTGCCATCGCCTCTTTATACCGATAATAATTAGGTCTCATGGAGAAGAACATTTTTGTTCAAATTACGTACCAGAATTACGAGTCATGTCTAGACAAATACCTTACGCTTAGTTTTCTTTTCAAGCTAACGCAGAGTCAAGGAAAACTCGACAGCAGTCATGTGACATTTCAAAAGCTAATATCATTTTCATTTAATTCAACCTTTCCGCAGGCGTTAACGCCAACAGAAAGTGGTTATAGTCTAAGGGAGCTTGTTTACTTAATTTAAGTAGGTATATTTAAGCTTTTTTATGTATTTCACCTATGAAATATTCTATTCTATCCTTATAAAATCTTGTTATTTTAGTACACATGACACGGTGTGACAGAGCGATAATACAATTCTTTTGACAGTCTCTAAAAAGATTTTTCCATTAGTTTGAAAGCAAGCTTTACTGCCTTTCGTGAGATGTTAATAAGACTTTAAAAAACTCTTATTTGCTACATAGAAAGCATTAACACACGCTCAGAAATAACAAAATTAAAAATCGTGAGGAAACCGACATGATCTAACAAACAAAAAAAGTCGCAAGCATAGAAGAATCAGGCAACAAACTCTGCTTGGTTATTTTTTTTAAGGATCCTTCATTCAGCTTTAGTTTGGTGCCAATCGAACGAGGTGAACTCATTTATAGAAAAAGAGTACTACTCAAAGAATTCAATAGTTTAAAAAATATCAACCAAAGTTCTTAAGATAATCCACGATTCGCTTTATAATATAATGCTTAACCTATTCTTAAAAAATATGTGACTACAGATACGCAATTTGACAATTAAGCTAACGAGGGAGCGGAGCGACGACATCGGGCCATGCAGTTTTATCCTCAATATAGGCATTTAAGGTGTAATACACCTTCTTTATTAGATTGTTCTTTATATAAGATTGAAATCTTCGAATGGGCAGCTTGGTTACATTTACCGGAAGCTTATTATAGAAGCGTACAGAGTTTCACATAAAATACCCATTTGACTTTTCTAATCTAAATTTCGGAATGTAGCATCAGTTAGCGTTAATAAGCGGCGATGGAATGTTTAGTTCTTGCAAAAGGCGGGCATGTGCCAAATATAATGTTACGACATTATCTGACTCTGACTCTGACTACTGAGTATGTATCTGTGGATGTCCATCATTAAGTTAAGTTTAACACGTATGGACCTACTTGTATCGCTGGAATTGTATCAAACTGTATTCTTAAACAAATGAACTTTATCTTATTATGATGTTGTCCAAAGGTGGCTGGATCTGTCTCAGGCTGTGATCCTTTTGAAGATCCGTTTCCAGGTCGCTCAGCCCGCGATCCTGTCAGGACGCCTTTGTATACAGCGTGTCCCGCGGCCACGCTACATGGAACAACTACTTATAATATTAGAGTAAGGAAGTTTTACTCTATCGTGACTTTATTTTTTAAAGTAAGTAATACTGCATTCAGAGTTTTAAAAAGTAACTTGCTTAAGCCGGGACTCGAACCCGTTAAATAGGAAAAAAAACATTGACGATCTCGAAAGGCGCGGTGGGTGAGAAGCCGGCTGCAAAGCAAGAGGTGCAGGTTCGATTCCCGCTGCGTTACAAATGCTTATATGTTTTGCAGATATTTGTTCCAGATCTGCCAGGTCCGGTACTCGTAGTTCCTTGTACCCACGTCACAGCGAATCCTAGTGTGGGGTCCGGACCCATTTGGGTTTTCATTCTGTATTTCTATGATACCGATCGATAGGGTAAATCACAACTATCAATTCGTTCTCAATAGCATATTATATCAAATTAAAGGACAAACTATATATTAGTCGTGTAGGTAGAGTGTCGTAGGAGTGCGAGTGTCAGTAGTGCGCGTGTTTACCGCTAGCTCCGTGTCGCGCAAACAGATACCCCGCCCGCCCGGCGCGGCGGCGAGGACCACTAACACACGTATCTTACTCAAACAAGTGGACTTAATACACAACTACATATATACATAGTTATGTACGTCTATGTCTGTGTAAACAGATATTGATACTTCTTAGTGTAACAAGCGAAGATATCGTCTGCGTCCGCTTTGTCAGTTTCTGGACATGTCAACGTATGTACATCTCAGCAAAATAATTAAAGTCTCAAAACGTTCAATAATAATAAACATTTATATCGGGCAACAACATAAACAACATTTAAAATAATGGCAATAGGCCCATAGCATAAATACCTTAGAGACTAACATACATAAATAGTATAATATTTATGTATGTTAGTCGAAAACGACCGCGAAAAAAAACGAAACATTTTTCGACCAAAATTCCCCACTCATGAAGGGCGAAGATGGGAAGTCGGGACACGGCAAAAGATTTAAAGCAGTTGTGTCGTGACTCCAACTGTTCGACTCTTATTCGGAAGTTGGTTTTCATCTCCACATATTCCACTCTCCGTTCGACATTCGTGGCATAGTGTAGTGCAGTCAAAGTCAAAGTCAAAATTCATTTATTCAATAAAATCACAAGGACCACTTTGAAACGTCGGTTTTTATCTAGGTGCCTGTTCCTCCGCGACCAAGCCAGGAAAGAAAGGCAAGAAAACAAGGCTGGTTATTCTTTTTAATGATCCTTTTACAAAACAATAGGTTCGAGTTGGAGCATTTTCAATCCCAAGAGTTTTTGTCATCTAAATAATCAGATATTTTATAGTATGCCTTTTTATAAAGCTTTTGTTTGATTGCGTTTTTAAATTTGTTAATTGATAATTTTTGTATATCTCTTGGCAATATGAAAATATTTCAATTCTCCGACCGACTAACAGCAACTTTTCAGATGACATCGGTTCATCGGGTCTGGGGCCTTCCTGAACTGTCTCATCCGGTTAAGGATAACCTTTTTTCCTCATAATGCCATGAAGCATTTCTCAAAAATGCCAATCCGGCAATATTTATTCCATAGTAATTTGTTTTGAATTCGATCACACTTTAGTTTAGCGACAAAGTTCAGGTCGGGTAGATCGCATTCACAAAGGGTTGACAGATCTGACAGCGGTCGGTGACAGCTAGCGAGGATGCCAATACATAATAGTGTTCGGATCTAGTGGCATATTAATAAGAATGTTGGAATAATAATAATAATGCTGGCCTTTTTTCACATAGCTTGTATAATGGGCTTGTACATACATATTTTGTTACAAGTCGAATTATCTTGAACCTTGAAAATAACATCATACTCAGAAAGTAAGAATATCTCATAAGAAGTTTCGTCAAGTATCGTGATTTTTAGCTACAACTTCATAAATTCTGGTTTCATGGAACGAGTGTGTAAAGTACCTCAATTAAAAAAATGCAGTCACGTCCATCCAATTACAAAACAAAATGTGTTTCTCTGTGTACGCTTAAAGCACACCTGCTACCACATGCTCGTACTTCACTGCTCGTACTTCACTGCAGTGTGCTGGTGTGCTGGTGTGCTGGTGTGTTGTAGTGAGGGGCGGGCGGGGTACGCGGGGTGGGGGGGCGGAGTGAGTCCGGGGAGGGGGAGCTCACAAATCAGCGTAATGTGCAAATAAGCGAGTGCGTGGGGCGCGCTGCGGTTTCATAATAAGCTCAGCCGCTGTGTGCCACCAGCCTTACGCTGGAAACTTAGAATGTGCGAGAGGAACAACGGCTTTAGTTAATTTGAACTGAGATTGTTCATATTTTGATACTTATTTATTGCTGCTACACTATCTCTGCCGAAGAGTATTACGTTTAGTATATTCACTTTTATTTTTCTCTTTCTATTCTATTGCGTGTCAAAGACGTTTGACGACTGCGACGTAGGAGGTGCGCGTTCCATTCCCGCTGCGGGCTAAAAGTTTGCTCGTTCTGCAGATATTTATTCCGGATTTTGATGTTGTGGTACTACGGCACTCGTAGTTCTTGATATCTGTATTGAGTATGTGTGTCTATTAGGTGATAAAAAAGAAGTTGTTTTGTTGGTTGCCCTGCCTGAAAATTACAAATCGTAGAGCCAACATTTGGTAACAATTGAAACGCCAAAGAATCCCGACAAAATTTGCACGAAAACAACGAGTAAATACCTACGCATATTTGACGTATCGAAGCCGCAGTAAAGCCAGGCGCACAATGGCGGCACCGCGCGTACATTTTAACATTATTTCTGTCCGTTTTCATCCTTCCTTTCGACCTTGTGAACGGTCCATCATATTATCAATACTGAGTCGTGATCAATCATTTTCTTTTACTTGACTTGAGTTAGCTATATTACTGCAAAAAACGCATTAAGTACAATCTGTTAAACAGTTTTAAAGAAAATGGTATTAAGCAAACACGTCAACCCAAACATACAGCAGCTCCTCATCAGGTAAAATATTCCTCAGACACGTAAGTTCGCATCTCATCAAACAAAAGTAATACGTATCATTCCGTAAAGTAACACGTATCATTCCGTAAAGTATAGTTCGTTGAATGCCATAAACCGACAGCGGCCCCCACCCTCGCTCATAAAACCAAAATAAAACTGAAGAGTTTTAACCCTCCAAAGCGAAATGTTGAACTGAAATAAACAACTGCAAATCATCATATTAAAACGTTATATTGTAACGATGCGTTTTTTTTTCACAGCACTGATATTATATTCTACAAGGTACTTCTACAATCACAGCATGAATGTTACATTCTACAAGTAGGCACCTTGTTGCTTCCCCGTGAGAGAACCGACTATTCCATGTAAATAACGTTTACACAAGTTTCTGATAGAATCGGACTCATGAATAACCGTGGCTTTCAATGTTTTTTCATTTTGGACTGGGGGATGAAATAACTAAATAGTGTAGAGATTTTCAAAATGTAATCTGTAGGCAATAGCTGAAATAAAAAAGTAACGAGGTTTCTTATCGGAGGAGTCACCGCGTGACCGCTGTCGCCTCGGTACGCTTTTTTAAATCTGATATCTTTGACCGAGTTTGTCCGAAAGTAATCATGAAGATAAACTAAAATGTAATTTTGTTAAACTTTTGTAGACAATCCAAGATCCTTATCTACAAATGAAGCGACTTATAAAGATGATCGTAGGAGCAATTTTGAAAATATGACTTTAAATGCGTCGATATGTTTAAATTCGGAGTCGGGGTACGGATATTTTCATCCGACCCTCAACGCACCATCTCATAAAATGTGTTCCCCGATTCATACATAATTATTTAATCATAAGATCTATTTTTAAATACTAGTTATTTGTATTAGTACCAACATAGTTGAAATAGTATTTTATTTTTAATGTGATTAGAAATAATTCAGCATTTTTATTCCAAAAACTATCGTGAACTTGACTATTCATATTGTAAAAACGGGATTTTTCACGTACTGCACTATCGGTTCAGTATACGTGCCGTGCACTACGTAGTGCACGGCACAATGCGGAGGGAGCAAGTCGCGTTCACTCACCCTGATGAAGACTCTCGGAATGAGTAGAAACTTAGTCGGTGCCTTCACCGATAGTGCAGTACGTGAAAATTCCCGTTTTTACAATATGAAAAATGCAGCATTGTTTAATTTAATGTACCTTTATGTTTGAGACATAAATTATTATATTCTAATTTTGCCGATACCCAAACCCTTGAGTCTGAAACACAGCAATGCTTTCATTACTGCTTGACTACAGGAATAGGTGTGGTGGAAATACTTTCCCAGACGAGCTCTAACACAAGGACCTCTACTACTTCTAAATAAATAGCTACCTAAACAACGCCACGGTATATAAAAATATTCTACTAGTGAGTTATACTAGGTTATAGAATGCGTATAGCGTAAACGAGTTTTCATTCTTTTGCTAAACTGACTTCTGCATTTAAATTGCTATAAAATGTACGAAACGGAATAAATATTTTTATAGCTACAATCAGCTGAGTAGTTCTCCATCAGAGGCGCTCAGCATCGCAGTAGGCACCAAGAATTTCATTTAGTTTGACCGCGTGCGAGGCGCGCCAGCCACGCCGCCTGCTGTGAAGCATGCACATTGCATGCCGCATTGCATGCCACAGCTTCCAGCTACGAGCGAGCTGAGCGGTGAGCTAGGCGGCTAACAGAGCGATCATCTGTGATTGTATATAAGTAGTATATCAGTCATGTAGTTCCCAAAATACAAGCTCTGCTTAGTTTGGGGCTAGATGATGCTGTGTGAAAATGTCCTGCATTATTTATTATTTTATTTTTATTTATCTGTGGCTCACCACACTGTCGGCGCACGGCAAAGAATCAATAGTATAGCGAAACAAAAGTCAGCATAGTATTTTTAAAACTTTCACGTTATTAAAATTATAATAACTTTCATACAGTTCTTTATCAGTTATTTTTGCAACACGCCGGAAATAACTGAATAATAATGAAAGAAAGCGCGATGTAGCCTTATATATACAGCCGTTTTTAAAATAAAAATCTATTATTCTCTTTCAGAGCCTCCATTCCATTGCTTTACATTCTTGTGCATATCAAGATATTATGAGTTGTATACGGGTCTCTAATGCGTTTGGGTCTGGATTGAGCTTCATAGCCCTTAGGTGCTATCTAGTGAACGCCATATTCCAAAAAATCCTCCATTTTTAAATTCATAACTCTGAGATACTTCATGAAGGTATTGACTTAATTTTATGCAAATTGAACATCAAAATGGAATAAAAATATCATCACAATTCAATCAAATAAAGATAACGAAACTTGCGATTCGTCACGTATTTTTCAAATTACTCTTTTTTTCTGTTGACACGAACTTATTTTTAAAGCCCTGATTGGAATTCCATTTTAAGAATAAATTCAGAGATAGACATGATAAACCAATTGATTAAAGATTATTACGCAATACACCTATTTATTACTAGATGTGCCACACCGCCCTCGGCCCCCAGCCTACCGTGTCGTATAACCCGCCCACATTAATACTTCTTTTGCTTGGCTCCTAAGTGTCGTAACGTGACATTAAATAGTTAAACGCTTCGTCAAGAATTGGGCTATCAAATGTAAAAATAAATGTTCAAATCCGACTGGTATTTCCAGAAATTTGCGCGTTCAAATAAAAAAAATATATACATTCTTCAGATAAAATATTGGTAAAGATTACCAGCGTGAGATGTTGAGATGTGATTATGCCTTCCTTTAAGGTATTTCTGCATGTATGAACGCAGCCTGCCTCCCCTTATAGATAGACTCGTACTACCTCATCTACTCTGTACGACTGAAATCTTCCACCCCTCTGAACCCTGGCGGTCTACCTATCCTCTTCGTCTATCGACACTAATTCTGTAGATTATCTCTACTGGCTAAACCTGAGACAGAAACATAAGTCTGTACCTGATCCTTCCATAGCACCCGTACTGTATGTATATGTTAGTTTCTAAAGCACATACAAGTACATGTCACGTAAGCAGAGCTGTTTGCTCTTGTTTGGAATAGGCGCGAAGTACACAGAGGAGACGCCGCGCCGGGCGGCGGTGAGATGCTGTATCTGTCTCCTTTCAGACCTTAAGTACATCGTAATTATGTTATATTGGTGACGAGATGCATGACATCGCATTTACTTTGCGCGAGCTCGCTGGATGCCCACAGCCTGCTGCTACGCTGCCTCTGTATGCTTTAAGCCTGAGCACAGTCTACTCAGCTTGGTGGAACTATTCATATTCATATTCATTTATTCATGCTCAAATGTACATCAGCTTAGGTGTTACATCAAAGTAGCTGTAGGGGAGTACATGGACCCTGTAAGAGCGCTGCAAGTTCAGTCAATATTTATTTAAAATTAGATAATACTAATAACAAAATCGTAATTATGAATGACAAATAATACATAAAAATAAATTTAAAAAAGAAAATAATCTTACTTTATAAATTGATCTAAAATAACCTATCTACCTATCTAAATAACTTATATGACTTCCGTATACAAAAATGCAAAGTGGATTCGCTTGATTATGTCCGATGTGATTATTTGTTTGGGAAAGGCTTCCTCTCCGTACTGTACTGAGCCTTGTTATAATATTATTGGTTGTTTGTTATCCAATTTAACATTCTAAATTAGCTAAACCAAAACCGCTACATAAAGTCAGTTTTGATCAATGCATGGAGTGATGTCAATTTAGTCCACCATTAGTAATTAATGCAAAATGAACAACCCACAGTTCAACGCTCAGGAATATCTCGTTTCAAATATTAAATACAATTATATCTGCTTATCATCGTAATAAATTGCATGACTATGTTACTATAGCCCATTTTATGTTACTGACATTCATTATTCATATATATATATATATAAAATTGTAGCGTGACACACTGACTGCCTGACTCTATGACTGTCGATCAACGCACAGCCCAAACTGTAAGCAAATTGAAGAAAATGTTATTTTTGGTGCGTAGTGGTGCACTAAGAAAGAATTTCTCTAAACTCCACCCCTAGAAAAACTCGACGCGGATGAAGTCGCGGAGCGTTTCACAAGTAAGCAATCACATCACGTGATATTTCTATAGTTTATAAGCCAATCTCATCATTTCATTTGACTTTTCGACTAGCGACATTGCAGTTCGCTAAATATAATGTTAATTTGGCACATCCCTTTGTATGACAAGAAAAAGTTATTTACCTCGTTAAGCAAGGGGTAACATCCTTCCCCATAGCCTTCCAGAGCCTCAGGGGTCAGGGTTCAACCCGACCACCAGTTAGGATTACAAAAATGTGTTCGAGTAAGTTTTATCTGGGCTTTCATACTAATAATGCTTTAATTGAATAATTAGCTAAATTATTTAGTATCATTGTTTCAACATTATGTTTCAAAACATGAAATTAACAGTATCTAATTTGTTCCGTTATGGAATAAGTTAATTTATTTTCTCTATATGTGACTGTGTATACATAATGTAATATACACCGTGTTTTTGTTTTAAAATGTAAGTAATTGATCGCGAGGGAGCAGCCCTAGGGCATGCGAGGGTCTACATCAAGATGAACCTTTCAGATTCACTGAGCCTTCAACACAAAGAACCAAATAAATTAGGTTTCGTTTCATATGTCAACGTTCAACGAGTCCAACATCCGAGATTAAAAGACTTTTGCTTGCAGATACCGCACTGAAAGGACTACACTAAAAAACAAATGCTGATCAAAAATAGGCATTGCTTAAAAAATAATTGCACACGCCTTTGTTTGAATTAATTATTTATTTATTTAATGCACAAAACAATTTGCTAATGGAGGACTTAATTCAGCATTTTCTACCAGTCGTCCTTATTTTGTGAAATATGTACGTAACAAAAACAATGGTATCTATTATTAAATAAAATAATATTACATGAAACACAATTTAGAGTTATACATAAAGAGGTATTTAATAATGTTAATATACCTTTTAATATTTAATCAAAACAGCTAATACATCTCAGATTGTCATAATCATTATTTGACTCAGTTCAAATAATGATTATGAATAAGACGTTTGAATGTGGACTTAGTTCAATTAAAAGTACACAAAAAGCGCTCCACGCTTTATGAATTAATAAGTGGATATAAAAGAAATAACAAGCTTACTAATAACAACCTAGGGTATCTTAAATATCATCCACCACGAATTGTTTAAAAATATATCATTGCGTTTACTCTTAGATGAAGTTAAAGTATTGGGAAGGTTAAAATGCATTGGCACTTCTATCGTAACTAATATTTTATAATTTTTAATTAAAACGAAAAATATGAGCCCAAACTCAAGGGGTTTACTGGTAGCCACTGAAGAGTTCCACTATCCACCTCCTGGCTCCATCATCAGCTAAGCTCCAAGATTTCAAATTATAGTGCTGTCATCCCAACTACATACAAAATTTCATATCGATACGACAATTAGAAGTACTCGTCGGTTAAAATTTACTTCCAAGATTTGATATTGTTTGTTAGTTACAAGTGAAGCTAATAATAATAAAAAAAAAACAAGAAATGCACACGTCATCATTAATGTTACGCCTCTCTTTTCATATAATTACGGTGGCAAATATGCTTACGCCACATGTTCATAATCGGTTACCGTAGCTTCTAGATGTTTGCAGCCTCAAAGACATCACACAAAAGTTCCAACCGTTTGAACATTTCAAAACGCCATTTTTTATGAACTTAATTTTGGAAACTTTCTGTAATTGATCATTATCAAATCGACCCCATTGCAGTCACTGCTGAACCTTAGTATCTCCATATCTACCGACACGTCAACTCTCCTAATCCAGTTACATTTCCTAAAAGTTATTATAAATCTCACAATTTCTAATAATAAAGGGATCACCTAAACAACTCGTTTCAAAGATATGTGCGGCGGCCGACGCTTTGGGTTAATTTCCGTGAATACATAACATAGCTTCTTTACAGCTTAAAATGCTAAGTAGCTCTTTTGACTCGTCCTAATCCGTAGGTCCTACGCCCGACCCGCCGCCGACAGAGCTCACAAAAAGATAACCTATCTCGGGCGGATGGCGAAAATGCGTCTTTTCATCACATCGCCGCCCGCGCTGTGAGACACCACGCGACCTCGCTACCCTGATAACTGAATGTCATTAGCGATAAGGATACAGATACAAGGAAAAAAACTTAAAGACAAAATGTCCGCTTGCGAATATGCAGGTTGTGTTGGTAGTAGTGGTACATGAATTGCGTCCGATAGGCGGATAGGCGCCCGCACCATGCTCTACATTGTAGAGAGGTTCGTCTCAAGTATGTTTTTATGTTTATTCTGTTGCTGATACAATGTATTACAATAAATTGCTAAAATACAACTAGGTACTAACTTTAATGTCCGTCATTTGATAAGCACGACATGGAACAAACATTATTACAAAATACAGTAATTCAGATCAGGGCTCAGCAATATTTCATCAGATTTTATCATTTTAATTAAAGCATTGAAATGACAGTCCCTTTTTAAAATGTAAAAGATCCGCTGAGCCCTTTGAATAATTTCCTGCTCATTCATCATGTTTAAATACTTTCACCTTCTGTAAAAACTTGGCAATCCGCGGCGGGTAGATTACTTTTATTATTATTAAAGCAGAGTGAGCCGCGGCTCGCAGCGCGCGGGGCGCTCGCCGGACCCGTCTCAAAGTATTTAATCCCGTTCCTCGCTGGCAGCGTAATGAAAAACGCGACAAAAACCTCACACGCCTGTGGAGAGGCGAAAAACGAGCGAAACCAGAAAGAACATTACCCTCCTTTTCGGCACAAGAGTCACCGCCGCGCCGTGTCGCGTTTTTGTCGCTGAACTTTTCAACTTGTTTCATCCCATTGTATTTGGAATCACGATATAAAAATCTTGTTTTACATGGTTTATTATTTCTGATTAAAATATATTTACAATATTATGCAACGACATACGTTTTATTATTTTCGCATAAACTTTATACTTATTACAAAATATAAATAAATAATGCTGGTCATTTTTCACACAGCATCACCATCTAGACCTAAACCACAGATATTATATAATACTAGTACCCAAACTAAGCAGAGCTTATATTATAGGAACTACATAATAGATATACTTTTTGTAAAGGATTTACGCTAATATTATAAATGCGAAAGTTTGTGAGGATGGATGTTTATTACTCAGGCAAAAACTACTGAACGAATTTTTATCCGGGTACCCCGCGGTCGAAGCCGTGGGCAGAGGCTAGTACATACGTAATTATACATAGAAAACACCCAGACCCGAGATAAACATTTTCAGATCATACAAACATTTGTCCTGCAGCGGGAAACGAACTCACAACCTCCTGCGTCTCAGCTAGGCGGACCTTCGCCCACTGCGCCACAGAGATCGCTAAATAAAATAATGCTGGAAATAAAAATAATGCTGGATATTTTTCACACAGCATCATGTAGCCCCAAAGTAAGCAGAGCTTGTGTTATGGGAACTACATGACTGATATACTACTTATATACTTTTTTTTTGTAAATACATACATAATTATACATAGAAAACACTCAGACCCGAGACAAATGAATGCAGGTCATACAAACATTTGTCCCGCAGCGGGAATCGAACCCGCAACCTTCTGCGTCTCAGGCGGACCTTCGCCCACTGCGCCACAGAGGTTGTCAAAATATGGAACACTTGAATAAATTACTCAGTAACGTTGATAGATCTTCTGTTTGATCGGTCGATAAGCATTACATTGACGAAACAAAGACAAATTGAAGATATCTAACCTAAATTATAGAGTACAAAAGAAGTGAAATAACTCATGAGTCCGTAATTAAGCGATAAGTAACGAGATACGTCAGCGCGCCGTCCGGTGGCTCCGGCCATTTGTCAGCGTCCGGTGGCTCCGGCCATTTGTCAGCGTCCGGCCACCGCGCGGCGCGCCCTAATCACCGCCCTTACTCTGTGTTTGCACTCGCACCGCTGCCGAGGAATGTCTCATTTGTGTGGAAAATACTTTGCAATTAATTACTGTTGTTTTTTGGCAATCAATTAGGCTGTTGGACTTTCATTAGCAAGCGATGAGCTCAGCAATGGTGCGATGCTAAATCAAATTATGAGTGTCATCTTAGCAGAGATGATGCTGAACTCTCGTAGACATTTGCTACGATGAGCTACGGAGCTACGGAAGCGCTACGCGGTGATACGACGCTACGTCCTTTGCATACTTAGAACACAATGTATATGATATCCTCCTCTTTTTTTGCTGAATGGGCTACACCAGGTATTTATAAAAGTAGGAATAAATTATATGATCTATACGCAAAGAGGGAGTCGATGCTACACGATCCTACGTTTATCTTTTACGTAAAGAATTATTCCAAAACTTTCAAAAAAGTTTGTCGTGCAGCAAAATCGATGCATTTAAGAAATAAAATTGCAAAATCTTCCAATAAAATTAAGGCTACTTGGAAACTGATAAATAATGAAACAGGAAAATCTAAAATCCGGATTAAAGATATAAATCTGAACTTATAAAATAAAATACTGACAAATAATATTGATATTGCAAATGCATTTGATAGTTTTTTCTCTAGTGTACCTAAAATTGTAACCCAAGCGTTAAACTCTTCAGCCGCTAGAGCGACTTCTTTATTAGAGTCAAGTGTTGAAAAATGTGAAGTCGTGTTTGGCTTTGGATACGTTAATGCAGATACTATTCTAAAAACATTTAAGTCACTAAACATAAAGAATACTGAAGACCTATGGGGAATATCGACAAAAGTTCTAGGTGCGATAATCATTGATATCGCTCCGTGTTTAGCCCATGTTTTCAATAGTTGTGTTGATGAAGGACTATTTCCTGATCTTATGAAATACAGTAAATTAATTCCTTTGTTCAAGTCTGGAAATGTTAGAGATCCAGCAAATTATAGACCGATTTCTGTATTGCCCGCGCTAAGTAAAATCTTTGAAAAAATTATTCTTTCTCAACTATTGACACACTTCAACCATAATGGGCTACTTCATAATAATCAGTTTGGATTTACCAAAGGTCGATCTACAACCGATGCTGGAACCTTGCTCTTAAAGCACATATTGGAAGCCTGGGAGAACGCACAGAATGCTATCGGAGTATTCTGCGATCTGCCCAAGGCTTTTTATTGCGTAAATCATGGTACTTTAATATCCAAATTGAATCATTACGGCATTCGAAATAAAGCACTGGATCTTATTCAGTCTTACTTATCCAATAGAGTTTAAAGGGTTGAGGTCGGTGGTGAAAGGTCTTTGGGATCTACTATTGACATGGGGGTGCCGCAGGGTTCGATACTTGGCCCTTTTTTGTTTCTGGTATACGTTAATTATCTTCCCTTTTTCGTGGAAAACTTATGTAATTTAGTTCTATTTGCGGATGATACTTCTATAATATTCAAAGTTGATAGATCTAAAGCTAATTACGACGATGTAAACTTATCTCTATCGAGAGTACTTGATTGGTTTACCGTCAATCTTCTACTGAATGCTAAAAAAACTAAGTGTATGAAATTCACTTTGCCTAATGTAATTCAGTATAACACCGACATTAAATTAAATGGAGAAACACTAGATCTAGTAGATTCTACTATATTTTTAGGACTCCATATTGATTCAAAATTGCAATGGAGTCCGCAAATAGAAGCACTTGCAGGTAGACTTAGTTCTGCTGCATATGCAGTTAGAACAATTAGACACCTTACTGATGAAGCCACAGCTAGGTTAGTATATTTCAGCTACTTTCATAGTGTCATGTCATATGGTATCTTACTGTGGGGGAAGGCAGCAGATATTCAAACAATTTTTTCAAACAAGCGAAATCGCTTGAACTATCAATCATTCAAAGACATATTTTGAAGTACAGCTTAATTCAGAATTGTTCAAATATTGCCTTGTAAGAGTGAGTTTGTTTAAGTGAGGGGTTGTTTTCGCTAAGTCGATCTGTATCCTCGGCGCCGGATCTGTATCCTCGGCGCCGGATCACTCAGGGCGCTTGAACGATGGGAGCCGAGAACATACTGAGAGCTATTTTGAACCCCGACCAAAAACAGGATGTTATATGTTTGAGGCCTTTGTAAAACGTACAACAACTTGAGCAAAACAACATAAATAACGTGATAAACATGTTTGCCGGTAACAGTAACGTGGGTAACGTTACTGTTACCGGCAAACATATTTTATTACAATTATATTCTAAACAGTTACAATATTCAATTGAATATTCATACGTTTGTAAGCGACATTTCTAATAGTAGCTACGTAAATAACGTGTTGGCCTAGTGGCGAGAGTAGGCGATACTCTGAATTACATCCACGGAGATCGTGGGTTTTGAACCTGGTTGTGCATCAATGGTTTTTTTACTCGAAAAATCTATATGCGCATTAACTCGTGCTTCAAACGGTGAAGGAAAATATCGTGAGGAAACCTGCATGCCTAGAAACAAAAACGACGTGTTCCAATAAACGACGATGAACTTGCAATATATCATATGGAATGCTAACTACTTGCAAAACGCGGGTATGTGCCAAATGTATTGTTTGGACGTACATCTAACCACCCCGTACTCGATACGAGTATGTATCTGAGGATGTCCATTTTGTGGAATACAGTCGTGAGCGTGTTTTTATGTTGTTTTACGTCACGAGTCGAGTTCTCGTGGAACTATCCCAACATTCCGAGTGAATGCTGCTGTAGGTACATGTGCCGTTGAACCCACTCCCGACTCCACCTGCATGTAGGTACCTGCTGTTGGCTGTTGGTTCGCTCTATATATATAACATAGAGAAACATGTTTGCATGACGCGGGCGACTTTAATGTGCTTACACTCAAATTGAATGCAAATGCATATTAAAGCCAAGATTCGAGCTTACAATCTAAAGCGTTCTACTTGTAGAAGAGGAAAATACAAAAAAAATATAAATATGTCACTGGACCCTACATAGTTCACGGTCCGTTTCATTTCAGAGAGTGCTTGCTATTTATTTCATTTAGTTCTCTGGAGCGAATATAACTTTGTGTTTTTGAACAGACATGATCGAGACCAACAAAATATTCAAACAATATCTCCTTCGAGCTGAGGTAAAAAAAATTCCACCGCGCAAAGTTTTCAAGCTAAATAGTGAAAACTATATAGGTTCCTTCCTTATAGTTTCGACATGTCCGTCTGTCCAGGCCAGGTGGGATGACGATCTGCGAAAGACTGCAGGCAGATGCTGGATGCGGCAAGCTGAAGACAGGGCGCTATGGCGCTCATTAGGGGAGGCCTATGTCCAGCAGTGGACTAATATAGGCTGATGATGATGATGATGTCCGTCAGTCGTCTATCCGACCATCGCGTCCCTATGTGACACCCCGATTTCTCACTCAGTTTAAAGTGTTTCTAAATAAAATTTGGTTCGCAGACGTATTTTCTTAATCAAAAAACTAAAAACAGAAAATAACATAATATGATCCTCACTTTACAGTACCTACATGTTAACTTTTTTTTATTGATCTTTTTTATTTTTAAGCCCTCGTCCATGTAATATTAGGCTTCAAAGTATCTTAAGTAGTGATCCCCGCCCCCAAGTATCAACCACTCTTAAGGCAACACACGATACCCATTATAATGTGTGTCGGCATATTGCAAAGTAGCGAGCTACGGCCCTTCCTCATTTCCAAAATTCCTCGAGATATTGAGCCGAAATAAAATGTGATACAGTGGAGAAGAGCCTTTTTATATTGTTTACTTTTCACGGCCATCTCGAATACATATGACTTGTATACGAATTAATATGACTTGTATTCGTTTAATATGACTTATATTAAACGAATACAAGTCATATTAAACGTCAATCCATCTTTTAATTTTACAAATGAGCCTATACATAATACTATCAAAAACTCTTACTAACGAATGCTTCTTAGTTCTTATTGAAAAATATGAAGAATTTAAATTGTATGAAGTAATTTATTTTTGTGTTACCTGCACAAGATTTAATTTAGGTTACGAATAATATGTAGGTAAGTGATACCTACCTTATTTTGATGTGCGAATGTACATAAAAAAAACAAAACACGAAGAAATAGTTTTGGTACTTGGTCTTTCGGCTATCCAGTTATATAACTAGTCGTTCTGCGCCCGACCCAAAAAAACTACAGTTACCAACTGGTTACCCATTTGAGGTACAAATATTGTTTTTTTGGTCGTTAAGGAATGTTTTGTTCATTTTGCTGAGGAATCATAAGTTGTAGACTACAAATTCATGTTTCCTATAATTAATGATGAAAAAATCACAAAATTGATATCCAACTTATTTAAAGTAAAATCTTTAAGCCCTACTGAGATAGCTAGTTGATGACGATAACCGTATCCAATTCTTCTTTTTAAATAGAATAATCTTTAATACATACTGATTACAAAGATATAATTACTATGTAGTACCTTAAATGGTAATATTAAGTAACAACAGTTGCCCTTATTGGATATCCTACTTATGTTATAAACGCGAGAGTTTGTGAGGATGGTTCTTTGTTACTCTTTCACCCAAAAACTACTGAACGGATTTTGATGAAGCTTTTCAGTAATATAGCTTATACATAAGAATAGCTTATACAGGGTATTTTTTATCCGGATACCACACGGGCGAAGCTACTACGATAATAAAAATATAGGTAGAAAAACCACTCAGGAAAAAAGGAATCACAGTAAGATATTGATCTATTTTGGTGTTCAAGTATTGACATGAAATATATTATTTGATGTTTGTGACACCAACATACCTGAAAACAAAAAGAAAGAGAAAATGTACCTTTTTGCCTGAGTATAAGGGTCGCAAATTATATGTATCTGTTTTTGAGTCTTTCTTTAATTATTTCACCTCTTTCTCAATGAATGAGTTCAGTTTGTTCGATTGGCGCCACGCTATAGTTAAATGAAGGATCATAAAAAAAATAAGCTGAGCTTGTTGCCTGATTCTTTTAGGCTTGGTGGCGCGCGAGGAATCGGCGTAAATTCACTTTAAAACGTTAATTTCACGTAGTTTTTAAGCTGGCGCTTCCGTGTGATCCTTGTGATTTCAATGAATAAAACCCTATTGCCTTTGAGTACATCATCTATCTATCTATCTATCTATCTAGTAAGTCTGTGCCTTTGTCTCTTTTGTCGGCACTGGTACATACTCGTAGTATCAGGCGCGGGAAGAGTCATAACCATTTAGAGGCGAGTTCACGGCCGCTGAAATATTTTTGTCTAGCCTTGGTTCTGTTTTGCGACCTTCTCGCCGGGAGACTTCAGCATTTTCCACAATGACGTCAGTTTGTTGGCTCGCTAGTTTCGTGTGGCTTTGCTATAAAGTAAGGAAATACTATTTTCATGCAGAACTGCTGAATTGAGTACCTAGTCTGAATACAGCTAATGGAATCTAATCGTCTAATAACATGCAGCCGGCATTTTGGAGACGCTTCCTTTTGGCAGCCGAGTTGTACAAAGATCAATATAATTAATGATTAAACGAACTATAAGTGAAGTTCTATCATAATTATACGAGTGCTTTGTCCGAAGAGATTAGTAACTGATAAGAGAAATATGTATATGAGTGTTTTCACGTAGGCGTTACTGCATTGTGTACCTATTAAAGATTACTCGAGAGACAAAGTACGAAGTATTATGTTTGGATGTATCTCTGATTACCCCCTACTTGGTATCCCCACATATCTGCGTGAGTATCTGAGGTTAACCATCATGGGGGCTACAGTATTCAGCGTGTTTGTTTGTTTTCAACTAGACGTTGGAATAGAATGGAGGCTAATTTGCAGTAGTTTGCGTGATCCCTTGACACCGTAAGTGTCGCGTCTCGATCTGAATCTCGCTCAGTTGTGAGATGTATGCTTCACGTGAAAGTGCCTGTACTACTCACGTCTCACTTCTATCGCCGAAATTACGAGCGAGTGAGAATAACTCCTGAATTTCATGCCTACGGAAGATTATTGTGTAGTTATATTGGAAAAACTATCGTGAATTTGATTATTCATATTGTAAAAACGGGAATTTTCACGTACCGCAAAATCCCTCCGCGTCGCGATCACTCACCTTGATGAAAACTCTCGGAATGAGTCGAAACTTAGTCGGTGCCTTTACCGATAGTGCGGTACGTGAAAATTCCCGTTTTTACAATATGATTGTGTAGGCTGTTTGTGTACGAAACCAAAACATTTCCTAAGCTGGTTCAATTCATTCCTATCTTTGTCTTCTACTAACTACCTACTAGGTATACTACTTAGAGTTATTGTAGATGACTCTTATGATTTTGATACATAACAACTACCTCTAGATCGGAGGGGCCGCAGGCTCAGCTACGAGTGAGGTACCTACTCTTTCAGATTTTTGGTTCATCTGAAAACTTTGTCGTGTATCTTCATTGTTCCCCCGGGCTTGCCACTTCCGAATTACAGCTGTCAAGCACATTCTTGTGAAGTCGCCATTTTGCGTGAATTAAAATGAATTTAGTAAGTTTATAATAGCGAGGGATGTTATTGAGATAAGGAGGAAGGATAATTCGGCGAGGGGAGAGCGTTCACTTATAAAAAGGAAATAGTAATCTAGCGACAAAGCAACTTGTTTTTGTATGTGAAAACTTGAATCACTCAAGTTAAATAAACTTTCCCGATGGTTCTCGACCCTCCAGATGCAAGCGCGAAGGCGGACAGTACGCGGACAGAGCACTGTCCATTACTTTATTTTATATTAATTGTTTAGTTTCATTTGAGAAACAAACAGCACGGCTACCAAGACTACTATACTTGTTCAAATCTTTCCAGCCGTTACAGAGATTATAAGCAAGCAACCAACATTCAACCAAGTGGCGTCTTTGAACCGCGTACCATTTTCATTTTATTTATTCATTATAATGTACATTACATAAAAGGCAAGTCAAAAATTTTATAGAAATAACTGCATAAATAAAGCGTTGGCGTGATGATCTCGATGCGTTCGAAACGGAATGGTGGGAGACCGCCAAGGATAGAGGCAGATGGAAGAAATTGGGGGAGACCTTTGCCCAGCAGTGGGACACAATAGGTTACAAAAAAAACTGCATAATCATGAAATTAAATAATATACTTTAATAAGACTCAAAGTCAAAGTCAAAATTCATTTATTCAATAAAACCACAAGGACTACTGTGAAACGTCGGTTTTTATCTAGGTGCCTGTTCCTCCGCGACCAAGCCAGGAAAGAAAGGCAAGAAAACAAGGCTGGTTATTCTTTTTAATGATCTTTTTACAAAACAATAGGTTCTAGTTGGAGCATTTTCAATCCCAAGAGTTTTTGTCATCTAAATAATCAGATATTTTATAGTATGCCTTTTTATAAAGTTTTTGTTTGATGACGTTTTTAAATTTGTTAATTGACAATTTTTGTATATCTCTTGGGAGTTTGTTATAAAAGCGTACACCGTGCCCTTTCAACGATTTATTAACTTTATGGAGTGTACAAGTGGCAACAGCGAGTTTTTCTTTATTTCTAGTATTAACATTGTGATTATCGCTTTTTTTCTTAAACAAATTAATATTTTAACGTACTAGGTACGTTAAAGGTGGTGAAGACTTACGCGTGAACCAAGCCGCGGGCAGATGCTAGTTTATGAAATAAGTAGGAAGGATAGTTTTACCTGCCTGATAAATGTTAAAAGTTTCCAAAATTGCTTGTAGTTATGAAAGTAAACAGAATAATACAAAACGCCAACGCTTGTGGTAGTCGGTTGGAACAAGATCGAAATCACGCTAGCAATGAGGTGGACCTCACTAGTGATGCGCCGTGTTTGTATCGTTTACAATGCGGCTACGCTACGCTACGCTACGCTACGATACGCTACTATACGATACGATACGCTATCAATCGTACTTCTGCACCGTCTGAGATTCCAGTTTTTCCTCCTAGGGGGGATTTTCAGGGGGGAGAGTAAGGAAAGTAAGCGTTGATTGTAGCATTTAGTCGCGCAGCCAATTTACCACGAACTAAATTAATAATCGTAAGTAACACAAACAATAACAAAACAGATTTCAATCTTAACGCGACGTCACTTAGTACATTATACCCTTAGTAATTAATGGCATTCCTTATTTAATAACTATTAGTTACGTCACGGCTGGTTCATTACTCTGTCTCCCGAGGGCGCGGGGGTGGAAGAGGGAGGGGTGGGGGGGGGGGGGGAGCAAGGCTGTAATCACTGTCGAGAATGTCATGCAAATAGTTGGGACGGGAGCCGTTAGGAATGCCAGCTTGAGCCGGTAATCGGCGCCGACCCAATCTACAGACAACTACCGACAAGTGTAAACAGGGCTTAATAGATGTCACAGTGGGCTTATTACCGGCTCCCGGGACTTATTTCGTCGCGGAGATTTGTTTTGTAAATAAATTTCCTTCAAGGGAGCCGCTATTATAATAATTTGTATCCTTACAACAAGTAGGTAAGTTGTACCAAACCTACTAATTATAATAAATGCGCAAGTCTGTGTGTGTGAATATTTCAAAACCAGTTTAGTAGTTACGGAGATACTACCACGTATCTCCGTAACTGCTAAACCGGTTTTGATGAAATTTGGAATGTAGATAGTTTAGGTTCTGGAATAACACATAGGCTAATCTTATTTTAGGCTTATCTTATTTTCGAAAATCACCCCTAAGGGGGTTAAACAGGCTGGTAAAGTTTCTATGGAAAAAAATATTCCTTGGTGTTATTCACTCAAAACTTTACACATAAACTTTAAAATAAATTTTCATTAGTTATTTTATTACGTATTTTTTATTTTATCAAAATTACCCTTTGGGGGTGTGCAATTGAGTTCTAAACTTTGTATAAATTGTAATCCTTGGTTCGATTCATTCAAAAGTTGGTGGACATAGTTTGAAGCCTGGAGACGGTCATATGCTACTTTTATTAACATACCATGCGGGCGAAGCCGCGGGCAAAAACTAGTAAAACATTTTTTATCGGGTTCAGATCTCCTTCGCTACGATCGCTCAATAAGTAGAGTGTAATATGTCCGGAGCGGTGATTCCTGTCGTCTAACCCAAACAGTTGCAACTTTGCCACTCTTGATGTACATGCAGACTTCTGGGTTCTTTAAGGACATATCTTAAGCTACTTTTCAACGTGTACAAACAAATAATAAAAGGTTTAAAAAAGCGAGGGAGTCTCCGACGTTTGATTCGACATCGTCGCGAGAACAAAGACATATCCGCTCAGCATCGCGTCTTATCAGAACCATCGACACAAAAAATCCTTCGTTTGTACAAGGTTGCAAAAGTAACCTTCTGGCAACGCTGACTAAAATACATCAAACATGCAAACTGTATGTCTAAAAACTGTATATATTGAGTCATTTTTTTTTTGTAGAGTCATGACAAGTGGATTATATTTAAGTAATTCCATAATTTTAATTACAGACTCATATTACACAATGTTAAACAGAAATCTTGACGAGCTCTGTGGCGCAGTGACGCAGGGGGCACAGGCCCGTCTGAAACGTAGAAGGCTCGATGCCCGCCGCGGGACAATTGTTTGTATGACCTGGAAATATTTGCCTCGAGTCTGGATGTTTTCTATGTATAATATTTACCATAACGTATATAAGTAATATATCAGTCATGTTGTCCCCATAACACAAGGTTTGCTTACTTTGGGGCTAGATGATGCGAAAATGTCCAGCATGATTTAATTTATTCAAATAAAAAAACAATATTTTCCATATTAAATAGAAAACTATTGAATTAAAACTAGTAGTAATCCATGAATCTTAACTAAATTTGTATCTGAGTGTACAACATCGCGTTATAATGACAATATCAGCGTTGACGGCGCTAGCGGCCGAGGCCGAGGCACCGCTCCGCCCCCGGATATCACATAATTATCATTACATTATACAAAATAGCGTTTTATGCTGCCGGATCTACCAATAACAGCTTATTGAAAGCTTCCTTAACCAGCCGGCGGCTTTCATTATGAAAACGGTTAGTAAATAATCATTCAAATTTATATCATCACACGTCTTGCTGTTTCATCATGCTGGTCACGTTAAGATGTCGTTAAATTAATAAATAAGTAATGATACCATTGCCTCCAGTAGTATTTCACTAACTAACACTATAAAGCACAAAATACAACGAATTATAAAAAAAGTCTCCACATTGGGCCATGGTAATCCATCCATCCATCATAGAAAGTGAACAAGATTGCTTTCGTTCCTAAAATCATGAGTTCGTAATATAAGTTATTGGAGAACATTGGTAGAGAGTGCTCTACTTCGTAGCATGCGACGGCAAAGACGACGGCGACGACGACGACGATGATGTCGACCACGAGTAGTCTCGCGGGATCTTCTAGCTCAACCGCTCGGACTGCTATCACTCCGAGACATCTGGCAACGCTTCCACTAACAGAATAAAACACGCTTTGTGTCCAATCAAATGCAATGCAACCAATATGTAGGTTTAGATGCCGGTGAAATTACAGACACATGAGACTTTTCAACCGTTGTGTCCCAGTGTTGGAAACGCGAGAGTGATACTCGCGTGTTGCAAGCGTCCATAGGTTACGGTAACCGCTTACCAACAGGTGGGCTGTACGCTTTTTTGCCACTTTAGAGGAGTAATAAAATATATAAGGTGCATAGAGTTTTAAACGCAGTTTGAGACGAGGTCTAAATGAATTTTGGAAGTGCAAAAATCAGATCATTTTGTTACAAATTTTCATAGGCCCTTATTGTATTCTTCTATATTAATGGTCAATAGGCAACAAATAATTACAATAGGGAAATTGAGTATCAATTTAAATACAATACGCCCTACTGTTGAATTAAAATTCCAAAGAATTCTAAAGATAGAAGATAAATTCCAGTGCACGGCGCGACGCGGAAGGAGAAAGTCGCAACCACTCACCCTGATGAAGACTCTGGGAATGAGTCGAAACTTAGTCGGTGCCTTCACCGATAGTGCAGTACGTGACAATTCCCGTTTTTACAATATGAAGATAGAAGAAGTTCAGATTTCCGTAGCCCATAACTTTTATCGTAGTACATTCTATTTAACATGAGTCTCGTGGAAAGTGTGTATGTAATGAAACGGCTGGATTGAGCCACATTGTCTGTAAACATTTCTAAATAAGCTCCCCTTCGTTCAGTCGACACAATTCCACAATCCCGCAGAAGAAGCCGATGGACGTCATCATTGCAGCCATTCCCGTAATCTCCGACCCTGCATCATCTCGAGGGGCTTTATTGCCTTGCGTTACGGACCATATTTGCATGATAATGTCCTAATTTAATTTATGACGCGGCGAGCACAAAGCCAGAAGGGCTTTGTTGGTAAAAAATTGAGGCAATCCCTCCCCCTCCCCGCCCCTCCGCCCCTCGCTCCCGCGATGTATGGAGACGGATGGATACTATGGCTTATGAGATAAATGCGTTAGGATGTTGATTCCGCACTTGAAGAGTTCTTTTGATCTTCGCAAGAAGTTATTTTTCCCATTTGTTGTTTTATCGTTTACCGGAGTTTGTGTCTAGCACGTGGTGATGAAAGCACGCGGTGGTGCAGGTCTGTGAAATGTATTTGTATGTGATGTTTATTTTCGTTTTCGCGTCGACGCAGAGCATTTGAATTGATGCCCTTTGTAATTTGCGGTATTGTCGACGCATCACGCCTCGGTATAATACATTTCCATGCTGTCATTTGTGGAATTTAATAAATTATTTTGACACCAGTTCTATAGTCAATGACCTTCGTTAAACAATGCAAGCCAGTTGATTGTGCGTGCTAGCTGGAAACCCGCGATGTGGACCGCTGCTATGCGAATGCAATATTGCACTATTGAACATAAGCTTTGTATTGAGTTTCAGAAGTCATGAACTTTGTCAGTAGTCTGAATCCTTAGCCGAGTGTTGTCCCGGGAGCGACGACCAGTGACAATTACTCTTCGGTTCGCAGCTTTGGTAGATTAGCTGCTTCTTCATCATCTCATCTCACCTTCCCACACATCTGGGTAAGAACGTGATGAGGGTAACCGTGAACTATAGACGCTTGCAAAACCAGAAGTATCAGTCGCGCGTATTATCATTATCATGTTTAAAGTTTCATTGACGACCTTAATTGCACGACGGGTGGGAAGCCGGCTGCGACAGAAGAGGTTCGGGTTCGATTTCCGCAGTGGGAAAAATGTCTGTATTTTCTACAGATATCTGTACTGGGTCTAGATTTTACTATACCACGGTACTCATAGTTCCTGATACCTACGATACAGGGAATCCTAGTGTGGACTGATCCCACTGACTATGAATTTTTAAAAAAATATAGGCAAGTTATTATGACCTACATACTTTCAATAATATTTATAAAAATAAATAAATAATGCTGGACATTTTTTCACACAGCGTCATCTAGTCCCAAACTAAGTAGAGCTTGTATTATGGGAACTACATGACTGATATACTACTAATATACTTTTTTTTTTGTAAATACATACATTTTATACATAGAAAAACACCCAGACCCTTAACAAATATTTGCAGATCTTACAAACATTCGTCCCGTGACAGGAATCGAACCCGCAACCTTCTGCGTCTCAGGCGGACCTTCGCCCACTGCGCCACAGAGGTCGTCATAGGAGGAGGAGAGGATTAATTTTACCTTCATCTTACAAATCATGATAAATATCCAGTATTTAGTAGAAATCATAACATGAGTCATAGATAATTGTTTCACTTTTACAGAGAAACTTCTTTATGGCAGAGATATACGCTCACCACGCTCAGTTAGGAATACACATTCTTGATCCACTGCGACAGTGGAAGGACTTACAGAATAATTGCAGACTGAATCTGCATCGTCCACCAAATGAATTCTCTTGTAATAGAAGTGAAAGACAGTCCTATCCAGTTTCCGCCCCGGCTAAATCCTGTCTATTTATTGCTGTTTTAGAATTGCCATTTCCCGCAGAACGCCGTCCACCTCTCATTGCATTCATTTCAGGCAACACAGCTTTAGTGTCATTTCTGTGGCGGCTTTAACAAATAGCTTCACTACTAACATTTTATTTTTTGATGGTTTCATAGAAATAACTTTATTGCAAACCAAATTATATTTCAGCTTAGAATAAGCGAGTATGTTATACAGGCGGTTCTTTATTATTTCAGTTCAAGATAAATAGAAATAACATGTCAACGAATATCTTATATTTTATAATGACCTATAAATTTTTTTTTTTTTTTTTATGATATTTTATTTATCTTATATTTTTTAATATAATGATAATGAATTATATTTTATTTGACGACCGATGTGGCGCGGTGGGCGAAGGTCCGCCTGCGCCGCAGGAGGTTGCGGGTTCGATTCCCGCCCTGGGACAAATATTTGTACGATCTGCAAATATTTGTTCCGGGTGTTCTGGGTATTTTCTATGTATAATAAAAAAATATCTATCTATGTAATGTATTGTATTAAGTATATCAGTCATCTAGTACCCATAACACAAGCTCTGCTTAGCTTGGGGCTAGATGATGCTGTGTGGATTGTCCAGCATTATTTATTTATTTTATTTATTATAAGATATTCTTTGACATGTTATTTCTAGCAGGTTATGTAAAGAGATTATTTTTTTTTTGTATCCATAAAAAAGACTATTTAAAATATCGGTTCATCTTCTTGTTATCTTCTCAGAAATTCAGAATTTAATACTACATTATACAATGTAATATCATTGTTGATTGAAGCAACATTACGCTTTGGTTTCCACGAAGGCTTCTAAAGCTAGAGTAGAAAAACTAAAGTACCTGCTAGTTAGAGCGAACATGGTCCAACAGTATCATTGAAAACATCTTCTACGAGACATATCCCGATGAGACTTGCCAAACAACTTAGTGGACTTCACTATTCATATTGAAAACATCTTCTACGAGACATATCCCGATGAGACTTGCCAAACAACTTAGTGGACTTCACTATTCATATTGAAAACATCTTCTACGAGACATATCCCGATGAGACTTGCCAAACAACTTAGTGGACTTCACTATTCATATTGAAAACATCTTCTACGAGACATATCCGGATGAGACTTGCCAAACAACTTAGTGGACTTCACTATTCATATTGAAAATATGGGAATTTTCACGTTTCTCATACCGACTAAGTTTCGTATCGTGCCGTGCATTGCGACGCGGAAGGAGAAAGTCGCGACCACTCACCCTGATGAAGACTCTCGGAATGAGTTGAAACTTAGTCGGTGCCTTCACCGATAGTGCAGTAAGTACGTGAAAATTCCCTTTTTTACAATATGAATAGTCAAGTTCACGATAGATTTTGGAATAAAATAGTGGACTTCAATTTAATACACTGTTTTCTATCTTTTTTTTCTATTTTTATATGATAAATTGGTTATCATACAAAAATATGCTGTGATGCTCTATTATTATGGGAACACTAGGATATATAAAGCATTAGTTCTTTAAATGTTTCCTGTGTTGTACATCCTAAAAGAGAGACAATAGGTTATAGGAGGGTCTCACCATGTTGATTCATCATCGTCCATCAACATGATGAGACGCCAAGAACAGCAGAGAGCTCATCACCAGCAGTATGAAACTCTTTATAAAAATAACGAGCAGGTAGCAGAGAGCTGAACTGTTCATACATATCTGCTTGTTGTTAACTCTTTATAAAAGCTTGTTGTTTCTGGTGATGAAGGCTTTCATACCGCCCATCAAACAATCGCTGTTTACATAAATTGCAAAACAAGCAGGTAGCTATGTATGTGTACACAGCACGCTTACTGATTATACCGAGAGGTAATCAGTAAGCTCAGACATTAAATTTAAAGGAGAAGCATAGTAGTATAAGCATCATCATTAGACAAAGTCAATAGGTTTTTATTTATTGAAATCACAAGGATATAGAAACGTCAACTTAAAAACTACGTGAAATTTAAAATTTGAAAGTGAATTTACTCGCGCTTCCATATTCCTCGATTTCTCGCGCGCGACCAAAAAGTTGTTTCTGTATTTAGTCATAATACGAGTAAATATCAATGATCAAACCCCAGAGGAGTAGCTAGTTGGTGAGGCTGACTGTACCTGCAAGTTTGTAAACTCGTCAGCGCGTCGCCCCAGCCCGACTTACCCGATCCCGATGAACGAGCGAGGCACACAACTATTCCAATAGAGATCATATTGTACTCGTTAAATATAATGGGGCATTTAACTTGCTAAGTTGAGAACTTCGAGACAGCTTGATAGACAATTATGTGTGATGGCGGATGCCCTTAAAAAGTGGGCGCTGTGCTTAGCTCTACAAGGCAGGAGCCCGTCTACTGAGATTATGTTAGAAAACCTGTACAATATAAAACGCAAAGAATAAAAATAATCTAATCAGACGTATAGAGGATGGGCATAACGATGAGAGCAACTTCTTCCAACGAAGTGATACACATTTTTAAAAGTACACCCTCGGCCAAAATCACATAGAATCCTTTCCATCCAAGGTTTGTCTTGAAGATCTCGCTTTAAAGCGATAAGACCGCCATTATACCATTGATTTTAGTATGTTCTTGTCTATGTTGTTTATTTCGTAAGGTGAACAATAAAGTGTATTCATTCATTCATTTTCTATCATGTGTATTATATACATTACGGTACCTACTCATTTTGTTGTTTATTGTTCATGCTGGAGACAGAAATGATCCATTGACAAAACGCTACCGGACTTATGAAACAGAAAAATGATATTGTTTCCTTTTCATTTCTCCGTTACATTATATTTAAAAAATATATGAAAATGCCTCATTTTATCTCTCTAAATGAGCATACGTTTCCTGGGGAAAAGCAGCGGCCATTAAAATCTCACTTTTACAACCTATTTACCAGCATGCATTACCACATTCCGACCATTTACATAATGCGCTAACTCGCACCTGCCATTACTGTTTCAAAAATATTATTGCATTGCATACTGGATTACGACTTCGTTAAACAGATACCTAGTTAGGCGTAAAATTCAAGGTGATGCATAAGAGAACGCTTTGTAAAATCATCTCTCCGCATCCAAATTATGACAGCGGAGTCAAAAATTAACCAGAGTAATTGAGCTATCACACCGTCGCGTCGCCTCGTCGAGCGGGGGCGGACTGCGCTGGGCGGACTGCGCTGGGCGGGCGGACGCGACGTCCGGGAAATGAAGACTTATCTAATTTTTGCTCATCAGTGCGTCACGACGTATCATTAATCCCAGGTGTGGCGCTAGCAGCCGCCTCACTCCGGCTTTTTAGAAATGTTTAAAGCATTTTAAAAATTAGTATAATAGATCAAGACTATCACCGCACCGCTCGCTATCAACGTAAGCTTGTTTGCCATCTAGGTGCTATTAAAACAAAGAAGCAACGAATACTAAATAAATAAATAAATAAATAATTCTAGTCATTTTTCTCAGAGCATCATCCAGCCCCAAACTAAGCAGAGCTTGTATTATGGGAACTACATGACTGATATACTACTTATACACATTTTATTTTGTAAATACATACATATTATACATAGAAAACACCCAGACACGAGACTAATATTTGCAGATCATACAAGCATTTGCCCCGCAGCGGGAATCGAACCCGCAACCTTCTGCTCAGGCAGACCTTCGAGCACTGCGCCACAGAGGTCGTCTAAATAGTATTTTATAATATCCCAAAAATTTTACCTCGAACCCCCTTGTGATTTCCCTTAAGTGTGGGCTAACATGACTACTAAATAGTTTAGTTTATTCTAAAACTTTTCACCACAACTTATGTACCTTTGTCTGAAAGCACGACTGTATAGCTTCATGCACAAAGGTCTAAATTATCAGAGCGGGGCTAGAATTCAGTTTTAAACAAACTATCGGAATTGTGTGTATAATAGCAGATTTCCCGGCTCTGCTAATTCTTGATCCGGTCGGGAGCTCGTGGCGTGGTTACATCCTGTACCGCGTTCGCGGACAAATGGGCGATGGCGTGAGCGGTAAATGATTGCGCGGTAATCGCGCGCGGAAACACACGTCTTGTTTACATGCGGCCGTGAGTCGTGAGTAGTCGTGAGTCGTGAGTCGAGGTGCATGCGCTTCTATCTACGTGACTAATGGCGGTGAAATGGGAACGTTTACCTGGTAACCCCGCCGCCGCACTGTGTCAGGGAGGGCTCAAGAAAGCATGCCGCAATTTTAATTCAACAGACGTTCATACTCGGATTTGAGAATTTTGATGCAAGAATTTTATTCTGTTTGAACTTTTGTAGTTTCATTATGAAACGCGGTCTAAACTCGAGTTGAACTCAAGTTCTGTCAGATCCACTAAACCAAGGTTTAAATATACTTTATCGAAAAAAGAGTAAAAGAGTAGAGTAAGAGCAAAGCTCTTAAGGTTTACAATTTAAAAATAAAATAAACCGGGGGGTAACCATTTCATTTAAAAAACACTTCTAATTAAAAATAAAAAAGAAACACATAATTTTGCTACCAAAAGAAAGTAGGTCCTATAAAAAAAGGTTGAGTTATGATATAAATAAACTAGGAGACCGCCTGCTTTATCTTTTAGGAGTTATTTGTAGTCAAACCTATTTTTGAAATGTCAATTAGACTGTCGGCTATTATATTATAGCATTCAATTTTAAACTTTGTTTCGTTTGCACAACAATTTGTCTTGAAAATCAGGAATCAAAAGTCTAAAAGATAAACCACCGATTTAAACCACCTTTCGTAATGAGACCGTTGATGTCTAATAAATTCTACCTCTAATAAGCCCGGCAGATGTACTTACTGCAAAATGTCTTTTTTTAATGTTTTTATGTATCTCAATCTTTTATATTTTCCTAGGTTTCTATGTAGTTGAGTTTTGAATTTGTATACAAATTCTCATCGCATTATTTTGAAACCTGCATAATGTGGCATTCGCGCTGGTTGCCGCTCGTGATATGTATTCGGATTGTTGTGGTGATACGAGGAGTGAATGATACTGAATGAGACTAACACACAAACTGCTCGAGCTGACTTGCATTGTATATACGCGACTCCGCACCTGATGCTGATGCTGACCTGCTTCTGATATTTACACGAATATTTCACCTGCTTTGGAAATACAGAAATGTATATTTATAACGAGAAGATTAAATAATGGAAATGTTCAACCATTTCTGAAATTCAATCAGGTAAAACTTTAATTTCAGTTAATACTCTTCCAGTTTCTATGGAAATTATTATTATGCTTCTGTATATCAGAATTGTAATAAAAGTGAGTAAGTTTAAATGAATATTTTATTTTATGGAAGTATCAGCTTATAGATTTTCAATATATTTCAATGTTATTTATCATCGTAGCATAAAGGGAAGGCATGATGTTTGTAGAAAAGCACACAAGGAGTTAGCCTTCAACAGGCAAAATAAATGTGGATGATCTGGCTGTAGCCCTCGCGGGACTCCTTCACTCACATCATATATTTTTTGCGTAAGTTCTTGTTTCTTTGTCTATTCCCAACAAACATAATCATGTTAAAAATACATGATTTATTTGACTATCTAAATATTTTTTTGTGATTATTCCATTATACTCTGTTCTCAAGTATCAAGAACTAGTGGGACATTCCACGTTTGAGCCCGCGATTATTTTATTACATTTTCCCCATGCACGCTCAAGGAGAGGAATTTTAGAAAATCCCTTCGTGCATCCCAAGACATCAAAAAAGAGCATATGCTATCGAATAACGGTAAGATTTTATATATTGCAATAATTTTATACATAAAAAAAGATAAATAGATACCAACAGAAAAAAACGTATTGCCTCGAATTCTATTAATGGGATTCCGCTGGCTAGGATGTCGAATTAGTGTCGTGTACATCGCTCCACCTCTGCGTGGGCTCCGCGGCGGCGTCACACCCTGTATCAATGTAGTCCAAAGCTCGTTCAGTGTACGGCACTCAGGTCACACTCCCATTTCAGTTTGATGAAACTGTGTGTGGATATCACGCGTAATGGACCAACTTTAAGTCGGAATGCGGAAAACAGAATCCTTTTACGTACATATACTGTGGTTCCGGTGACCTCAGCGATTTCAGTCAGAGAGCGCAGTATGTTGACGCTAATGTAGAACTGAATGAACGAAGAACTCGACACCCGACTGTACTGCGCCTCACAACCTCCAATCTATTATGACTTTTATAACCTCAACAATAAACCCAATTACTTACTTCACCAGAATACGAGTATCTATTATGCAACTAAAACAAACATAAAATTCTTAGTTGAATGTTCTTAAACAAGAACATAGAGTTCTCGTACAATTTTAAGCTGTATTATTAAGTGATAGAGTACGGTTTAGGTGAAAGTCGTTACAAGAAAAACGTGAATAAAAGTACAAGTAGAGTCATATAATTTAACTGTCCACTTTACGTCCGAGCGATCCCGTTTGTGAGTTTACACAAACGAATTTACTATCAACACAATATATTGTAAGTCGTTTTGGGAGAACGGCGTTATTTTCGTAGGCGTGTACTCGGTCTTTTATTGTTGTAGTGCTAATTTTCTTTTATTGTATCAGTACAAAGAAAATGAGAACTTACGACGTGAGAATGTTGTTTAATTTTCTTTGACGATAAACCTAAGAAACGGATGCCTAGATCTAAAAGAATTACTGCTAAATAGAAGTAACACATGTGTACCGAAACACATTTCAGTTCGTACTTTTATTTCTTCTTTAAAATAATTTCTTAGTACCTATTTTGTGTCTAATCAATGCACTAAAACAGTTCAATTGATGTCATGCTTTTTGTTACTTTAGAAGCGAATCTACATATATTATTTAATCGTTTTATTTACGTGATTGTAATTTGAACTTGTTTGAAGTTTGACTTGTGGAACTCTTAATGGAAAGCTGATAAACAAATCGTAAAGTCAAGGATGGAATGAAATGTTGTTGAGTTGCAGCTGTTAAGAAACCGCAGCAAAGGACGCGGACCGATGTGTAAGCTGCTGACGCGTGACGGATGCTGACAGTACTCACCTTCAAGCTTAATACAAAGTGTCCCGGAACTAGTATTTTAAGCCTGGACGGTGATTCTGACCTTGAAAGTGGACAAGTTTTCCTAAAATAAGTCAAATTTCTAGAATTTTACTTGCAGGACATATAATTTGAAATAGTTTGAAACATTCTTTTATCAGCTCTATTGGACTGTGTGCCAAGACTACTTTAAGTCGAATAAGATGTTTGATCCGATGACAGACATACATAAAACAGGTAATTTATAAGTTTTTTACAGAAAATAGCTAATTTACTTTCATTTTCTTCAATGAAAACATCGAATTTACAAAAGTCGTTGAGCATGTAAGTGCAGAGAATCACCCCCGCTAGGGACAATAGTTCTAGGATACCTAATTATCGATGCCTAGGATACCCACTGAAACCTGCGACTGACCGCTCTACTATAAATTCATTATCCAGTAACACGATAAAAAAAATATAACGGTGAAGTTGTAACATTAAAATTAAATCGCAAGGAAAATTCCAATAAGCCTAACTTGTTGAAAATTTAATTAAAAACTCCCAAATTAGGGATTAAAAAAATAATTAGTTGAGCGAAAATTGAGAAGAGTCGCGATAAAGCCGGGCCCTTTCAACTAATAATGCCGCATGAATTCATTAATGAGCGGTCCACCTATTGTTTATTCATTAAATTTGACAAATTCATTGCCAGATAGATATTAAATACCTTCTCTTAGAAAATAGGGTTTTTTTTATTCATTAATTTCGTGTCAATGGCTCGTATTTTTTATATTTTTTTCGTTTAATGTACAGCCTCACTCATCTAATACTTATCCAACACAAAGAGTGACGACAACATAATTGAACTCCATTATTGATCAGCAAATGGCTCAGTATAGTTTAAATGGACGCCAATATTCGTCGGAACTGATACCTGCGGGCATATTCTTATCAGCACCTAAACACATTCCTCTGCGCAGTCGCGATACATGATTCAACTTCATCGTGTTTAACAATACAATACCCTTTTACCTCAGCGGAGGCTGGTAAGTGTGCCGTTTGTAGAGCAAGATCATCTCTAGTAACTCTGCCGGAGAGATGGAGGCCCAAGTCTACACTAAAAAAATAATTAATTAATTTTAACTTTGAATCGGTTTTGATTAACTGAATGACGAGCCGTATCTTAATATTTAGCAATCTCTAATATGATGCATAAATTATGTGTTAATTGGGTACATGTTGTGAGGATGTCAGTCTGAAGATTTGAAAAGTCGCGCAATTTTTCACGAAATAGCGCTGAAATTGTTTTGACATTATACATAATGTCTGCACCTGTTTGGCAAATAAAATAAATCTAGTTACCTAGCGATTTATGAATCCAGTACTTTCTGAAAAATGTCTAGATTCTTATAGATGGCGACAATCATCCTATAACAATATTTTAAAATAATAACACTAGAATTGATCACTGCCTTCTTATTATGCTCCATACGAATCCCTTTAGTAGTTCTAAAGTGCTTATTTTTTTAGAGACTTTATAAATTCTTGGGATTCCCGCTCTCGATGGAATATCTATCTAGCAGCACAACAACTTCATAATTCGCAAAAAATGCTAGAACAGAATGCGTTTGATGACGCCCAGTTATTTTATGAAATAGTTAAGCGCTGGAGAGAATAGCTCTGGTGCCGGCTGGAAGCGGCGGCGGCGGCGGCGGCGGCGGCGGCGGCTCTACCTACTCACTGCTAAGTTGGTGTTCAAGCAATTCAAAAAGTACTGGAATATCGAAAATAACTTTAAGGAATTGAGCGTTGAGCTTACAGCAAACACTAGAAAATTATGGAGTTCATAGCGAAATAAATTACATTTTCAAACCCCCAGGTACGTATAGATATAATACAGATACAACAACATGATGTGTACCCGCACTTCACAAGCATCACGAGATATTATTATAATAAAAATAGCAAGACAAGGTAATTTACACAAACAGTAGGTACCTAAAAAAAAAAAAGAAACATGTTACAAAATAGTAAACAACATTACAAAAACCTATGTACCTTAGTCATCTGCAATAGAACTTATACAAAAATGTAGAATTAACAATTTAAAAAGTTTCGGGTTTCTCTGAAGTACTTATAAGTTAATTTGAATATGTTATATGTAAATGGATTATGATCTGAAATAAATGAAACAATAATAAAAAGGATTACTATAACATATCGGATTATTAAAAAATCTTGGGATTGAAGTTGCTCCAAATCGATCAAAAATTTTACAATTTACACGGAACTTAATTTCTTTATTATTGTTTTGTAAACGGATCATTAAAAAGAATAATCTGCTTGTTTCTTGCCTTTCTTTCGTGGTTTAGTCGCGGAGAAACAGGCACTAAAATTTGAAATTTCAAAGCGATCCTTGTGATTTTGACGAATAAATGAATTTTGAGTTTGACTTTGACCTAGCATTATATTTGAATCATACAGAATCATACAACATGCGATCATCAGCTTCTGATGTCATTTGAAACTACACATAATGATGTTTCTGATTTTTTTTGTTTAGAATGTTGATAGGTATAGCTTTTTGAACTCTATTTATAATGAGAACAATTGCTTATGTAGGTAGATATAGCTACTTTCTCGTACCTAACCCAGCATCTTACGCTCACTCTATTTAAAATGTTCCAGCCTAGAATACGAATACTATGATTTCTCAGTAAGTGTCTTGTAAATCTTATCAGAAATAGTAGGTACTGACTTATCTCTGCGCGAGGTTCTTTATTTAACGCTCATAGTGGAAATACGAGTAAATGAACGTGTAAGCACCAAGGAAAAATTCAAACTTACCGCACAATAACCATTCTTGAAGACATTCTTATTCATTCTTAAAAAATGATGTAAAAAAAATGCATTACAATCCGATAAACCGTTTCGAAGATAAATGGCAACAGCATATTATTATACAGAACACACAAACGCCCTCGTGCAAACCCATATACGGGCTCCTCAGGCGCGTTAGGCATCGCGGTGCGGTTGAGGCTTACAATTTCGAACCTACGGTGGACTGGGAAGAGTTGAAGATTCTTGTATCCAGGCCACTCAGGGGATCAAGAGTCCAGGGGGCGGCCTCCAGAAAAGTCAACTATTTCCTGCTTCCGTAGGCCGCGACGCGACCCGCCTCGACTTACCAGTGAGCGACGAGTAATAAATATAAAACTAGACAGTATTACTTGCTCAAAGATATTGTCAACTTCAGTGACGACACACGGCCCGTGTGTGCTTTGATGAGCCTGATTGGACCTGAGCTCAAAAGAATCCAAATTTTTCTCCATTCAAATAACCGGGACAGTTGTTTTAGGAATCCATTGGCATGCAAATGAGGGCTCTATGAAAATGGCGAACCGATGTGTATAACCCTCTTATTATATACAAGCCGATGCCCGCGGTTTTACTCACGTAGGATAGGTAATTGATAGGAGCATTAAAAATAATTGCATGCCTTGCACCCTTAAGGGACTTTTTTGAATACCCTGATACGTATTTCAGTTCTTTTGTATCCAAATGAAGTTCACAACAAATCGTACCAAGCGTTAAACATTTCTTAAACAAACTTAACACACCATCCTACGCCCTTTGAGGAGTAATTTAAAAAAAATGTCTTTGTCTTCTATCATTTGAATAAAATAATATTTATGCCGAGTTTCAAGCAAATTAGACGAATCGTTAAAAAGTTCCCATAAAAAAATTGGACATCCTCTACAACCCCTTAAGTTAGGGAGATAATTATATTAATATTGTATCATTTGGATTGAAGAATGTTTATGTGGTTTGTAAGTTCAAGGAATACCATTTTTTCACACAAAGGTTTTCAGCCCTTTTCACCCCCTTAGGGGTAGAATTTTCCAAATTCCTTTCTTAGTGCACCCCTTCGCTAAAAGAGGAATATACCCTCTAAATTTCATGCTTCTAGGACTTATGGTTTAGGCTCTGTGTTGATTCACCTCTTGAACATTGACACCCCCTACATCCCCTATGAGGGGTATTTTGGAGAAATAATTATATAAGACTTTTCTCATTTGGATTGAAGAATATTTATGTGAAGTTTCAAGACTGTAAGTTTAAGGAATACGATTTTTCATACAAAGGTTTTCAGCCCCTTTGGGGTAGAATTTTCCAAATTTCTTTCTTATTGCTCCCCTACGCCATAAGAGGAATATACCCTCCAAGTTTCATGCTTCTAGGACTTATGGTTTAGGATCTGTGTTGATTCACCTCTTGAACATTGACACCCCCTACATCCCTATGAGGGGTATTTTGGAGAAATAATTATATAAGACTTTTCTCATTTGGATTGAAGAATATTTATGTGAAGTTTCAAGAATGTAAGTTTAAGGAATACGATTTTTCATACAAAGGTTTTCAGCCCCTTAGGGGTAGAATTTTCCAAATTTCTTTCTTATTGCACCCCTACGCCATAAGAGGAATATACCCTCCAAGTTTCATGCTTCTAGGACTTATGGTTTAGGCTGTGCGTTGATCCGCCAATCAGTAACGGAACACTTTTATATATATTGATAGCCTCCAGGTAGGCGTTATGTAGGTAGGTATGTATGTACGCTTTTATAATTCTACTGGCGGTATTGTCTAAGATCAGTCCCCGGTTCGGTGGGATTGGGTGTGGTGGGATTAGCTCGAAATAGAAACCGGATGCCTGGAAAAAAATATTTGCTTATAAAAGTTTGTAATAAACCAGGAAATATAATTTACATTCTTAAATCAAAAAAACAAAATTGAGGCAAATTGAAGGCTCAGCAATATGATTTAAGTTAATGGTTTTTTGGAAACCTTGTCTCTCCCTTTCCACTAAACTTACATAGGTAGATACTCCTACAGATTGTATATTAAGCGTATTTTATAAATGCCAAATAAATCTCCCTCATGTAAATCAGCCGACTTTCTCACAGATTCGTCGCAGGCAATTTTAGATTAAATCTTGAAAGTTCAAGTTCTGTCCTTTTATCTCTCTCCAGGACAAGTGTCATTTCAAAGCGATCCTTACCTACACAGATCCGACACAGGTACCACAGGGTACCTGTGTCGTGGGCACCTGTGTCGTGGGTACCTGTGTCGTGGGTACCTGTGTCGTGGGTACCTGTGTCGTGGGTACCTGTGTCGTGGGTACCTGTGTCGTGGGTACCTGTGTCGTGGGTACCTGTGTCGTGGGTACATGTGTCGTGGGTACCTGTGTCGTGGGTACCTGTGTCGAGGGTACCTGTGTCATGGGTACCTGTGTCGTGGGTACATGTGTCATGGGTACCTGTGTCGTGGGTACCTGTGTCGTGGGTACCTGTGTCGTGGGCACCTGTGTCGTGGGCACCAAGAACAACGAGGTACCATGCTACCACAACACTCAGAACACATCCTATCCAACTGTAATATTATAAAAGCGAAAGTTTGTAAGGATGTTTGTTACTCTTACACGCAAAAACTACTGAACGGATTTTGATGAAACTTTACAGTAATACAGCTTATACATCAAAATAACACATAGGCTACTTTTCATCCGGTTAACACGCGGGCGAAGCCGTGGGCAGAAGCTAGTATTTGCAGAACAAGAATACATAGGTAACGATGGCGCGGCGTGCGAGTAACTGGCTGTGACGCAACAAGTAGGTACGAATTCGATTCTCGCTGCGGGAAAAATATTGTTTGTTCAGCAGATATTCGGTCTCCGGGTTTGAGTGTTGTAGTTCCACGGTGCTCGTAGTACCTGATACTCAAGACACAGGACCTCCTAGTGTGAGGACAAGACAATATAATCAGAATAACCAATCAATCAGAATATTTATTGATATCTATTTATTTAATGCTTAACAGTACACAAACAATGTACAAAGGGAGGACTTAATGCTATAAAGCATTTTCTACCAGTCATCTTTAGCTGTTGGAAACAGAGGTTTTCTAAACAGTGGATATTTTTTACAATAAACTGTCGTAACTTTATTTTTTACAATAAACTCCTACAAATAGCACAGTAAGTTAAAGAAACAAATTGTTTAGATTAGTATACCTATCCTATTATATTATATACCTACTTACATATATCATCGCTTTAGTTTAAAAAAAAACCTTTGATGATGTGATAATGTATAAATAAATAAATGTTATAAAAAAACAAGTCTTAAATATGTCTAACTTTAGTTATTTTAAAGCTACTTACTATATGAAATGAGTTACAAAAACAATGGTACCTATAGAAGACAATAATATTCTAAAAAACAGAGAGGATATCATAGATGGTATTATTACTTATTTGTGCCAGCGACATGTATATCTGTTTAGATATTCTTTGGAGTGTATCCATTTTGTAAAGATGTTAGTTATTTTTAGTGTCCGACCGAAACATGTTTTTTTGCCGAAACCGAAAGGTTCGGTTTTGATTATATTTTCGGCCGAAACCGAAACAGAACCTTCTATAAAAGTGATTAAAACGTTGAATAAAATGTCAGTGGGCCGTTCTTTCCAGATATATCAATAATGAAATATCTCGCTGGCCTAATATAACAGGGTTCTAAGTTTTACTTTTATACAAATTTGTCGAATTGAAATTTCAACATTGTCATAGTGACACTGGGTCTGGGTCTAAATTAAACTACCCTAAAAAGTTAAAATGTAACATTAACTGTAATACTGAGGCATCAATACTAAGACTAACCGTAAGCGTACAAAATCGTCAAAATCCCTACTCAAATTGACCTTATTTGACTTCCAAAATTATATCAAAAAAAATATAATGAAATTACGTTACACGTCAATATTAAAATAAATGCTTTAAGTTATTCATTTACTCGCCATTTTATAATGTAGGTACACCTACAATCATTATTTATTAGAGACGAATTCTAAAGTCATTTAATGAAATAAGTAAACTTCCGCACTTATGTCCTAAATAACCAATATATCCGTCAGTTTATAAATTATGAAAATAAGCGTTAAGAATTACAATATGACATGATAAATTCATAACAAAAACAAAATAAAATACCTAATTACTTACCATTATTCGGGGAACAAATACAAGCGTCACTTCACTGAGCAAAGTGATTCAGCGGCCGGCGGAGTCAGACGAGCGACGGCATATTGCCAGCCGTGCCGAGCGCACCCGACGTTAGCCGAACGCGACCCGAAAGTACGATGTTGTAAATTTCGGCGCGGCCGAAAGGTTCGGATGTTTTTTGGCCGAAACAGAACCTTTGTCCGAAACATGATTTTAGGCCGAAACCGGCCGAAACCGAAACCGAAACTTCGGTCGGACACTAGTTATTTTTTAGACATAGCCCAAATTTAAAGAAAACGTCAAAGTCCTTTGGTTAAGATTTTAAACAGAAACCCGATGTAGTTCATTAAAATTATGTTTTAGCTCCAACATCAGAAGTTTGTTGCTTTTAATGCGAGCTTCAATAAACACACTTCGAGGGCAGGAAAATTATGTCAGTTTCATAAGTAAGTCTTGCGATTCAGAGGCTTCAAATCACATTTCTGCAATCTGTAAGCTTGGAGCCGTGTTGGCTTAGTGAGCGGTACCCTGACTTCCGATCCAGAGGTAGTGGTTTCGACGACTCGGTCGAGCCGTCGATATGAACGTTGTGGAATCTCAGTTTAGCCGTCTACGATTTATTTATTTATTTATTTTACGGTTCACTGCTACTCATTTAACTAGTTGAATAAGTGACAGTGAACCGTCGATACGTAGATTCTACGTAAACGGTTGATTTTACTAGTTCATTTATTCAACGCCCATCGCTAATATACATGTTCGATGCTGTCAATGGAATAGTTAGGCCAGTCTTGATTGGCTCGCATACCACTGAGCAGCACACTATTACGAAATATACCTACCTAAAATGAAGTGAGTCGCAAGCCCGCAACTCATCGTTTGATCTTCTCTTTTGAAGTTGTTTTTTTTAGACCACTCAAGTGGCAAACAAACTAACGACCCACCTTATTGCCACCACTGCACCAGAGGTAGTACTTCCCCTGACGAGCTCGTCACAAACAGCTGTACCAGTTCCGAATAGTGATGATCTTTAATGTCGGCAGGTGTCATGGATCCGGCACCGCGACCTGCACATCCTGACGGTGGGCGGGTACACTTACACGTCGGACCAGCGCTTCCAGGCGACGCACTCGCCGCAGACGGAGGACTGGACGCTGCACGTGAAGTGGGCGCAGCAGCGCGACGCCGGCGTCTACGAGTGCCAGGTCTCCACGCAGCCCGTGCGCTCCTTCTTCGTCACGCTGCACGTCGTCGGTACGTACTACACCCCGCATACAGCGCTTCCAGGCGACGCACTCGCCGCAGACGGAGGACTGGACGCTGCACGTGAAGTGGGCGCAGCAGCGCGACGCCGGCGTCTACGAGTGCCAGGTCTCCACGCAGCCCGTGCGCTCCTTCTTCGTCACGCTGCACGTCGTCGGTACGTACTACACCCCGCATACAGCGCTTCCAGGCGACGCACTCGCCGCAGACGGAGGACTGGACGCTGCACGTGAAGTGGGCGCAGCAGCGCGACGCCGGCGTCTACGAGTGCCAGGTCTCCACGCAGCCCGTGCGCTCCTTCTTCGTCACGCTGCACGTCGTCGGTACGTACTACACCCCGCATACAGCGCTTCCAGGCGACGCACTCGCCGCAGACGGAGGACTGGACGCTGCACGTGAAGTGGGCGCAGCAGCGCGACGCCGGCGTCTACGAGTGCCAGGTCTCCACGCAGCCCGTGCGCTCCTTCTTCGTCACGCTGCACGTCGTCGGTACGTACTACACCCCGCATACAGCGCTTCCAGGCGACGCACTCGCCGCAGACGGAGGACTGGACGCTGCACGTGAAGTGGGCGCAGCAGCGCGACGCCGGCGTCTACGAGTGCCAGGTCTCCACGCAGCCCGTGCGCTCCTTCTTCGTCACGCTGCACGTCGTCGGTACGTACTACACCCCGCATACAGCGCTTCCAGGCGACGCACTCGCCGCAGACGGAGGACTGGACGCTGCACGTGAAGTGGGCGCAGCAGCGCGACGCCGGCGTCTACGAGTGCCAGGTCTCCACGCAGCCCGTGCGCTCCTTCTTCGTCACGCTGCACGTCGTCGGTACGTACTACACCCCGCATACAGCGCTTCCAGGCGACGCACTCGCCGCAGACGGAGGACTGGACGCTGCACGTGAAGTGGGCGCAGCAGCGCGACGCCGGCGTCTACGAGTGCCAGGTCTCCACGCAGCCCGTGCGCTCCTTCTTCGTCACGCTGCACGTCGTCGGTACGTACTACACCCCGCATACAGCGCTTCCAGGCGACGCACTCGCCGCAGACGGAGGACTGGACGCTGCACGTGAAGTGGGCGCAGCAGCGCGACGCCGGCGTCTACGAGTGCCAGGTCTCCACGCAGCCCGTGCGCTCCTTCTTCGTCACGCTGCACGTCGTCGGTACGTACTACACCCCGCATACAGCGCTTCCAGGCGACGCACTCGCCGCAGACGGAGGACTGGACGCTGCACGTGAAGTGGGCGCAGCAGCGCGACGCCGGCGTCTACGAGTGCCAGGTCTCCACGCAGCCCGTGCGCTCCTTCTTCGTCACGCTGCACGTCGTCGGTACGTACTACACCCCGCATACAGCGCTTCCAGGCGACGCACTCGCCGCAGACGGAGGACTGGACGCTGCACGTGAAGTGGGCGCAGCAGCGCGACGCCGGCGTCTACGAGTGCCAGGTCTCCACGCAGCCCGTGCGCTCCTTCTTCGTCACGCTGCACGTCGTCGGTACGTACTACACCCCGCATACAGCGCTTCCAGGCGACGCACTCGCCGCAGACGGAGGACTGGACGCTGCACGTGAAGTGGGCGCAGCAGCGCGACGCCGGCGTCTACGAGTGCCAGGTCTCCACGCAGCCCGTGCGCTCCTTCTTCGTCACGCTGCACGTCGTCGGTACGTACTACACCCCGCATACAGCGCTTCCAGGCGACGCACTCGCCGCAGACGGAGGACTGGACGCTGCACGTGAAGTGGGCGCAGCAGCGCGACGCCGGCGTCTACGAGTGCCAGGTCTCCACGCAGCCCGTGCGCTCCTTCTTCGTCACGCTGCACGTCGTCGGTACGTACTACACCCCGCATACAGCGCTTCCAGGCGACGCACTCGCCGCAGACGGAGGACTGGACGCTGCACGTGAAGTGGGCGCAGCAGCGCGACGCCGGCGTCTACGAGTGCCAGGTCTCCACGCAGCCCGTGCGCTCCTTCTTCGTCACGCTGCACGTCGTCGGTACGTACTACACCCCGCATACAGCGCTTCCAGGCGACGCACTCGCCGCAGACGGAGGACTGGACGCTGCACGTGAAGTGGGCGCAGCAGCGCGACGCCGGCGTCTACGAGTGCCAGGTCTCCACGCAGCCCGTGCGCTCCTTCTTCGTCACGCTGCACGTCGTCGGTACGTACTACACCCCGCATACAGCGCTTCCAGGCGACGCACTCGCCGCAGACGGAGGACTGGACGCTGCACGTGAAGTGGGCGCAGCAGCGCGACGCCGGCGTCTACGAGTGCCAGGTCTCCACGCAGCCCGTGCGCTCCTTCTTCGTCACGCTGCACGTCGTCGGTACGTACTACACCCCGCATACAGCGCTTCCAGGCGACGCACTCGCCGCAGACGGAGGACTGGACGCTGCACGTGAAGTGGGCGCAGCAGCGCGACGCCGGCGTCTACGAGTGCCAGGTCTCCACGCAGCCCGTGCGCTCCTTCTTCGTCACGCTGCACGTCGTCGGTACGTACTACACCCCGCATACAGCGCTTCCAGGCGACGCACTCGCCGCAGACGGAGGACTGGACGCTGCACGTGAAGTGGGCGCAGCAGCGCGACGCCGGCGTCTACGAGTGCCAGGTCTCCACGCAGCCCGTGCGCTCCTTCTTCGTCACGCTGCACGTCGTCGGTACGTCTCACAACCGACATATAATGTATTTAGCCTACTTAAAAGTAGAACTGAACAGAAATGTCCCGCGTACCTTCCTGATCCATCTAGACAGTTCAATGACGCGCCAAAAAGTTGTCAGCCCAGCATATGCTAGGTAGTTATTTGGTTCATTACCTTCACCGACCGGGATTTACACTCGTTATTGGAACTAAAGTACCTTCTACTGAGTTACATCGACCTACTTACTAGTGACTCCTGTTTCCCTGTAAGTTTATTTGAGAGAGTAGTCTGAACGCTGCGCTGACCTCTGCAATTAACGAATACGCTTCAGGGCTTTTCTTTCTACTCTAGAACTGTAGTTTATTATACCCTAGCAGATATATACAGGCTTGTTTTAAGTTATGAATTCTCACAAAATGGGTGATTAGTGCAAACTTTCTAACGGTAGTCGTCACGATCCCACTATCTTGGTCATAGCTTATTCATAATAGCAGAAGGTTAGGTTGGTTTATATTGGTTCGCTTTATGGCAATAAAGCGCACTCTTTACGATGTTATTTCTGACAACTGCTGAGGACACGAGTTTACTTTGCCATCGCAAACTGCACTTTTCTCTCGTCCATTACACGCTGACTTTGTAGAAAAACTTTCCTTCATATTGCTGTTTGGGGACTGTTAAAACTGTTCCTTTTATCTATGAACTTCGAGTTCCTTACTTGCGGCAGTTTCACTAAAAAGATATGCATCATGCAGCCACATCAAATCGACCAACGTTCTCATATTTATTTTTGACTTAGCGGTCAGCAAATCAGTGACTAAGGTTAGCAGCGGAATTTCCTCATAAAATCGACCTACGTTTATAATGAGTTTCAACAGGAAGGTTAGCAAATCAATGAAAAGGTTAGCATTGAAATATTCCTTCCCAGCTATTCTCGCTGAATAAAATGTATTAGTTTCAGTTTCATTTTAGTTAAAATGTTTATTTAGTACGTGTATGTTATGTTATCATGCCCATATTTTCCAGTACGGTATCGTAATGTATCGCATAACTCGGATTCGGATTATCGACGCGAACATAATCTGCGTTCCATTTTGTGTTTCGTTGCGGAATGCTATAGAGGCTGGGGGGAAGGAGCTGGCTTTCATAAACAGATATATTTCGATTAGATATACGGTCCTTGAAATAATGTAACCAAGACTAGGAACCTACATATTATACCGAACTTTATGAAGCCAGCTGTAGCTGTAGGATGATCTGTATCGCACAAGGTGAAAAAAACTAGCATTCTTCGGTAGCTGAGGTTGATTTACGCCGAGGTTGGAACTACTCAGTCCGTCTGGAGCAAGAATTTCTTTCATTGCGGAAGGTATAATTTGTTTACTTTGCTCTCCGCTCGAAGGGGTAGTCAATTTTATTTCCTAAAGTGAATCGCCTGAGGCTAGAATACATTCTTTTTACAAAGTAAGTACAGAAAAGTTAACATTTTCAGAAAATGTAAGTTTATTGTTTGAGAAAGTGTAATATGTCTCTTACTTATAAAAACACGGCATTGGACAGGTAGGTACTGCTCTCGTTACAAACTAATTAAGAAGCGGGTAGATGGTAGGTAGGTAGGTTCGATCAAACTCGCCAACTCTTGTTTAATAGCAGTTTCCGCGGCTTCTTGTCATCTCTTTGTCATCTCAGGATGGCAGTCTTCCACTTGCAGCTTTATGACAAAAGCTTGTATTATGAAAAAAACACTTCTTAACTATACATCAATCAGCCTTTATTGTCCCGGCTACGGTCTCAAACCCACTCAGCGCACGGCACTGCGAAGCGAGTCGTGTGCCACCATATAGGTTGTCTCAGAACATGTACAAAATTATCCAGAAAGGCGGATTTTATTTCTGAAAACTAATTTGAAACAATTTTTAACCAGGGGCTCTCGTTACTCTGTGCCAACTTTAAAGCTAATACGAGCCGTGGGGAACCGGGGCCCTTCGCGTTTTCAAAATTCTTTCAGGGCGACTGGTCGAAGCGACGCGTAACCAGAGAGCTGGCTCTTATCTGGGTCAACGCATTAGCATTGCCATTCAGCGTGGCAATGCGGCCAGTATTTTGGGAACGCTTCCGTCTGGTAGTGATCTGGATCAGTTGAGCTATCTATAGATCGTTTGTAACGGTCTTTAGGTGGCTAGCTGTTTCATTTGTATTTTTTGTATATACCTACTTGTAAATAGTTGTATGAATAAATGTATACTGGAAGAACATATTCGAGTAAATAATACTCGCGATAAATAATGTGCATATTGTGAGACACCATTTATGAAATCCGCACTAATAAGTAGCTATATAATAGCTGTATCGCCCTGATACGCTACGAAGTAAATAATGTTTTAAAACCTTTTTTATGCTAAAAGAAACTAACCTCCCATTTCCATCTCGAGGATTGAAGACGACCAGTGAAATTTGTAAAAGTCCTGTCGGTGTTCTCTACATGAGTAGGTAGGTACTCGTATTTGAGTAAGCAAGTTATGAATATGACTCTCAAGTGGACATCAAGCAGGATTTGTCTCATAATAACCAGTAATCAACGATCTGGGCCATCAGCAGCTCTCACCCGGGTCAGACTGAGTTCACACAGAAAGCGTGTAAGACATGCGTTGCATGACCACCGGGCTGGCATCAACTGTGCTTCTGTCACCTTGACGTTTAGACGCAGACTTATTTACTTATATTTTTTAGACACAAAAAATATACATAACTAGAATACAGTTTTGATCTGGTTTGGAGCAAAACGTATGTGCACAAAACACATAAAAGTGTTGAGCAGACAAAAAGCATACATAAAGTATGTGTAAGGAATTTAAAAAAAATATATAAAGAAAAACAAAATTAAGTAAAAAAACCCAATAAAGTACCTACCTAAGGTACTGAAGACAAAAACGAATTAAAAAAAAACATAAATTATATTGCCCTCTCTACCTACCTTGTTAATAGGCATATTTTCATTGTCTCGTCATGGATGCGTAGCGTCGATGTACGCACGCATATAATTGTGCAGTATCGTTACTTTGGGTTAGCGACTGAAGTAGGTACATCACGTATGCGACCCAATTCATAGTCACCCGCAGGCTCGAAGCGAAATGAAGTGAATTAGTAAACTTGAGTTAAATCGTAATTAATTACTGGAAATTATATAATAAAATACCTACGTTATCATCGGTTAGATATCAACGTATTTGGACTCAACCAACACCCTATAGTAATAAATAAATAAATAAATAATGCTGGACATTTTCCACACAGCATCATCTAGCCCCAAAGTAAGCAAAGCTTGTGTTATGGGAACTACATGGCTGATATACTACTTATATACACCTTTTTTTGTAAATACATACATACTATACATAGAAAACACCCAGACCCGAGATAAATATTTGCAGATACAAACATTTGTCCCGCGGCGGGAATCGAACCCGCAACCTTCTGTGTCTCAGGCGAGCCTTCGCCCACTGCGCCACAGAGGTCGTCTAGTGAAGGACAATTGGGTATATTGGTGACCATGACGTACAATCAGTGTAGCTCGTCGGCACTGCGCGCGGAGTGCCTTGTTGCCGGTGGGCGGTGGAGCCGGCAGCCTGCTTACCTGTTTACCTGTTCGCCTGCACAGCGTGTGACATGGGGTTACACCGCTCTAGTGACTAGCGAGGCGCATTAATGCAGGGCACGCGCTGCCCCAATAAATATGTTAAAACACTGCGTGACAGCAGCGCCACGTCGCGCCACGTCGCGCCACGTCGCGCCACGTCGCGCGTTCCGTTCCGCCGTCCAATCGCCACCGGCTCTTATTCGATTGTAGGAATAAAGTCCTGTGACATGCCTGTGACAATGCAGACTATTATACCTCAGCCACTGCCTGCGATTGAAGCGCGGCCAAGATAAGAGTGTCAAAACCAAGCAAATTTTTACTATGAGGCCGACAAAGATAACGTGTATTTTAGTGGTGATTTGAATCATTGAATGTTGAAATGGATATATGGCATTTAAAAATGAACAAGATGACACCAGACAGTAGCTCCAGTGATGAAAAGTTGAAAAGTAATAGGTTAGCGTGGTATTTGCTCGTCATGAGGAGGGAAGAATGTCACATTACGAGAAGAGTGTTAAATATGAGTTTGGATGGAAATAAGAGCAGCGGTAGGCCAAAAAAATATGAATGGATTGTGTGAAAGATGACATGGTTAAGAAAAGAGTGAGTACTCATAATCATCTCAATAACGGCTGAAAGAGCAGAGCGGAAGAAGAAAACATGTGCCAACCGACCCCACGTAATGTAGGACAAAGGTAAAGTGATGATGATAATGATGATTTGCTACAAATTCGCATATCTACTTACTAGGGTAAACTGCGGTGAAAAATTATAGCTCTTAGAAGAATTTTATTTAATTACAACTATTGATTGGTTTAACTTTGTATTGAAGCGGGTCGTGCGTCGATTTGATTTAACTAATTCAGCATGATTCATTTGCGTCACTATTTCAATGACCTCATTAATATGAGCTGGGATTGGATTGGGTTGCGAGGTCCGTTCCACGTGGCCCTCACAACACGCTCTTCTATCTCCGAGCCGTTTCCATAACCGAACACGGACCCGCCCGTTTATCGCAAGCTGATTACAATATTAAAATTTTGTTTACGACGAAATAAAAGCGGGAATTTATTTACATTGGGAGCGAGTTTTGATTAAAATTGTTCGGTGCGATAACGCGTAACGGCTCTAATTGATTTCTGTGTTTTCATTCGCGATAATGGATTCAATTTGTAGCTTTCCCGCCCCCAGCGCCATCGCCACTCACAAGACACTATTTGCATAAAAATAACATAACTTTATTTTTAAAGGCGAAGAGTAAAGTTTGTCTGTCCTATTCAAACCGCCTGAAGATTAACAAGTTTAAATATCAAGTCGGACTCATTAAGTTGCCCTCCGTGCCTTATCTTAGTTACGTTTATTTAATTTAACTTTGTTTAATTTGACTCGACTAGGCTGAATGCAGAACGAAAAGAAAATGTTGGATGTGTTACTTTAAAGTGGTTTTATTTGAATAATAACTAGTTTCTGCCGATGGCTCCGCTCGCAAAATACCCGAATAGAAATAGCTATTGGTTATTCTAGAGAATCTAGGTCACCTATTCCAAATTTCATATAGAACGGTTTTATTCTGTAGCTGACTCGGTTATGCACGAATTATTACTGGTAAACAATCTTCGTACCTGATCATGGTGCACTTTTACTATCATAAAATCTTATGTACCTCCTCATAGAGCAATCGGAGTTGTATTGCCCGAGTCCGCAGAGCGTCGCGTCGACTCTAATGATCATATTACTTCGCGCGCTGAACGAATACTAATCACAACTCAGGGATTTCGCATTCGTGATCGTTTGGGAAACTTCATAGCTATTCGGAGGCGTTCGGGTTGACCCCAAAAGTTTTGGATGTCGAATTGACGATATTTCGCCCTCTACTCTACACTTACGAAGCAAATACTATACTAGACAAATAATATACGTGCATTGGTGTTTTTGCCATGTAAGTAGTCCTGAAAAAAGCTTAATTTACTCATGTGCAACTGGCTAAATTCTAGATGGAATTAAAATGTAAAGTATTTTTCGGTAATGTCATATCATTTCGCCTGGTCAGCTGAATCGAGCGACCTTAAATCGGGAGCCTGGCCTGGTGCCAACGAGAATGCACCTACGAATTATACCGCACCCACCATTTCAATAGGTGTAGGCTCTGAAAGCATTTTAGGAAGGTATGCACTCACCCGAGTGTTTGTTTTTGATCCATTCGAGCAGAAAGAGTGTCTTGCGCTAGCTAGCTACTCGCAGCTCCTAAAGTTTGCCGTCCAATTTATTTATAGGAAGGATGCCTCGCTTGAAACCTCTTGGTACCAGATTTAAGATGCTTGTAAATGTTTCTTAACTTTAAGTGCACTTGGATAACGGAGCCTTAGGTTTTAAGTTTAGAACCAGAATGTATTAAAAAATACATGGAACAATAATCTGATGACAAAAGAAGCAAAGTGGTGATTCATTGTGAAATGTCCCTCAATATTCCTGTAATATTCTGAAATAATTGAAACAGTGTGCATTCCCAACTCGATCTCAACTCAATTATTGGAATTACGTTTGTTCCGTTTATACAGGGTGTTGTTTATACAGGGTGTTGTTTATACAGGGTATTGTTTTCTACAGATTGCGACGAGATCTACCAGCGGATGTTTTCGGACGCGGAAGGTGCGTCTGCCGTTTCGATCTGTTGGTTTGTTCGTTTGTTTGTGTGACGCTCACTAACCGGTAACCGTGCTCTTTGTTTTCATTTCACACTAAAATCTGCTTTACTTAGATATTCAACTCTCGGTTGATCTTTACAATGGCTTGTCTGAGTGTAGCTAACACGTAAAACAACTTTCATGGTTGTTGTTTTAGAAGCAGAAAGTGTTTTTTAGTAAATAAGTAAGTCGTTATTAGTTAAACCACTAACGGAATTGTTTGTAACTTTAATTGTAATTTTATGTTTGTATCATACGGCAACTACAGATGGTTTTTTTATATACAACTAAAGTGAGGAACAAGCATACGTCCCAGCAGGTCAAAGGTATCACTCGAGCGTTGCCGACCCTGACACATAACAGATGAAAGTGTCATGTACCTGCGATTGAACTGGCACCCATTACATTCAAAACGAAACACAGCAATGCTCGCATCACTGCTTGCTAGCAAAAATAACAATATGACATCCTCCTATATATCCCTCGACCGTTTATCACATTTACTTGGGGTCGGCCCTCCTTGTCCTTTTTCTCCACTGCGCACGATTTTGTGCGGTGTCGGTGTCGAGTTGGGCTTCTTTAAGGTCTTTTTCAACCGTCGTCAACCAAGCGAAGGGCGGTCTTCCGCGTCCACGCTTCGTTGTTGGCAAGTTTAGGGCAAGCTTTGCCACGTTATCTTCCGGGCGTCTCTGGAGGTGACCATACCATCTTGTTTATTAAACCTACCTTTACAGGAACATGGAATATTGCAGTTAATAACATCCACCTTTATATTTATCTGTCGAAATATCACCTATCTTCAATAATATCGATATTTCATCATTACATGTAATAAATTTACTAGTTGCGAATTTTTAAACATTTACATTTTTATGAGGGAATTTTAACACACTCTGTGGTCACACAGAATGCGGTAAAAGTTATTTCCAACCTTTTCAAATTGATTTGAAGCGCCTCTCGGCGGTACCTCCTTACCTGGCTCAGTACGAGCAGGTATCGCAATCAGAAAACAAAAACGAATCGCACTAATTGAGCACCATCCATTCCGTTAAGAGCTGTCAGCGCCCCGGGCGAGGGGCCCGCGGCGCCCAGGGCGGAGGGCGGGGAGGCGGATACGCACGTAAAGGGTGATGCGGCCGTGATGTTTCATGACGATTAATATTGACGGCTCGTTTAAGCACATGACATGGCGGGTCGAGCCCTCAGTTAATTCGGGGCGCGCAAAATAATTATGAAGGGTAAAAACATCAGAATAATTCACACCATTTTTCAGTGAAGCTCAACATTTGCTCTAACGTAACTTTATTCAATAGGAAAATGAGAAATGCTTCTAGATTATGATATAGTTATAATAAAAATAATGTAACAAACTCATGTGTTTTACATGGGAGCAGGAAGCTGGTCCCATCAAATATTTCCAGTATCCGACTTGCAAATACACGTGATTTCGTAATCGCAGAACGTTCTACCCTCACGTTATTACAGCTTTATTTGATTAATATTGATGGCATCGATACAGCCCTCGGCGTGCGAGTGGATACTGCGGATAGCTTGGTCTGGTGGCGCCGCGAGCGAGGGCCTTCGACCCCTTTCATGAAATAATCAACACGCGGCGAGCGGCGAATCATAAAAATAAGAGATTTTATTAGTCGTAACCATTTTCCTGCGCAGCATTGAAAAAGCATCAATATTTATGGAGGTGGGTTCGAAGCTCGTACTGTCAAGGTTACCGGATTATGTAGTCATAATGGTAAGTAATATCTCACGTATCCGGAATTTGATTACCGATACGAGCGAAGGAGAATATTGTTTGAAGGTTTTACGCGCGTACGCGAGACTCATTTTAATGGCTGATTACATCCAAGAGATTGCTACTGACGAATTATAGAGAATCTCCTTTTGAAAAGTATTGTAACTTATGTACCTAATCTTAAGTATTCGATTATATAAGATATTAGATTAACTTTATAGAGTAGGCGTAAATTCACGTATACGGTATACGTAATTCATGATTCTAAATCTTTGATTCTTGTGACCTGACTTCTTGTGATAGATTCAACACTTAATATCAGTTCCAGTGGGAACATGCTTAATACTTATTACCTACTTTAAATTTGAGTTTTGCATAATTCTGTTCTTCTCACAGAACTAAGCTTAATAATATTAAAAAAAAAAACCTTTTTGAACTTTGAACTTTATTATGTTAGAAATGGGTAGAGTAAACTATAGTTTCTGCTTACAAATGTTTCAATAAGTGCCAGCCACGATCGGAACAGACGAATATACTTGAAGAGGATTCCCATTCATCCCCGTCTTCACAAGGTTGGTTATCGCAGAAACAAATTTAAAAGTAAGCTCTTCTATCAGGTGCCTCTCGGGTGGTCTGTGTTTTATCTGATATTTCGGGTGTAATATCGGATCCGAGACAGATGACATGACAGATGACAGATGACAGATGATATAAAGTATAATAAGTAAGTTAACACAGAAATAATAATACACTATGTTCTAGTAGGTATATACAAAAATACAGTAAAGAATGAATGAATGAAAATACTTATTTTACACCTTAGGAAAATAAACAGAATACACAATAACGTGTTAAAGATTAAAGGTACAAAGTGGGCAGTCTTATCGCTCAAAAGCGAACTCTTCCAGACAATCCTTTGGATGGTGAAGAAACAAATGCAACAGCTAGCTATCTAAAGTCCATTACAAACGATCTATAGATAGGATAACTGATCCAGATCACTACCAGATAAACTAACCAACAATAATATAACTTCGATTTCCGCTGCGGTTCTGCAAATATCTATTCCGGGTATGGGTGTTGTGTTACCAAAGTACTTGTAGTTTCTGATACCCACGACACAGGGAATCCTAGTGTGGGTCCAGGCTATGTATGTGTCTGTTGCATATTATATTAATTTATATATTTATTATCAGCCTAAGTACAATATGATAATAATTAGGTAGTTAAATAAGTAGGTACAACAAGGTATGGAAGATACTAGCCGCGATTTGTTTTTCATTTCATGTATGCAACTAGACTTTTATGGTTCAACTTAATCCTGTCCATCCAATGGTTGCCTTGAAGATCATTTTAAGCGATTGAATAAAATCGTCCAGGCCGTGGCACAGCTAGTAAAATCATAAAAGGTAGGCTTTATCAATAAAACCCATAAAATATTATCCATATATCTAAGCACCGATTGTTTGGAAAAGGCAACATAGCTGATCATTTTATCTCTCGTATATTTTCTGTCGATTTTATACAATCGTATAAAATCGACAGAAAAAACTTTATAATTACTTGTTTTATGTTTTTTTAAACTGAATTTAAATTAAATTATAATAAGATAAAGTTTATTCGGTAACAGACGTCACAAATAGAACAAATTGTACAACAGTTTTGGTACTTAGTTAATACTATTCCTGATTGGGACAACATAGGTATCCAAACAAGGTAAAGACCTGTGCGATTGTATACTATGCCCTCCGCCGGATATTAGCCAAATGCGTTATACAGCTCTTATATAAAACGTGTGCATGTACATAATGTCGAATGTGGTTTATTTTGGAAACACGATATATAATAAAGTTAAAGACAAAAACTAAAAATATGTTGTTACAAAAAAAAAAAAAAAGCTGGTCTTCCGTCTTCAATAACATCGCCATTGATTTACAAATTGACAGAAATTTCATTTTCTTCTACAACCTGTAGGAATCTATTGCTATTGCTAGGCACAGAGTCCCCGGGCCTCCATCCACCGACTCTCCTTATCGGGAGGGAACAGGGATCATGATCACCATAATTATCTTAATATTGTGTACATAGGTATGTATTACCTATATACATCATCATCATCAACAGTCTGTACAAATCTGTCTGTCTGTACAAAAGAAAAGAAAATAAAATGTATTTATCCCCCAAACAATACAAAAGTTAAACAAAAATAGTAATAAACACTAAACAGATACTTAACATAATATAACACAGCGTAACGAAAAACAGACAAACTAAATAGGTACGTCATTTTGTGTTGCGTGGAATGAACTGGGTCCCCGTCTCAGAATTATGCTGCGCCAGAACCTAGGGGTCAGTTGCAGCGCAACTAAAAAGCTCCGTAACGGCTAAATCGATTTAGATGAAAATTGAAACAGGTGTAATTTGTGATTAAGATCAACACATATTACTTAATATCCGTGTATCGCGCGAGCGGAGCCGTGAGCAGATGCTAGTGATGTCATATAAATGATTGAGGCAGTCCCGCTCGCTCTCATCTGTCGCGGCGATTGATGTAACATAATCACATTAGCAGATAAACTCAAGGATTACGTGAGGTAAACCCGATGCGGAGAAACATCAGATCGGAGACAGAGCTGAACGAAGCAGCTCATTCAGTGGTGTAAGTGCAAATAATACTATCCAATAGGCATTCATAAATAAATAATGCTGGACATTTCACATCATCATCATCTAGCTCTAAAGTAAGCAGAGCTTGTGTGATGGGAACTACATGACTGATAAAGTAACAGACACTGTTCCATCAGTGTGTTCCATAAGTCATCGCATGAACGCGCGATGATAAGATGTTCTGCAACAAGCAGGTACCTAATGGAGGTTAGTTAAGCTGACGATAGAGACATACTTGCACTTGTAATCGTCATGTTAAACGTTATGTGAAGTCGAATCATAAATGAAATTTGTGTGAAGTTCGGTTTCAGCGTTGTTTTATGGATTACGCTAGCTTTCTAGGAATTGTTAACAAATGGAAATAAGTCAATTTCAAATTTGTTTCGTGTACCAGAAATTGAAGTGTGAAGAACATGGAAGTGACTGTGGCTGTGGTTGTTTGGTTTCAAATAATATTAGTGGCAAAGCTCAGAACTGCCTGCATTGCATAATCCTACCACAACTAGTTCTCGCCGGCTTATGGAATGCACACCGTTCGCTGCCTCGCTCTAATCTCCAAGCCAGAGCCGCGGCCGAGGCGCGCTCTAACCTACTCCACAGCTTCACATCAGATTCAACTTACTTCAACTCGGAACTTATTACCAACAACAAACTTTTAAATATTCTAATATACTTGTTTAGATTCGGAAGGCCATCATGAAGATTAGAGGGATCGTTTTCAGAAGTATTAGAGCTTCTTGTGAACTCATCCGGGAAGTACTATCACGATGCCTATTTCTGCCCCTAAGCAGTAATGCTTGCATTGCTGTGTTCCGGTTAGAAGGGTGTGGGTGCCGATGAAATTCTGTAATTTCAGGCACATGTGATTTTTCACCCGTTATATCTGAACACGCAATCATGTACGCATCCATTTTTACGGTAACCGCTTACCAACGAGACGGCCGTATGCTTAACTTGTATAAAAAATCAAAAAGGGAATCGATAAATTAGAATAACTACCGTAAATAAATAAATAAATAATATATTACTTATTTGGCATTAGTACATAATAACATTATAATGTTGCTATTTGCCAAACTAAGTTTGTAAAATCTTGTATCTTGGCAATTATAAAGCTCTTAGCCGATACATTCTGATTGCTAAATCAAAGGAATGACTCAATAAAACAATAGAATAAATAATTTATGACAATAACACTCAAAATATACATTATACTAAGAAAGAACAAAAAGGATCAGAAGGCATAAGCCCTTAAGAATAAGAGAAAACACCATGAAATCATGTGAATAGCTCATCGAGCCTCAGCCGAGCCCCTTCTAAGGGTTTCGGTGTTCTGCAGAGAAGTTACGATCTGATAAATCAGTCCGTGAACGGGGTCAGCGGGCCAAGGGTAATCCCAGTATCAATAGGGGCCCGGTGGAGCCCTGCGCGGCGGCGGGGCGGCGGCGCGGCGGGGCGGCGGCGGCGGGGCGGGGCGGCGGCGGGGCGGCGGCGGCGGCGGTGCCCGGACACGGGACTAATGTATGTAGGGCTATTAGTATAGTTATTGATACAATATGGGTATCGAGAGATATTGTGTCCATATTATATGGTGATATTCTAGGTAAGTGTTGACCAAGTTTTCGAATATTAATAGGTGTCCAATATTCATACTAAACTATCCCGAACTTTATTAATTATGATAGTATATTTGATGACCTCTGTGGCGCAGTGGGCGAAGACCCACCTGAGATGCAGAAGGTTGCGGGTTTGATTCCCGCCGCGAGACAAATGATTGTATTATCTGCAAATATTTGTCTCGGGTCTCGGTGTTTCCTATTTATAATAAATATGTATTGTACAGTATCTACGCATGTACCAAAATTAGGTTGTTATGTAGACAGGTTACCTACTATTTGTCCATCGATAGCAGTCGACCCTACCTCCCCGAAGTGCTCCGTAGCGTCCTGGAGCACCTCACTTAGCACCTCACTAAAGCTCGGGGCACTTTAGCACTTCAGATACTTGCCACTTGTCAGAGCCTGGCTGCTCATTAGTCCCCATTATTGGGATCATGAACCCTCTTTGAATCTCGTGAACTTAAAAAAAAAACATTTATTTATTTATTTAGTAACATATTTACATTGTCATTACAGTGCAGCACCAAAGCGACAAAGAAATATAAAAAGGGATACAAAAAACACTTACTTACTAAACATTAACACTCAAATATAATTACACCAGCAAGCTACTAACTATAACTTTCCACATTCCTATGAGTCCTATCCAAATATGTTAAAACCGCATCCCTGAATTTTGGCAAGGACATATCAACATCCTCATCTGCACATAAACTATGAATAGCGTGAAGGGTCCGTGTGAACGGGGACTTGCTCAGGAGGTTAGTTCTCGCCCTCGGAATCGCAAGCAGCCTAGCTCTTCAGCGCGCGTATACATACTTGTTAGGTACGTACAGTCCTATGTACATTAAAACCAGAGGGTTCTGTATCATGCCTCTAATCAAACTAAAAATGTACCTTATTAACATAATTTCCCTTCTAATTTCAAGTTTAAAATACCCTACCATACCTAGAACGAATAAAGTGGGATACATTAGTGGGAAAAATGTGTGAACTCCGTATAACTTTCAATAAAGAAACCTTAAATATTTATTCTGCATTTTCTCCACCATACCACTGTACTTTTTTTCATGAGGGCTCCAAATCATGGCTCCACACTCCAACCTACTTCTAACTAGCGCATTATACAGTACCTTAATGGTGGCGATATTGTGAAAGTCACCAGATTGTCGCAATATAAATCCCAGATTTCTGAGAGCCTTTTTACAAATATCGACTACATGGCTTCGAAAATTTAGTTCTATGTCCATTTGAATGCCGAGGTCACGAACAGAATGCACACGATCTATACCATCTAAACCCAGCGAATAGTCATGTATAACAGGATTTTTTGCACGGCCGTAGGTAATAGTACAGCACTTGGATGTATTAAAAAAACATGTTTGTTTTAGTGTTAAATCACACTTAAGGAAAATCACTCCCACACATTAAAATAGCGTTTCTTAAGTTTCGAGGAAAATAAAATGATACAGCTAATAATAGATCGTGTATTTCCAGAGACCCCAAACATTGCATTTGCATAAACGTGGTAATAGAGGCAGAGATCAGAGTTGTAACAAACAGCCTCTTGGAAATCCTATGAACGCTTAATGTGACTGCAATTCATACTGTCTTACTGAATACGACATCAAGGACCGGCTCGAGACCGCTGACCTTCATATGAGGGACCACTAATAGGTACTCGGTTCCATTTGATATTTTTTTAGTATTCCGTACCAAAAAAGGTATCTGTATGTAAATGATTTTATTAATATTTAGTTATATTTTAATGAACAATAATTATCACGGTACACTCAACCAAAAGTCACAACTAATGTTTTTTATCATTATAATCACTGATCTCATTTAGAATCACCGGTTTATTCTTCTATTTTTAGGGTAAAATATTTTTTGTAAGTCTAATGGCAGAATTTAGCGATACGAAAAGTTTATTAATTTACCATCTTAATGTAACACTCAATAAATTAATAGTACATTATTTGATTTGATTTAATAAGTTTATTTACGTTGGTTTTTTCCCAGAGAATAATATAATATTTAAATAAAATAGCCATATTCAATGAATAATTTCATCTATCTCTGTAAGAATAACGTGACGTTATGGTCTTAGCTGACACAGGCCGGAGTGCACAGTGCACATTACCTACATCACATTACCTACATCACATTACCTACATCACATTACCTACATCACATTACCTACATAATTGCAAGTGATGTGGGAAACTACAGCGGCTTCTTTTAAGCTTTCACAAGCGGACGCGCGATACGCATGAGCGGCCAACACAGATCGTTAAATTCAATGAAAAAGACGGAATAACTTACTCACAACATTTTGTATTTTATGTTATTTATGTTATAGGACGGGTTGTTACTAGGACTTCTGAGCCTAATTTTAGTTGCAAATAATTTTTAGAAGCAAACAATATTAGTCCACCGCTTTGGTGTGCGCCCTGACCCAATAGCTCTACAGCTCAATATATAAAATAAATAAATAAACACCCAACATACATATATGTATCATACATAGTACTGACCCTAAGCTAAGATTTCCTGTGTCGTAGGTATCAGGAACTACGAGCCCTTGGTACCAAAACACAGACCGAACAAATATCTGCAGAACATGCAAACATTTGTCCGGCTGGTCTTCTTCCATGCTATGTTTGAACTTTACAATTTGCCTCTTGTAATGTTGATGAGGAGTGTGGCTGGCTCCGGCTACATCCAGCATCCCTGATTATGAAATGAGCATTAATGAGCGGAGCCAGCACAATGAGCTCTCAGCGCACGCGTAATGACGTGTGCCGCTGATTTATGTGCCACTTACACTGTTGGCCTCTAATTATTCACTGTTTCATCTCCTTTGCACTGTACCCATCCAGAGCACAGTGAGGCGTTGAAATATTTTACATACATACTATCAATTCGAAAAACAACGTTTTGTTCCTCGATAAGTGCGAGCAAAATATGTATTAATTTCGATTTGTACAGCTCGCAGATCACTGTCAGAGTTGTAACATGAGATCGAACGACAAAATAATATTGTATGAATTGACTGGCCGGTGAGAGGGCGGAAGGCGCAAGACACCGACGACGCGCCGACGACAAGACGCGACGACGCTGCCTAAATTAAAAAAAAACTTGACTACTTAAGAATCCTTCGCTCCGCTCTGGATTCAAAATATCGCCCTCGCCGTAAAAATATTATTTTGCTCCGTCATGGTACAATCTATTAGCACCAATCTGAATGAGATGGAATTCTTCAAAGTAGTTTGAACGGGTTATGACATGATATCAATATCTACTCCGAATTATATTTCAGACATCTCACATCTAAACTAGAGGCTTCACGTTCCAGCGTAGGCAAGGAACGCGTCTGTTCAGCAGTGGGCGGCACAAGTTAGTAGGCATTTAGATAGTTACATAAAAGCAAGCATCCCGCCCTGCTGTTACTCGTATACGCACATACAATACGTTCTATAAAATAAACCACCAAAATAACGCCGACTTCATCACCGCACTAACTTTAATTCATTCGTCATCAACAAAACATAGAATAAATTAATATTTCCCGCGCCAAGAGGAATTATTACGTAATTTAATGTGCGGAACCACTTAACAATCGGCGTCTGAAGTGCGTACCTACTGAGCACGCTGCCGTAACGTCTCGCAAACTCCATCGTTACAATTCAGACATTACTTCTACGGAACAAAGCTCTGTTTTGTATATAATATGAAAATGAAAGCGATTGAGCTAAGTAGGCAGTACGTACTTTGAAACTCATTTTGTTCTGTGCGGTGTTGGGGTCGGCGAAAGTTGTACCAAAGTATGTGTTGGAATAGCTGCTGCACCTTGCCAACACACTGCAAATGCACTAAAAGAAACGCTTATATATCAATCTAAGAAAAACAACTATTAAAAAATATTGAACGAAAGGATTTGACGATCTCGATGGTGCGCGTGGCGTGTCGGGCGAGTGGCCGGCTGAGACGCAAGAGTTCGATTCCCGCTGCGAGAACAACGTTTGCATGTTCTGCAGATATCTGTTCCTAGTCTGGGTATTCTGGTACCACGGTACTCGTAGTCCCTGATATCCACGACACAGGGAATCCTAGTTTGGGGGACTATGTATAGTGACTATTGGATGTTTGATAATTTACGAGTTCACTTTGATAATATTCAATTTCAATAGTTAAAGATAGTTAAAGCTAGATTAAGCAATGAGCATTGAAACGATTAGTTACGTATACCTACCTACTAGTTCGACTCTACTATCTCATATTTTATGTTTGAACATGAAAACAAGCCTAATGTACCTACTTTATTATTTTCTACCGCAAACTCGTTGAATGCGCCAAAAATCCCCATCCACTAATGGATGTAAATTGTAACTGGCGGCGCCGACGCGCGACGCCGCGAATTAAAAGCAGAACAAACAGTATTACATTACTGAACGTGCACTTTGTGAGAGCACTGTTTAGTGCAGCGGCACCGCGAGTGCCGCCCCGGTGCCGCCCCGGTGCCGCCCCGGTGCACTGCCCCCACTACTTTAATTACCTATTTAATTCACTTATGCAGCAGGATATACTCGTAACATAAAAATAAGAAGTTCTAATTTTCCCACTGTTGAAGCGGTTATGTACTTTTGGTTACTTCAACCGATAACTCTACACATTTTTTTAACAACTAAATTGGTAAACAAGCAAGTATGCCTAACTATCGGTAAGCAGGTTACCGTAACCTATGGATGCTTGTGACACCAGAGGTATCACATGCGCATTGACGCTGAGACATAAATGTGTGATAAGTCTGATGTGCCTCGCGCGCATTGCTTGCCGGCAGGAATAGATATGATGTGATGACTGACGAGCTCTTTCATACAGTAAGCTTATGAATTAAAACACATTACCACTTACGTCATGTCAGCCTACATGACATTACGACTTGATAGCCGTTGCCTTTACTCAGGATCCATAATTCCACGCAACCAAGGGATACTGCTGTGACGATGGATTGCGAAACGTGATTTATTTGATTTAGTGCGACGCGACGGGACGCGACGCGACGCGACGTGTCTCGCAATCTCATAAGTACGTGCTTCAAGTATGTAGATACCTAGCTACCCACTTCAAGCACATGCAGTAAGACAAATGATCAGCTCATGTCAAACATGTAGTAAAACTACATGAAAGACGTGCTATATCATTAAAAGAAGACTCACACACTCAATGAAACCGTTCTTTCATTGAGTGGGCAGGGTGGTAAGGTTTTAAATTAGGTTTTATAAAACACCTAATTTAAAAAGGGCGAGAACTAGGTTCCTACATTTTTTTATTATACCCGTTAAATTTTGCAATAGTCCTTCCTTTCAGAGCGACTCTATGCGATCGCGCGCCCCCTCCCTTCTGGAAATTATAAACATCGAAACCATGTTTGTGCACTAAAGTAGTGATCTACTTACACAAAGATGATTGTCATACTACGAATACTTTTTACTTAGTTCACAATAGATACTTCGTTGTGTTTAAACTTTAAGATTTATTATTTATCAATGAATTACGTTTAGTTTACGTTAACTTTAAATGAAAACTCGCACATTATTCTCCGGCCGTGCCTAGCGTTAAGCCGTTTTATTATGTTTGAACAGCATCCGCGCCGTCAGCCTGGAAGAATCGCTGCTGAGCTAACGACAACGTTAGCTATGCTTATTAATTTCGAACTCTGTTCCCCTTGGAATAAGACCGAAAAATTGTAGGATTTTGTTGATGAACTTTCCTAGGCGTCTTGAGGAAAACAGAGAGGGAAATTAGGGCCGCTTTTATATCTCGAGTGGACGGCAAATTGTAACATTCATTATTTAAGCATACCTACTTCAGATATATTATGTACTTTCGTTTCTTACGAAATTACTAACTAGACTTTTAAAGCGAATTATGTATTATAACTTAAAAGCGAATCTTTATACTTTAATGATGTGAATTTTTATTACAGTTTAAAAGTTATTTGTACTTGTAGACAAATTATTTTATTAATTCATTTATTTCAGATTATTACAAATCCATAGGTATACATACAAAACATTTAAAAACACATATTACTAAAGAACCCCTATAGGTTTCCTTCGCAAACATTTTGAAATAGGGGGTGCGTGAGTAGTGAGACCAAACGCTCTGCTCTGATTCTAAACACGTCACAGTGTACATACACACAGTGTGTGTACATACCTACAAACATCACGACATCCGATTCCTTCCACAAATTAAATTGTAGCGACAACTGTGCTGTATTTACTCCGACAGGAACCTCAGATTGAGGAACTCAAAGGAAATTGCCGCCTCGAGGTACTGCTCGTTGATGTCTGTAGATTGCCGCAGGTGCCAGTAACCTTATATCATCAATTTCCTCCCATTCTGTGGGTGTCTTTGTTCCCTGGCTAATAATGAAATTGACAGTTCTCATTTTTTTGCTAGAAATCGTTAACTCTGTATTAATACTCTTATTCATAATCACTCGTAAACTTAGCAGGTCGTCAACTCTAACTCTGTCGTTTCTAACACTAGACAAAGGATAGAGGTAGACAACTTTAGGATGCTGCTAAAGTTGGTGAGTGATTATGAATAAGAGGGTAACTCCACACTAGTTATTAGTTAGTTAGACCCTTGCTGATGCCAATAATATGACTTTTACCTACAAAAAATAAACTATATGAAACAATACATGTTCGTTATCGTAGAATCTTCTAGTTCTATAAAGTAATGGAAACGATATGCGGCTAAATAGTAGATCAAGTTCTAACATACTGTGACGATTAATCATCGAATAACAGCTTTTAAACGGCAATATCTTTGAAATTATGGGCTCTTAACTAGAGTATTGGATCCTATAATGTATGAGGCGCGGTCACACCGAGAGCTCCGTACCGTCGAGCGTCGGGCGTCGGGCACCGGGCGTCGGGCGGGCGCCGCGCCGGTGTGACTCAGTCTAACGAATGACTACGATAACTCAACGCCCGAGAGCCGAGAGCCGAGTGCGGGAGGCCTGGCCGCCGCTGCTGCCACAGAGCTATTTACCGCTAGTGCTGCGAACGCGACATAAAACTGCATTTTTAAAGTTCTTACAAGAATTTGTAGCTGTTACCCGAGCTAGGACTCTTGCATTCCGAATCTAATTGCTTTAAAAATTCTCAGCAGAACGAGATTGCAGCGAACTGAACCCGAATCAACTAACTCTTGATAGAGCCGACCTGAGTCAAATGTAACACCTATATTATAACGTATAATGAGTGACCACACTATCCATTTGATGTACCTATGATCGAGGATTAAGGATGGTTTGGCTCTCCTATAAGTAACGTGGCTAAAAGCGCATCGAGGTAAATGTTCGTTCAAACTAGCAATCTGTCCCCGTCTGTTCCTGGACTGTTCCACTAAATCCACTGGAACATAAATTAACTTGACAGAGATTTGTAATATCCGAGCGTTGCTTAAATCATAGCTACCTGTCTGCAGAGCTACTGGCAGCGCCTTTAAACTGAGCTTACTTTAAAAGGAGCACTCTTAAAATGAATTTACTTAACGTCGTTAATATTTCAGCGTTCGCTTCAAAAATTTTCCGGGCATCCGACAAAAAATTGGTCGAGGTTCTAAATTGTGCTGTTTTATAATCTTATACCGGTCTGATCTGAGCGTAGGCAAGATTATTTATATTTATTCATAGAAATCTGTCAAGATGCTTAACTTTAGTGCAGACAGCGGACATTACAATACTAGCTCATGCCCGAAACAACAATAACCCGTTTGTTATTTTCAATAAATTGAGTTAGATATGTAACAGCTTTCATTTGTACCTAGGTAATTAGGTATCATGTTTCCTAATATTATTATCAAAATGCTAAAGTGAAAGTTGACCAAACTGTTAGTTTCTGTGATGTATGTAGCCGCCCCGCGCTGCACTCAGTCGCAAGGCAGGTATTAACAAACTACTTAGCAGTTCCAGCATATTCGCGGCGCACTAAAACAATAGCTTCTAGAACTTAGACTGCGTGTTCGGTGAGAAGCTGCAGCGGGTGGCAAGCCGCAACCGCATGTTGATGGGTTATGTGATGAGAAATTTCCGCTTCCGCTCCCTAGCTCATCGAAATGGCAGCCTTCTGGCGAGGCGGTGGATTTACGTAAAGTCCCCGCCGTTCGCTATCGTGCGTATAACTTGTGCAACGCAACTGATGATGTTCGTTTGAATGAACAGCGCGCTGAACCGCCGCCATTTTTCTTGCTGCTAGTTTAGTCCTACACTGGCCACAGAGTAGCACAACAATGTTTGCCGAACATACTGAAACAACAGAATGGTGATTTGGCCACACACCACACACTGGTACTTTTGGAAAATTCAGAGAAGCGCCGTTGGGACTCGTTGAGGATTCTACAAAAAACTGTAGTTTGTTTGCTCGTTCCTTTTCTTAGTTTAAAGCTTAGTACTAAATTCTTAGTACTAAATTGTGTTCCTACATTTTTACTTGACAACACTGTGTTCATTGGTTGAAAGTTTTCTAGGTTTATTTGAAACAACCAAAACTAAAACAGTAGCCAGTCACCCGTAACATGACATATAATTGTTTTGCTAGATGAGAAGAACCACATACACCTCTTGTTGGTAGACTATACTTCATAGAGGACATTTTATCGATGAGATTCCATGCAACTATTATTACATCCTTTATTTACCAAAGCTTTCTGAAGCAGACCTATTCGGTCTCATTACGAAACGTGGTCTAAACTCGAGTTGAACTCAAGTTCTGTCAGATCCACTAAACCATGGTTTAAATATACCTTATCGAAAAAAAGTATTATTGCAAAGCCACTACAATTTAAAAATAAAATAAAACCGCGGGATGACCGTTTAATTTAAAAAACATTTCTAAACCAAAATAAAAAAGAAAAACATAATTTTGATTGGCTACCAAAAAAAAGTAGGTCCTCAAAAAGAGGTTGAGTTATGATAGAAATAAACTAGGTGACCGCCTGGTTTATCGTTCAGCAGTTATTTGTAGTTAAACCTCTTTTTGAAATGTCACATAGACTGTCTGCTATTATATTATAGCATTCAATTTTAAGCCTTGTTTCGTTTGCACAACAATTTGTCTTGAAAATCAGGAATCAAAGGTCTAAAAGATAAACCACCGATTTAAACCACCTTTCGTAATGAGACCCATTCGGTCTCATTACGAAACGTGGTCTAAACTCGAGTTGAACTCAAGTTCTGTCAGATCCACTAAACCATGGTTTAAATATACCTTATCGAAAAAAAAGTATTATTGCAAAGCCACTACGGTCGACAATTTAAAAATAAAATAAAACCGCGGAATGACCGTTTAATTTAAAAAACACTTCTAAACCAAAATAAAAAAGAAAAACATAATTTTGATTGGCTACCAAAAAAAGTAGGTCCTCAAAAAGAGGTTGAGTTATGATATAAATAAACTAGGTGACCGCCTGGTTTATCGTTCAGCAGTTATTTGTAGTTAAACCTCTTTTTGAAATGTCACATAGACTGTCTGCTATTATATTATAGCATTCAATTTTAAGCCTTGTTTCCTTTGCACAACAATTTGTCTTGAAAATCAGGAATCAAAGGTCTAAAAGATAAACCACCGATTTAAACCACCTTTCGTAATGAGACCCATTGTGTTTTTCGGACAAAATAAAATGTCTGACAGAGTTTGTCAAAATGTAGTAGGTTTCCATCGCAACGGAAGGCCTCAATCATAAACGGCAGTATGTCCGGAGCGGTTGTGAGGCGCGGGAGGAAGTGCCTCAGAGTCAGTAGTCACGACTATTTTTCAATTCATAAATTGCCTTCGCTTTATCAAGTTCCGGTTTTCTTTCGTATTATCTCTCAGTAGGTGCAAGTTGGGCAGGGAAAATAGACTAGAACTATTTTTCCTACCCACCTTGCACCTACTGAACATAGAACCTACCTAGAACTGGACAGGGAAATAGAATACTTTTGGTAAAATCATAATAAGTATTATTAGCTATGCCACGGCCCCCCTCGGCCCCCGACCTACCGCGTCGCATCGCCCGCCCGTTTTCGCTTAGCGTTCTTTCTGACTTTTTTCTTTTTGGCTCTTAGGATTTTTCCAAAATCTTTCTGGTACATTCAGAGATGAGTGCGTTCAAATAAAAAACAAACAAACTCTTTAGCTATATGATTAGTAGTATAGAATATGTCATAGGCAAGTGATCGAAAGGCAAGGCTTCAACCGTCGAACCCTTGAACTTCAACGCCATACTAAAGAACTTCCACTTGTTTCCTTCAGGAGTACGCCATACCCTCATACTATACATTACGTGATGGGGGGCAACTATAGCACTTTGGTTGAACTATCAATATTAAATAATTTACACGCTAGAATACTGAACTTTATTTATATTAGCTTCTGCCCACGGCTTCACCCGCGTGGTACCCGGATAAAAAGTACTCTATGTGTTATTCTATTGTACAAGCTATAATATTGTAAAGTTCCATCAAAATCCGTTCAGTAGTTTTTGCGTGAAAGAGTAACAAACATCCATCCTCACAAACTTTCGCGTTTATTATAGTAGTAGGATTGCCCATCCCTTAAGGATTTTGATCTTAGTAAATACAAAATTGTAATGGATTCAATGAATAACAATTAATTATAAAAAGGCGAGTAATCCGTTGTTAATTTCATATAATGTCGGTCTCTATGGATTCAATGACATTAGAAGGTTACCACCTCTCTCTAGCTCAAGGCTTGCTGGAAGAAAACTCTTTTTAGGGTTAAGCTCGCCTTTGTACATGTCATTTCATTCAACCTTTTTGTAAGTGTTTATTTGTGTGTACAATAAAGGATAAAGAAGATGCGATGGATAGTTAAAGTGCACCTGAAAGGCATCATCTTGGTTTAGCACTCCGCACTCCGCACTCCGCACTCCGCACTCCGCACTCCGCACTCCGCACTCCGCACTCCGCACTCCGCACTCCGCACTCCGCACTCCGCACTCCGCACTCCGCACTCCGCACTCCGCACTCCGCACTCCGCACTCCGCACTCCGCACTCCGCACTCCGCACTCCGCACTCCGCACTCCGCACTCCGCACTCCGCACTCCGCACTCCGCACTCCGCACTCCGCACTCCGCACTCCGCACTCCGCACTCCGCACTCCGCACTCCGCACTCCGCACTCAGCGCCAATTTAATCAGTTTGTGCGTCGCGAGAAGGATAAATCACAACACATGACCTAGTTTAATACATTTCTTGAGTCTCTTCATAATAATGATGCATAAATATTATATATTCACAAAAACAATGTCCAGCATTATTATGATGTAGGTCTAGCCTAGTAGGTCTAGGGTGACTAGCTGTACCCGCGACTTCGTTCGCGATTGCAATCGCTTGATGAGATGATGAAGTTTTTTAAAGTTTTACGGGAAAAACCAGTGTTCAATCTAAAAATATGAAGCATATCTATCGAAATATGAAAGTCACATCTTTTTGCCAGTTTAGCCTAGATCTGCTGGATCTGTGGTATCTGTGTGATACCACTTGCTATTTATAAAAACACTACTGAATTAGAAGACAAAATATTACAAATTGTGAACCACTAATTTTCACATAACATCAAATGCAAGTACCAGATTAACACTAACACCTTCTTACATCAAATAACTCTTCTTTTTTCTTGCCTTGCATTTTGAAATTATTTTTAATTTACTGGAAATATCTTAGCTAAGGATAATATTCTGTAAAAGGCTTTGAAGCCGCTTCAGAAGGCACGCCGGCTTATTAATCTATAGAACTTACGGAAGCCTTCCTAGTTTATTATAATTTTACCTTACCTGAATGAGCTACAAAGCTACTACTGATATAGCCAGTAGTTTTTCGTTGCCTTTCTTTATATGACATCCATTTATACCAGGTTTTCATACTTTGGAATGTTCCATCCAACACCACACTTGAACATCTGATTAAAATACAAAATTATTCATAGTTCCCCCCTTGATTCTTATGTCTTAGTCCTTTTCATGTCGGTAGTCATCCAGGTCTTAGTAGTTTCTTATACACACAGCGGACTGACATACGCCGAGGTATCACGATCAGGATTTCTTTTTTCTTTTTGCAAACGAAACCCTGAATATTGAAGGGTTTCTGTAGATATATAAGGTGCGTGCAGGTACATTCACGTACACAGAGCGTAGCGGTACCTCAGAACTTCTTCATTGTTGGGCCGTGTCGGCGGCGGCCGGGCATGCAACAAGGGCGGCCGGACACGGATTCCGAGCCGGAATGTTATTTTTTTTGTTTGGTGCTTCGCAAAGCGGACATCTGAGAGGTTAGCATGCTATATCAGATGTTTCACGTTGCCTGCAGGACAATAAAAAGGCATCATCACAGCGCAACATTAAGGTACGAAACTGAGATGTACGGACCACTCATTTCAATTCATGAGTACAGAGCACTGTAGGTACGTTGCCCTGCATGAGGGGTTCCCTGCTCGTGGACTATGCATATTACTGCACTTCCTCTCCGTAAGCGGATTTGCTCAAACCGTTAAATGTACCTCTATTTTGGTTCTCTGAATTTCCTGTTCTTATTTTGTTATAACCTTGTTTCCGTGGATGACAGACAGTGTGTTTCTATTTGTTCGCTTTATCTACGAAATTAATCTTGCTTGTATAATTAGCATATAGTTTTCAAACGCAAGGTTAGTAGTATACACACTGTTGTCTATCTCCAAACATATTATGTAACACGTCTCTTTTATAGGCTCAAGGTTTCACAATTGGTGCAAAGTTTTCGTATTCTTCAATGAAATCACTTACTATGCTGTCTTTTTTCACGCTGATTGATTAGACAACAAATTGGACTTCGTTATAAAAATCCCTCATCTGCTCAAAGAGTAAAAAGCTTGGGGTGTGAGTATCCAGGTAGGGTTTAATTGGTTGAGTATCCTTCAATCTAGATCATATAACCCAGCGATCCGTGACAAACCACGACAATTTCCAAGAAGAGTGATCAAAAGCCATCTGCAGGAGTTCGTCACTTCTCTCGCACTACTCAAGGAAAGTTAGGCTGAGACACTGTAAATAGATACAGGTATTCAGCAATTTTTGTAAACGGGCTGCACATTGATGGACAACTCACTCGAAACTTGCCTAAACAGGATTTTCAATTACACATCGACGTTGTCAGTGCGTCTTCATGACGTTTCTTTTTAACTAGCAAAGTGGTGTTTGTCTGAACATGCTCCACTGATTGTAGGCTACACTGTATCGCGGTGCGCTTTCAAAGACGAGGCATGTAATAGTCTGGCAGAGAACGTGGCACCACGATGCAATACTAAATAGAGAACTGCTGTTTCGAACATGTCACCTTCGGTTAACTCAGCGAGTTGATCTTACTGAGTATTGATGATTACATTCTGCCTTTAAAATCATTTGTTCCAAAGTATGAACTTTTCTCGTAAGATTTAACACAGACTCACACAGCTCTTGAAACACTTTTGCATTTAGCTTCCGTAATATTCCACAAATATGAACTAAAAAGAACAATGAAGCGATGTGTTTACAGTCGTTAGACTACGACTATAATCGACACAACTATCATAAATCTTCCGAGATGAATCCAAGGAGTTATTTCAATATGTACCTCTATTGATTGATTACATAGGTACTCATCATTATTAGCCTCTACACTTTTAGGATGTGATATATCATGCATTCAGGCATCTCGCGTCGATGTCGCGCGCGGCGCAGGTTGTTAGCTGCTCCGTCTCCAGTGGTGAGTGAAACATAGAATGTGTTTCATGTCAAAAGTTAGTTATTCTAGATTTGAAACAGTTCGGTTCAGAATTGGCTTTCTTCGAATTGGAAATCGTATTTGCAAATAACTCAACATTTCCTGGTTTATTTAAAGTTCCGTTGTTCCATTTAAAGTTTCCGGAAACACGTATTTCTTTTACGGCCCGCGACGGCCTCAATTAGAATTGGCACGATGAAAATTAACTTTCAAATTGGAAAAGATTCCAGCTATGGATGTATGCCGCATTTTAACTATGTTTTTATACACTAACATAAAGATAGATACGAAATGCTTTATCGCATAAGATAAAATCCAGTACATATTGCTAATTAGCATTTTCTTCCAGCTAAACTTTGAGCGAAGAAAAGAGTGAGGCACATAATATACCTTTTCATATTTTTCATGGGACCAGTATGCCACCGAGCTATAATTATGGTGTTGGTGTGACTGAAAATTAACCAGTGTTAGGTATATCGGTTACTTGACGTCATAGATTCATTAAGTACCTATGTGAGTATACTAAGTCTAGTGTTATTCACCATTATTAAATGTAAAAAACCCCGTCATGTATATCCATGACCGATTATTAATAAATAAATAATGCAGGACATTTTACATACAGTATCATATAGTCCCAAAGTAAACAGAGCATGTGTTATGGGAACTACATGACTGACATACTACTTAAATATATATTCTCATTTACATATCTGCCTTTTTGCAGATATGTAAACTGAGAACAGACAAACAAACACACTCATAAGGCAAACGTATATGGGTTCCTTCGTCGCGTGTAAAACAAAGTTTATATAACTATTAGCCTCTGCCCACGGCTTCGCCCGCGTGGTACACAGATAAAAGTAGTCTATGTGTTATTCTGATGTATCAGCTATATTACTGTAAAATTTCATCAAAATCCATTCAGTAGTTTCTGCGTGAAAGAGTAACAAACATCCATTCTCACAAACTTTCGCGTTTATAATATTAGTAAGATATAGCTAGTCGGTTAAATGCCCTACAAGTCATACATATCTTAATGATTGAATCGGTGCCTTGTAGCCCAGATATCGCTGTGATCAAGTGCGGAAGTTCATTATCGTCCGCCCCGCCCGCCCCTAAGAACCCGCTACCTGCCGCCCCGCACCGCCCCGCGCCGCCCGCCCCGTACGCATTCATCATCCGAGCGGATGCGATCTGAAGGATGGAAAACCCATAAAAAACCCTATTTGCTTACAAATCCCCTCTAAGATAACCCCGTCCGGGATAAAGTGTAAGATCACACCCTGGCCGTATGGAAACACATTATTTTTTTATAGTCTTAGGTGCGTCTCGCGGGACGGAGGGATTACCCGCGCCTTGATACTGACAGTATCACCAGCGAAGGGATTACGTTATTTATTGCGTGTGAAATACGCTATACTTTTATAGAAAATTAGTGCTCGAATTCAGGCAAAACAAAGAGGTCAGTTTGTTGAGTGAACGGAAACGGCCGGCAGAGCTGTGTCGAGAGCTCGCGCGCCGCCGCCGCCGCCGCCGCCGCCGCTGCCGCCGCCGCCGCCGCTGAGCAGCATTATTTATTTAAGCCTTTTATAATAGTTTAACATTAATTTATACTCGTAATTTTATCATACAAAATATATTTTAAAGTTCATCCCACTGCTGGGTAAAGGCCACCCCCTTCTTTTTCCATTCTTTCTTATTCTTTGCTGTTTGAGAGCACAGTACTCCTTCATAATCATCAATCTCGTCTCTCCACCTTGTATTAGGTTACTCTTCTTCTTTCATTTCTGATTGCTGGCTCTTGCCACGTGACCTGCCCAATTCCACTCTCCTGTTTTATCTACTCTTACTACATCTTTAAACTTGTTTTTCTGCCACAAATCCTTTTTCGAAATTTTATCTAGTAATTTTATTCCTAAAAGGCTTCTCTCCATCTTTGTTTGCGCCATTTTAAGTTTCTTTAACTGATTTTTATTAAGTGCTCATGTTTGGCATCCGTATGTGAGCGTTGGGATGATACAACTATTGAAAGTTTTTATTTGCTGAGCAGCATTAACTGCAAACTAAATAGGACTCAAATGAGTTGTCACAAGCGCGTTAGGGAGCCGACTCACTCTTTGTACGTTCTCTTGAGTTTATTGAAGCGATTTTGCCATAAACTGCGAATGATATGGGGCAATATCAGCTACGTTGTGGAAGGAACTCCGTATTGTCTTGCAATATAATCTGATCTCAGGAAGCTGTCGTCTCCAGCTTATGAGACGTGCGGTGTATGTGCTGGTACGAAAAAGCAAACTTGTTGAGAGCGGGGATATTGGATAAGCGACTCGCAAGGCAAGGGAGGAGAGGGATCGGAAAGAATGACGTACCTATAGCACTATTCTTAAGAGTAGAAGAGATTTTGTGAAAGGGCTCGTCCGGGAAAGTGCTACCACCATGTCTATTTCTGCCGCCAAGCAGTAATGTGTTCCGATTTGAAGGGTATGATTGCCGGTGAAATTACTGGTACAGGTGAGTGACCGCTTACCACCAGGTGGGCTCTAACTTTGTTTGCCTCTTCAGTAGTATAAAAAAACGGAGGCTAATTATCCAACCGCGCAGATTGAAGATGATTTCAAGGACAACAATCTCATATAATGTCACAGTTTTAAGCGGAGCGCAGGCCCGTCATGAAACTTCCTGCCATTTAAAAATGTCACCGCTTATGCTGATGAACCTACTTTTCCGGCCTCTCATAACACTCTAAAACTAACTTGATTAGTGCTCTGTTTTTCTACAAACCATCCAAATAAATTAGATAGGTATGTAGAAATGCAAAAATTTCATAAAATAAATAAATAATGCTGGTATTTTTTCACACAACATCATCTAACTCCAAACTAAGCAGATCTTGATATACTATTATATACTTTTTTTTGTTATTCATAGAATACAAAAAACATACATATAATATGTATTATACATATATAAACCCAGACCCGAGGCAAATATCTTTGCCTCTACCTTCTACCTATACCTATGTACCTATAGGAGCAGGAGTATAACACTCACGTGGTAAATCATCATCATCCCTCGCTCGTTTCCTCATCTCGCTGCGGTCTCGCGACGGCCCTGTCCCTTGATAGAGCAATTATGCTTTGGCTTAATGAATATAAAACGCAGATTTTATGGCACCCATTCAGCTATTAAAAGCTTTTACCGTCGAGCATTATAACGCGGCTTATTTTCATGAAGGATACAGCTAAAGTGACTTTGCTATTCTTAAAATATTTCAGAATATTCGGTTGATGAGACATCGCATCGGTAACAACGTTTCAATATAATACGACGTGTTATTTGTTTTCTTTTTTGGTGCCGGCATTTTCGAAGGAATTACTTTCGCTGACAAGTCCTGTTTATAACTCTCTATGTTTCTCTGCAACATCCATATTCTTGTCGAGATTCAGCCAAATTCTGAAACGAGGTCAAATTACTAACATTTGATGTCAATTTAAGTAGTATAATATCGATTGTTGAAGCGAAAGATAACCTCGATGGCGCAGCGTGCGAGTAGCCAGTATCTCGTTACTTCACGACTCAAACAAAGCCATCGATACACAGATTAATAATTGTTTGCCACTCTGCTAATATATTCACTAATATATTAGCGATAGATCACTCTCGCTCATTCTTTGGCTAATAAATCTGTATAAGAAATTTTCCAACATCAGAAAGTGACTTTCCTTGCATTTGAGAATAGGGGGCGCTGCTGGTGTTTTCTTGTGTAAGTCGGATTAGCGGAAGGGGATATTAATTAGACGGTGTTATTTTGTCTGCGCGTAATTAATGCGGCTCCGAACGATTACCGGGAATTAGCGACGACGACGACGACGCGCCTTACCGAACTTAGAGAACTCTCCGGAAAGCGCCTGATACTCATATATTGTTGTTGTGAACTTCAAACGAAGGAGTATTTTGTAACTATCTACGAGTAACTACAAAGTATAAATCTTACCATCAGATGAGAATTCGATGCTACCATTTCCAATCTCCTACAAACTGTCAAATCCACAATTCACATCGATCGTCACCCGCAGCCGCAGAACCAGCTAACCACTTATCTCCATTACCTACATGCTGGAAATATATCAAACAGAAACACAGACAACATAGTGCAAGCTCGCGCCCGCCGCCCTCAAGCCCCGAGCCGCGGAAATCCGAAATCATTCCATATCGAATTGAAGCAGAGATCCCGCCGCCGCCGCCGCCGCCGATACAATATAAAACTATAGCTGTTACCTTTTATGCGATACCACGAAAAAGTGCAAAATACAAAGAGGTGGAAAGAAAATGGATGCAATTTATGTCGACTCCTGTAGAGGGCGACGCGATCACGGCGGGAGAGTCCGCAGCGACAGACGCGAGCAGAGCAACCTCTGCTGCTATCGAGATAAAGACTCGTATCGCTCGGCAGCGCGCTGCGCGGCGGGTGGCAGCATTAGGCGGATTTAGTGAAAAACACGAAGACGGGCGCGACGCGGCCGCGGCGGCACAGAGTCCCTGCGAGGTTTATTATTATGTAACCGCAGGCTCCGGTACAGGGTGGCCGAGAACAAAGCATGGCTGCTCGTGACGTTATGCCACGCTACATTCTAATAAACCGCGGGAGATATATGTATGTGATCGCACGACCATTCAATTGCTCCTATTTTTTGCGTAGAGATGCTTTGCCTGACTTTTTGTCTGTGACAAATCACTTTAGAGTGAAGAAAACTCCTTGAAAAACATTCGCCATCTGGTTATTTTGTTATCTAACATATCTAGGTAAGTGTTGAGTGACTGACAGGGTAAAAGGTTTTCGATGTAAACACACTTTTCATAAAATATTACCAAAATCAAGTTCCGAGTGAAGCCCCAAATTCAAGGCTTTCCAACGACTACGCTACGCGCCATTCGCTAGAGCTGCTAAAAGTTTCACGGCCGTTTAAACATAAAATTTCCACTTCTTTGACTTGTATTTCTTTGGCGAAGTCTACTGGCCAGACGATAATATTTCTACAAAATTGTGTAAATCTCTATTTTTACAATTAAACAAGAGATCGTGCTTTGCTAGAGGCCGTTGTGATTTGTATTTTGTTCATCTTTACGGAAACTTGCGGCATTACTCTTTGAAGTTGGAAAATTTGGAAATTACCTACATTAGAGGAAGGACAGATACGACTATTTATTTATTTGTAAAGTCGACATTAGAGTCTATAAGTAGATGTAACGGACCATTCACATTGAGCTTCATATAATAAGTAAGCAGTTACAATCGTTTATTAAGTTGTACGCAAATATTAATGTTGGTTGCTGATGGTCACTTGCCAACACGTGCATAGGATCTATGTTCAAAATGCGGTCCTGCGTCCTCCGCCCTGCGGCGAGCGAGACCGCATCTCACATGTATTTTCTTATATCCTCACAAAATACTGAGGAACAAAAACACGTCCCGAATGAAAGATGATTTGGAGCTACCTTTTACACTGTATGCACACTATCATACCTCCTTAATTGATCAGCACCACACTAAAGCTAACTAAATTGATCAGCACCACACTAAAGCTAACTAAAAGATCATAAAACAATAAGCAAGATTTGTTTGTTTCTTGATGCTTCAAGACTTGGTCGTGATCAACGGACGTGAATGATTATTTGAAAATAATTTTATCTATGCCAAAATAAACTCTGTAACAAGGCTGTAACATAAATTGTAAAAGTTCGATAATGTTGCCAAATTCCGAACATTTAACAAGCGGCTTAAATTTTCTATGTTAGCTAATTAGCTTTTCGAGTTTGAGCCGAATAAGAGGTCGGGAGCCCAGAATACGATCAGCTACTGAGAAACGTCGCTTAATAAACACTATGTACAGCTTTGCAATACAATGCAATAACTTTATTTGGTCGAAACTTAGGCGCAGACAGGTCTTATTAAAATCTGTTGTCTCTATAAGATACGAGTAGATTTAGTTATTGAATCTCAATTAAAACCTCACCGTCTGATATTCAGTCCATGCGAAATGGGCAAGTTTTCCATGCGTTAAATCATATCGATGGAGGATGGAGATTTTTGTGACAGATACATGATGGAGGTCATGTGTCTGTCACAAAAAATGTCATTCACATAGTACCTTATCTTCAGTTAGCTCATAGCTGTATCCTACTGTAACTACTTATTCTTTTTTATTTGTCGTGTCGTGTCGTGTCGGTCTCGGTCGGGTCGTCGGGTCGTCGCGTCTGCAATGCTATAAATCTCAGTTCAGTATTGAGGGCAAGTCTAACCGAACTTGTGGAACTGTCGCCAGTTTAGTCAAACTTCCGACGTTGAAAAGTGGTTTACCAATCATAATCGTTCGTCCATCTTTGAATAAACAGAGTGATTCAATAACGCAAATAGTTTTTACCGCGAGTAAATTGTTAAATATTAATGTTATATTATCAATATATTTGTAATTACGTAATGGCCTCGATTCTGTAGTACACTGACTAAACTAAATTTAAACTGTCGCTCTCTTTTACTAATAGTGCAAGCAAGAAAGAGATAGCTACAATTTTAGTGCTGTCAAATTAGTCAGATTTAAGTTTTCCATACAAATTTAGTCGTGATATCAAAACATGCTGACTATAAACACGAAGACAAGCGGCACGTTAACTGATTTGACAGCAGCACACAGCACTAAAATTGTAGCTATCTCTTTCTTGCGTACACTATCAGTAAAAGAGAGCGATAAATTAAATTTAGTTTAGTCAGTGTATTACAGAATCGAGGTCATTATATCTAAGCTCGTTTGGGAAATTTGCGTATGATTCCTACAATTTAAGGATATTAAGGTTCGATATATTTTATATTTAACGTTTTTTTTTTCAGGAACTCTCATTGAAATAAAAATCACCTCATAGGACATGGTTGTTGTTATATACATACATACTGTATGAAGCTTTTCATAAAGTTACTTTTATCTAGAAACGGGTTTGAAAATACCGCTAGGTATGACACTTGATATCCCTGATCACCCCCACCCTCGCCGCCCCACGCCGCCCCCACGGCGCCAGCGCCGTATCGCAAACATAACAAAACTTGCAAACTTACGAATTCAATAACATCAAAGAACCGATTTCCTCCCGAAGTGACTTTAAAAACATGACAGATGATGCATCGCTCCTCCTCCGCTCCGTTTCACCGCCTCCGCTCGTGATTTATCGCGCGACCTGTGTTCCACTTGCAGGGGTGGATGATGGAGCGGTTCATGTCGCACTGAGCTGATATTCGCGCACTCTGAATCCGCTGCTGGGCGAGGTAATACTCGCATTTGGCCGCGTGTGAGCGCGTGTGAGCGCGTGTGAGCGCGTGTGAGCGCGTGTGAGCGCGTGTGAGCGCGTGTGAGCGCGTGTGAGCGCGTGTGAGCGCGTGTGAGCGCGTGTGAGCGCGTGTGAGCGCGTGTGAGCGCGTGTGAGCGCGTGTGAGCGCGTGTGAGCGCGTGTGAGCGCGTGTGAGCGCGTGTGAGCGCGTGTGAGCGCGTGTGAGCGCGTGTGAGCGCGTGTGAGCGCGTGTGAGCGCGTGTGAGCGCGTGTGAGCGCGTGTGAGCGCGTGTGAGCGCGTGTGAGCGCGTGTGAGCGCGTGTGAGCGCGTGTGAGCGCGTGTGAGCGCGTGTGAGCGCGTGTGAGCGCGTGTGAGCGCGTGTGAGCGCGTGTGAGCGCGTGTGAGCGCGTGTGAGCGCGTGTGAGCGCGTGTGAGCGCGTGTGAGCGCGTGTGAGCGCGTGTTAGAACTCCGATTTTATATTTGGTTTGTCTAATGTACTTATAGATTGATGTGTGAGGAACTGGTATGTCAGAACTGACTGGCTCTTATTTACAATAACTGCTTAAAGATATTATCAGCCGAAAAGATATTGTTTTAGATACAATGTTCCATCGGTTTCTAGGAACGTTGACCTTCAAGTTTACACAGCCTGTGTTAGGTAGGATATGTATTGTGTTTAGTGTAGGTAGGTGTTGATTCAGTGAAGTAATGATACTTTGTTCGGATGGTGTGGCGCCGACTCGACGCGGAGCGAGGCGGGGCGGGGCGGGGCGGGGCGGGGGGCACCCACTCGCAAACACAGTATTAGTAGGGTTGTCTACAATCATTGAATGAACGAATGAATGAATAAATATACTTTTTTTATAGCTAAGAAATATAAATATCACTTAACAAAACTTAAAGTAAAATGGACGGTCTTAAACGACCTCTCCCAGACAACCTTTGGATGAAGAGGATTGAAGTATTTATAATAGGTAATATTGTTTGTTCCTGAATCAACTATTTGCTGGTCTCTATTTCAATAAAATCATAACAGTGATTGGTTATGACTTAAAAACCTCGTTTTTTTTCTGAGAATTCATAAACCGTTTTACTTAGTAATGACAGTACAGTTATTTTTAAGTATATAAAATTATTTATTTTTTTACAAATATAATTAAAAATACTTATGCTACGACGTAGCTATGAGCTACAGCCACTACGACGTAGCTATGAGCTACAGCTGCTACGACGTAGCAAAAATCATGGGTCTGATGTTTTTATCGTAGCAAACTTTGAGCGGCAAGAATATATATATCTGGCATCCTTGATTTCTCAAATGTGGACATAAACCATATGTAAATGGGTTAGGGGCTAATTTGGCTCAGCTGTAGACGTTTTGCTGATAGTGCGGCTCTCTCGTACGGTTTAACTTTAAAGGGCGTCGACTTGTTTGTTCCATCTCATTTTACGACTACGTAACAGTTCTGGGGCCAGTGTTGCCTATTATCATTAATATATTCGTAATTATATATGTGTGAGGTGTGAGGTGTGCGGGGGTAGATATCGGCGAACGTAAACTGACCGAATTGTAGACGTTCTGAAGAGAGGTCAGGTCAGGAATGCACTGAACAATCGAGCACACATGAAGAATATGATGAGAGTGAACGAAGCAAAAGAGGTGTGTCAGGATCGTAGCAAGTGGAAATACGTGGTCTCTGCCTACCCCTCTGGGAAACAGGCGCATGTATATATGTTTGTGTAGAGGATGAAAACCTTGCCATTTTAAAATATTTTCTTACTAGGAAGTAGTACTTCAACAAAGGAGAGGAATGGGGGGGTGATGGTGATGGATCACGCTCAGGCGTGTTTTCATAAACTATGAAAGAACAGATCGAGACTGGTTTTCCTGACTATTTTTTTAGCCGAGAAAGGTCGAGACAGGTTGAACCCCCTAACGCCTCTTTGTATAAACAACGAGTTAATTATTATCGTTTACTTTTAACAAATATAATTAATTATGCCACAATACAACAGTGTAGCAGTATATGTGAGTAGGATTATTACATGTTAGATCAGCTGCAGGTAGCTGCAGGTAGCAGGTTCGGTACTCAAAGCTGCTGTCACTTTTACACTTCATTAAGATTGTAAATCGTTTAAAGGGTAAGGTGTACGTTTTTATAACAAACTCCCAAAAGATACACAAAAAAAAAACAATTAGGAAATTTAAAAACGTAATAAAACACAAACTTTATAAAAAGGCATAATTAGATCGGAAACATCGGATTAATTAGATGATACGAAATCTTAGGATTGAAAAGGCTCGATTCGATGAAAAATATACCTATTGTTTTGTTAAGGATTCATAATAATTTTGACATTAAATGTCAAAAACTCGACTTTAAATAACGAGAAATTGATAAAAAGTCCAATACAAAATTTCGTCACCCATTTTTTTCATCCACCATCAAAGTGTTTTAATCGTTACCATTAAGAATCATTAATGGGTTTACAATTGGCGAAGATTTTGTATAACATACACACAAAAAAAAAACATCTACAGACGAATTGAGAACCTGCTTCCTTTTTGAAGTCGGTTGATAATAATTTATCACGATACGTTTCAGTCCCGAGTTTTCTGTTTGTATCCTGCAGGTAGCTACCTACTCTATCATCAGATGTTCACGTGCTGCGTTATGTATGTTGCGCGTGGCACTCTTTCGAATAAACATAAGAAAAATCTCCCACAAGAAATGTTTCGACTTGTCGTGATTCCATAAGATGATGATGTTTTTTAAGTTTTACGGGAAAAATAGCAATCCCTCAAAAATAAAACTTTTATGAGACAATCACGGGATCATTCTCTAAACAATAACCAACAAAACAAATCTATTGGGATTATAGATAACAAGTAACAAACACACATGATTAAAAAAAACACAGCTTAATTGAAACAAATGCTAGCATGTTCTTTGAATATTTGTTCCGGGTCTGAGTGTTCTGGTACCACGGTATTCGTAGTTCCTGATAACCACGACACAGGGAATCCTTCTTTGCGGTTAGGTCTATGTAGTTGTATGTTAAGTGTTTATTAATATTATTATAAGGGTGTTTCATAGTTTCACATGTCAAAAAAAAACCTACACACCTAAAAGTAACTATATAATCTATGCCAGTCTACCTATCTTCAATCGCTCTCTCTGTCTCTCTCTCTCTCTCTCTATATATATATATATATATATATATACATATATATATATATCTAGTACGAAATGAACACTCAAGACGTCTATGTGTAAAGTTGCGACGTAAAGTGGATTACAGGATGTGACGTCACGCTACGTGATTGCGTATTAGCATGCCGGTGTCGCGGAACGTGAACCAACTACAATCCTCCAAGTAGAACTCTACCCCCAGTTCAGCGGACAATTACACATTATACTACGTACTATTCTAGGTACGTACTATGCTAAATTCCATCTAAATCGGTTCAGCCGTAAGATTATTAGCAGTTTTATAATTATTAGTAGAATATGATAAGACATAAGTATCTGTGTACTCATCTATTTACAATATTATCATTAGAATGGAAGCGCTTCTGTGGTAATAAAAGTAACGTGACCTTCCGCCAGGTCACCGTTTGCGTGGGAGACCGATAGGATCAGTGAAAGAGCGCTTCTGTGCTTCGGAGGACACGTTCAGATATAATTTTGAGTCATCTCAGTGTTTCTGCCGGCATGCAGTAATGCTCGCATTGCTGTGTTCGGGTTTGATTGTATAGTGTAACGGTCAGCGGTGCCGGTCAAATCACAGACACATGTCACTTTTCTACATTGTGTGTCAGAGTCGGTGCTCGGTGAGGCCACTCGCGAGTGTATGTGCCGCCTCTGGTACTGCACCTGCTGACCGCTTACCAGCAGGTAAGTCGTATGCTTCTGGCGATCCGGCGGCTTTACACTAAACTCGACCTAGCACAGTTCGCTTCATTCCTAAAAACGTATTTCACATAACTGAACTCTCTCGCAAACCACCATCCAAGTAGATATATTTATCAAAGTGATCTCTAGGAAGCAGGCAGCAGGCAGCAGGTAGCAGGCAGGTACTCGCATGCCGGCGGTTGGGGTGTTCGATACCGCGAGCTGGTAACTCACTGGCAATCCCCTCATTTCATTTGATGACCGCATAAAGCAGATATTACGCGGTATCTAAGCACTTGTACCGATCCCTAATACTCAGCAATCATTTTATGGTCGGTTTTTTACTACTTATGACCTCAGAGTTATGTCCGATTGAGCCGCTCATAAATGTATGCCTTTCATTAAACTTTATACGTACCTTTACTAACACCGTTCCAAGTTAAACTTTGTCTTATAATGCTGATTGTGATCGTTTGTTAGCGAAGCCATCTTTGATAGTTTTGTCACAGATTATAATTTTTTTTGTTACCTACAACTTTAGTACTTGGCTAGATTGTTGTTGAGATTGAATTTGTTTATATGAATAGTGATTAACAATAGAAAATTGATTATTTGTCTGATTAATAATTATATTAAGTTTTAATACTTGCTTAAAAGGAAGGGAATGCTTTTCCTTGGGAAATAAAGACAAAACACTCTGAAAACAAAAATATGACTGTTAATGTACCTGAAGAGTTTAATAACGGCGCAGCCCTGGGGGGACATTAGGGCTGCCGCGATTGTTATGAATGTGTACAAAGGGGATGATACCTACAAAGCGAGGGCGTGAATAACTCCTTGCATCTGTGCGCTGCCGGCGCGGCCGGACCACTGAGTGTCTTGAACAACGGACATGAGCCTGCTTAAGAACTGCGAAGTATATCTAGCTCAGTAAGGTTTTCCTCTTCACGAGCGACTACAGTGAGATTCTACTCAATATCTTATATATCAACGTTTGTATGCTCAGATGTACTAAATTATGCATCTCGATGTCGAAACTAACATGCAGTTAGCCGATCAGTCATATCAGAAAAATGTATTCTATAGTTTGGGCTACAAAACCCAACAACCTGGCTTTTTTGCCCTCGCAGGATCAGTCAGCAGGTAATAATGTATGTACAGACGAACACAACGTGCCGCAAATGGCAGCAAAACAAAAAACACCTAAATAAATGGCAGCCATAATCGCTGGCAACACAATAAAAGTTAGTATCGCGTGAGCCGGCGCGGCGGGAGCGGCGGGAGCGGCGGGAGCGGCCGGTGCGAGGGAAGCGAGGCTATAAAGCAATCCAAACGTTATAGTACCGCATAAGACAGCGAGAACGTGGAAAATGCGTAACGATACAGCAACGAGGTCTCATTAAAGCAATTCGCTTACACAAAGTAGGTCCAAATGGCGCACTATTCTTTGTGCGGGAGTGCGCGCCGGTGGGTGCCGCGAAATATGACGTCATAAAGTAGGGAATTAACTGAAACGGCCCACGCTCCAGGCGGCCGGAGCCATATCCAATTCAATTATTATTTTACGGTTTCTTTGTGCTGAATTCGTGTTTTACGTGCGATTGTCTTTACCTTAATGTCGGATCGATACTTACAAGTCTGAATAATTATTTCTAATGATAAAATTTCGCTTTATTTCATCACAAATCAAAGGACAGCAGTGTACATGTCCAGCATTATTTACATGTACAATCCCGCCTAGTTCTGTAAGCTGCACATAAACCTCTGTGTCGTAAAGAAGGCGACGCGATGCGGATGCGGATGCATCCAATCACAGCATCAGCCACAATCAGCCGCTACAAGCTCCAACTACAAACAAGAGGATACTTTACAGGAAATTACTATTTCGCACCAGGATTTATAATATCAATTTTTAATGCCTTTTTCTGAGAATATGCCCAATCTGTTAGGCATTATTTTTTAATTACCTACAGTGTGTAGGTCGGTGAATATAGAGTGCAGTTTTTCCCATTCCTCTGCAGATGTCTTTTGATCACCTCTGACCACCTCTGTGGCGCAGTGGGTGAAGGCCCGACTGCCAAAAAAAAGTAATTAATTAATATCTCAGTCATGTAGTTCTCATAATATAAGCTCTGCTTAGTTTGGGGCTAGATGATGCTGTGAGGAAAATGGCCAGCATTATATATTTATTTATTTATCAGTTCAAATAATAATAAAAAATAAACTATAACCGACACTTATAGGTATACCTCTATAGTCCTGACCCCAAACTAGAACTTCCTGGGTCGTTAGGTGTATCCGTCAGATATCGTCATCATGCTGCATAGATATTCCTGGCTGATGGAGCAAGAATATGCAGTGTGCTTATATTCATCTCACATTTATGCAGGTACATACTTATTTTACATACTTATTACTCTCTATGAACAGTTAATATCAGATATACAAGTACAAATTAATACCACGAGGGCAATCTTGTAAAATGTGCACTATTCTGTTTATGCTGCGTTCATAATAATATGATGCTGCATTCCGATTCGCTGGTGAAGCTGTAAGTCGCCACCGCACCGCCACCGCACCCCGCCGCCGCGCCGCCGCTGCCGCGCAAACTTTGCTCGTATTTATTTCCACTTGGACAGTTACAAAGCGCTAAATAAGCTAGTTTCCACTACACCCTGAAATCGTGGCTAAAAGCTCTACAAACTAAGCAGTATGCGAACGAGTGAGTAATGTCATGTGAACACATTACTTAAACACATTGAACACATCACTATGCCACACCGCTTTATTTCTTTACAATTCTCCTACTGAAGTTCCGTTGACGCGATGAATAACTCCAAAGCGAAAAAACTTGATTAAACATTTTGAAATAACATACGCCGGATGTAAAAGTTGTAATAGAAAAAGTATTAAATAAAATTTTAAAACCGCCTTACTAAAAGGAGGTAAGTAACCCTTCGAGGAGCCCCCCATTTTCTTTGGTTACTTAGGTACTTCTTTTTAGTCGGGATGTTAAAAAAAATGATGTGATCCTTTTTTTATTAAAACGTTTATATCTGACGTGATTCCTTTTTTCATAATAATAAAGTTTATTTTAAACTTTTTAGAGATATCTTACAAAATATTATTTTTATTGTGGCACGAGGGTGGGGCGGACACAGAGCAAAATATTTTTAATCTGTGGCGGACACTGTTTTGTTCGAGCGAGAGAGAGTGAGAAATGCGAAAAAAAATACTGCAGCGCCCTCTCGTGAGTTACCACTGTAACACCAATCTAGGAACCATCGCTAATGAATCACCAATCCTTTGCAAAAACCGTATCTGAATCGGTGGAACCTTTTTGGAGATATCAATCAATCAATCAATCAATCAATTTATTGGTAACAAAACATTACAAGTCAAATTTCAAAAACATCATTTATAAACCAATCGGTTACACATGTTAACAATACATCACCAATAATATCAAAATTCATGTCAAACTTAATTAAATATATTACAATAATTACAAAAATAAAATAAAAAAATAAAAAAAAATAAAAAAATTATATAAATATATAGATAAATAGTAACATTCGAGTGCAATGCCAGCATTGCTGCTAAGCGGCAGATATAGGTATGGCGGTAGTAGGTAGGTACTTCCCCGGACGAGCCCTTCACAAGGAGCTATACTACTACTAAAAAAAAAAATGCTAAAAAACAAAACAAGAACTTACCGTAACCTTGTTGGCATCTACAGTGTGACAAATTCAACACGCATTTCGTCGTGAAAAGTCTCCCCACCGTCCGCGGCCGCGAGTGCGCTGGACTCGTCACGTCAGTGCGGAAATATCTCTGTTCTACTGACTCGAGTGAGAGCATCGCGCGTGGACTGCGCTCGGCTCAGCCGTCGAACAACCTTGGTGGCAAGACGCTACTATAAGCTCTAGTATAACTTAAACAAACGATGTTTTGAAGTAGTTTTGTGTTGTGGATGCTCATCCATTTTATATTAACGTAATGTAATCTTAGTTTATTTTATGTTGGACATTGTGTAAGCAGTCTTAGCTCCGACATAGCTAATTTCGTGTTGTTTTCGCAAATACAGACGATCGCGTAAACAAAATGCCCCCTCGACTCGAGTCGTCGCAGGCAGCGTCACAAACGTTCCTTTATCTTCTTACTTACAACGCCACTTCATAAATCGCCCCACGGAAAGTGACCACGCGACCGAGAACTCGCGCTGTGCTGTGTAGTACATACACAGTGTGTGGCACACAGCGCAGCGGTACTTATCAGCGGAATGCAGCGATGGATTTGCACTTTCATGTGCATTATTTAGCCGGTGTAGGTGGTAGGGTGCATGACAGTTGATAGTATGTTTCCTTACATTATATCTTCTAAGATACCACCTACCAGTGGTACTTTTTCACTATTTTTCTTATTAGTTGTGGCTACATGGGTAGGTATGCGTTAGTAAATCTTCATTTGGGTACTTACATTATATGTTATAGTATCATATTGACACAGAGTCAGCTACTATCGTGAAGCATCTGCTGAGGCTGCGCTAATGGAGCGCATTGACGGTAATTAAGCAGATTCACGCGCAGGCTAAGCGGCCGCCGCCGCCGCCGCCGCGTGCACTTCAAACTAGGGGGTGCGGAGGCGCTGCAAGTGTGTCACTCTAACCTCCCCCCACCCCCCACAGGTTGGTGCCTCTCGCCCGCGGTAAGGGGGTGCATGATGCATGCTCGCGCGAATTAAACCAGACAGGAAATAACGGATATTATTTAGTAAATGCCTACAACATGTGGTCGAAGTCATATTCCGTGTTGAAATTTATAACTTTAGTTATTTATGATAAAAAAAGGCGCGGCAGCATGCATAATCATCCGTTAGGGTACTGTGTTGTGTGATAAAGTGAAAGCAAGTAATGCTTCATCGCTTAATGTAGGTATGCTCTATTGGTTTCCTTGTTTCTGGCATAGCGAGTCCTCTTGCTACAGCGAGGCACGTTTCCTCTTACTCCTACCCCAACTGAACATGTATACTCTCGAGGGCGCGTCGTGTTTTCTGACAGTATCCCTGTGTCAGTCGCGTGCGGGCGAGGCTTTGCAAGTCAAGCATGCTAGTCAACAGCTAGTGGAACTCGTGCAACTTGTACCGCCGGCGGGCGGTCGCAGTCATGCCTAGCCGACAGTTGAGACTCTGCTTCGTAGTACAGGAGCTTGTTGCGTTGTTGCAGTGCCGTCGGCGCGGATCCTGGGCGGGCCCGACCTGCACGTGGACATCGGCTCCACCATCAACCTGACCTGCCTCATCCAGTTCAGCCCGGAGCCGCCCGCATACATATTCTGGTACCACGAGGACGAGGTGAGCGGACGAAAAGTAATTATTCCATTTCTTATACCTTTTATTCAGTAGATATTACGAACGGGCTTCGAAGAGAAGAAATGGCTTTTAGGGTTTGGTTTTATTAATTTCGTAGATGTATACGCGAAAAAGTAATGTTCGACTTGGCAACGCTTTATTTTAAAGATAGTTAAACGTAAATACTTAGGTAGGTAGTTAATAAATAGCAACGCCCGGCCTCCTCCGAATAAAAACTCAACTACGAGGTATTCAGTGAACAACTTGGTAGCACGTGTACTGATCAAAATTATGTAATAGTTACATATCAAGGTAGCAGGTAAATATGTAAATGATCTACCTATCTGCCAACCGTTTAGTGAAAGCTAAATAATATAATAATAAATAAATATTAATGCTGGACCTTTTTTTACACAACGTCATCTAGCCCCATACTAAGCATAGCTTGTACTATGCGAACTACATAACTGGTATACTACTTATATATTTTATTCCAAAAACTATCGTGAACTTGACTATTCATATTGTAAAAACGGGAATTTTCACGTACTGCACTATCGGTGAAGGCACCGACTAAGTTTTATATAGTAAGTTACTTATATATTTTTTTTTATACTATTTTATACAAGTACAAATAGAAGGTAATAACCGCACCATCATCGTATCTGCGACTAGAATGTCTCAAGATAATGTTGTCAACGCTAGACACCTCGCTCTCAGGCAAATACTGCTTTTGTGGATATCGGATTTTAGTTTAGTAGATTTCATTATATAAATACAACATCATAAAATTAAAATGTAAAATTAAATGAATACTTACCTCCAAATTGAAACAAATATTATGATTAGCAGCGCGTTCGTACGTTCAATATAGCAGCGTGAAATCAACATACAATACAATACAATATCAAATATTATTATAAAGCGAGTAAATTAATGAAGGCAACTGCCAGCGGGGGCGGAGGCCGCCACACCTGCATTTGTATAGCCCAGCCCAGCACAGCACAGCACAGCATAGTACAGCACAGTACAGCACAGCACAACAGCTTTGCACCGTTACAAGCAACGTAAGGAGTACGTCGTTTAACGCACGTTAAACGATCCATCTACACTCAGCGGCACAATTAACCGCCCACCTTGATTTTTTACGATTTTGGTTAAAAAAAAAAATTGTGACAATACTTTTGAATGTTATTTTATAACGTAGGTATTTAGAAGTAAAATGAAAGATAATATTGTTTTTAATTATTACGTTTATTTATAAAAAAGTCTCAAAAACACTTTGACCGTAAATTAACAAATGTGATGAATGACTTAAAAATAAAAAAATCTGCTGATAAAATGAATTCTAATAGTGCGTATTTCCACCTCTAGCCCTCATGACTTCCATCAAACGGTTTGACATGCTGTCGATGACATCTTTGATCTGTTGTTGTGGAATGTTCTGGCACTCCTCAATCACGGATTGTTTTAATTCATCTATGGTGGTTGGAGCTGGTATGCGGCTTCGAACACGTCTTTTTAAATTGTCCCATATGTGTTCAATAGGATTTAAATCTGGACTCCGGGATGGCCATGGTAATTTTCTAATGCCGACGGTATCCAGGTACGCGGTAACAACTCTAGCAACGTGGGGGCGAGCGTTGTCCTGCATTAATAAAAAATCTTCGCCAATAAATGGAGCAAATGGCATTACATGAGGTTCCAACACTTCTGTTACATACCTCTGAGCATTTATTCCACCTCTTTCGAAGATAACCAAGTCGGTGCGTGCTTCGTAAGTAATGCCACCCCATATCATGATAGAGCCACCTTGGTAATCTACTGTTTTCACAACAGTACATGGTGCAAACCTTTCATTCTTGCGTCTGTATACACGCTGGCGACCATCAGGACCGTGCAAGCATATTCTTGTCTCGTCAGTAAACATAACATTCTTCCATTGTTCCATATTCCATTCGGCGTGCTCTCGGGGAAAACGAAGTCTGTCTCTCCGGTGGCCTACGAGTAATTGTGGCACTCGAGATGGTCGAAAAGCTCCAAGGGCATTCTCTCCTAGTCTTCTTCTCACTGTTCTTTCACTCACTTGAACATTGCGAACCTCACGAAGTTGGTTTCGTGCCTCAACAGCTGTAGTGAACCGATTTCTTAGAACATTGGTCACAAGAGATCGGTCGTCATGAGCGGAGGTGCATCTTTTTCGGCCCTGTCCTGGTCTTCGCTCATAAGAGCCAGTTTCCCGAAACCGTTTCACTGCATCCCTTAAGGTGGTACGTGCGACACCAAGCTTCCGCGCCACGTAACGCTGACTAAACCCTTCGTCGATAAGAGCGACGGCTCTCGCCACTGAATTAGCATCAAATGGCATGTTTGTGATGTCCAAACACTAGCTTTAAGTTACGAAACCAAAACAAACTCAAATTGTTTACTTTTAATGCCACTGGAGCAATGTAAGCAGTATGGCAACGATAACGATAATGAGACGAAGTTCGATATTTATCCTATTCACAACTTATGCGTATAAAAAACAAAGTTAAGTGGGTAGTTTGTAACTTTTTTGTCACTACATTTCTTTCACACTTGACTTATTTATGCCCCAATAACTTACAACTGCGATAACATAAAAATTTGCCACTTTAAAAGGGTGGGCGGTTAATTGTGCCGCTAAGTGTATTAGAAACTCTTTCTCCGTCCAAGCAGTCCAGCTTTGGAATAAACTACCATTTCAAATCAAAAAGGTAGACTCTAAAGAAGACTTCAAAAGATTAACTCGCAAACACTCCTTTAATGGGTTGTATTCATAGTTTATCTATCCTACCTTAAACTATTACGACCTACTTATCTTTTTGCTATTTATATAGTGTATTATTATTATTTATAAGTGCCTATGTATATCCTACTAATATTAAAAACGCAAAAGTTTGTGAAGGTGGATGTTTATTACTCTTTCGCGCAATAACTACTGAACGGATTGTGATGAAACTTTACAGTAATATAGCTTATACATAAGAATAACACATAGGCTACTTTTTACCACGCGAGCGAAGCCGTGGGCAGAGGCTAGTGCCTACATAAATAAATGTGGTTGGATATATAATTGACTCTATTATAAGTAAGATACAAGTTGTAGCACGCCTACCGCTTTATCACAACAAATGTGGTTGGCTTCTAGAAAATGCAGACTTTAGAATTTAGTTTGCCTTTTGTTCATTTTTTATAAAATGTCCAATAAAGTGTTAAATAAATAAATGATAGTGCAGCTTGTTTGAAATGTTGAATCGTCTAAATCGCCGGGCATCTCTCGAGTAGGCTAATTAGTAGAAAGTGCGTGGCAACATGTGGCGTCTAGCAAACGGTGGCGGCTCGCGAAAACTTTGCCTAAATTAATTAGCGTGGCGCGTGGCGTCACGTTCGTTCGTGTCACCTGAACCCGGTCCGTGTGGGAACGCCTTAATACCTGAGCCCGGCCCGTGTGGGAACGCCTTATTACTTTACAACTGATTACACGGCGAGTTGCGAATCACTTATTAAAGGATACCGCGTCTACACTTCCAACGCACGTGAATCCCTAATTGAATTAAACCCTAATATACGAGAGTTGACCTTTGTCTAGCTATAGCTGGAGGGCTAGCGGTGATTTGGTGTTGTATTGGTACCTATCTAGTGTGTAGCGACGTTTGCCTCTGTGACCGGACCGCGTGCCGCATTATTAGGTACCCGCAACGACTAACAAACGTAAATCGTTATCAACTGGTTACCCCTTTGAGGTTTAAAGGTTAGATAGCTTAATGATTGATTATGTATTATAATATCTACACGAAAGAATACAAATCAACAATTAAAATAAAAGCTTAAAATACTGTAATCTAATTTGTATTCTCTTATTTGTAGTTTTGCCCTGTTTGTGTTATTCTTATGTAAATCTAACCGGCCTTCCGCGATTCAGGCTCGACCTAGTGCGGGGACCAACAGCAACTATCGTTTTAATGTACCTATTTTTATATTTTTGGTGTAGAAATGTAGGTACCTATTTGTATATTTTGTACTGTATCACTACAAGACTATCGCACAATAAACACTTCACTAATCACTCATGTAGGTACTTGTAATCGCTTTTGAATCACTCCGATTAATTTTGCATACAAAGTTGAATTGAATAAGTTAATGAATGAATGAAAATATTTTATTGTACATTATTAAAAAATACTTAGTAAAATAAACAAAATCTTAACGTTATTAAAGTAGGTACAATGAATTGATGTGAAATAAATACCTACCGCTCATTTGCGGGTTGACATATCTCAAGAATCACGATTTTAGAGTTATGAGAGATGCAAAGGAACTAGAAGAGAAAATAAAATAAAAAAAAAGAATTGACTACCGTAGCCGAATAACTGGGCAACGTATCGCCGCTCCTGGAATAGCCTGCAAGTCAGGATGCCATACAAAACGGCATCACCGATAGACTCGGGAGCGGTTACTCCCGAAGTTAAGGCTAGAAAAATGAACCTTCAGTTTGATTCTTACCCGCACTTCAAATGAGTCGAACTGTAGACGAGAGAAGTGAAACGCAGCTTCGTCCGTTTTCTTTCTCGAACATGGGACTCGGTTCTCACCTATTAACGGCATAATATTTCTTTCTAACCCATTGCTGTCTCTTACTTACGTCTTAGTGCCCGCCGCCCATTACTAGATGGCGTTGGCATGCTTCAATTTAAAAGCGATGCGTCTCTCAATTAGTAGTGGCGCTAGTCGCTACTAAATGGCGCTAACGGGCCGTAATTAGCTGGCCGCGTGCCTAACGGACTTCATTTTGCTTTAGGAAAGGGGTAACCAGTAGGTGACGCTGTGTGTGAAGCATGTTATTTGATACGTCATTAGCTAAAACATCTATCGCCTAGTCATAGTAGAGCCGACCTTCCCACCGACCCACACCTTGCAGCTAAATAAGACAATGCTGGTTCGAGTCCTGCGTTGGAGCTTATACAGGGTGTATAAAACTACTCTCGAAAACTTAAACCGGACCTTATCTGAAAGTTATTCAGAAAATTAGAGCATGAAAAAAAAGAAATTAAGAAATTCGGTCTTTGTAATTAAGGTGGTAACTTTTTTTAAATCCCGTCTTCTGAATTAAAGTAACGTTTCATTATTTCAGTTGTGTTTGTTACTTGTGCCCTCAATTTAATGAAGTAGTTTTATAATTGCCCATACAGGTACCTACAGGGTTATTTGTAATTCGCTATATTCCTGTGAAGAGTATATAGTCGAGTTCTTTAATTACCAAATCAACTATATATTACATTATACAAAAATGAAACCATATTACCATAATTTTAACATGTTCAAAATTTGCAAAATTTTGCATCTGAAATCTTACGGCAGCGCTGACGGGAATACGGCGGATCACCAATAACCCTATATACAGTGGTGGTCATATAATTAGAAACACCAACCCTGTCTTCTATTTTCATTACAAATTAACATCATAACTAATTTTTAACGTGCCATAGAGGGCTCCTACGTATTTATATGGATGTATCGGTTCTTTTAAAGTATTACTATACGAGTTTAGTAATAACAAACAACAATTTTGATATAAAAATATAAAATTTTAATAAAAAGTCTATTAAAATACATGGACTAAAGTGGACAACTAATTAGAAACAAAAAAAAAACAACAATATAAACATTAACTAAGTGAACAAACCCACATTTAATTTGAATAATACTATGAATACTACATCCGAAACCGATTAGTACTGTTAGTACTTGGTAGGGTACCCTCTGTTGTCGATTACAGCTTTACAACGACGTGCCATTGATTCTATCAGTTTTTCACACGTTTCCAAAGGAATACATCTCCAAGCTTCTACAAATGCGTCGTAAAGTTAGTTGATATTGGTGATATGCTCATCCGACAATGTTTTCTTCACAGTGTGCCACAAATTCTCTATCGGATTTAAATCCGGACTATTAGCAGGCCACTCTAACACTGTCACCAATTGTTGTCTGAGAAACGCTTTAACGCTGTTTGCTGTATGCTTTGGATCATTATCGTGCTGAAAAATCCAATTCACTGGCAAATCATCTGAATATGGGATCATTGTCTCCTCCAAGATTTTTTTGTATTGAAACTGATCCATCAGCCCTTCAATCTTTCTCACGGGACCAACTCCGTATCCGGAAAAGCAGCCCCATACTTTAACATTTCCACCGCCGTGCTTAACTGTTTTTATAGTTAAAAACAGTTAAGCACGGCACGGTTTTATTCAAAGCCTCGTTGATTGGTCGCCGTACGTATCGTTTTCCGTCGGAATTTACCAAATTTACTTTAGTTTCATCTGAAAACAAAACTTTTCTCCATTGATGAACAGTCCAACTGGCATATTTTCTAGCGAAGGCTAGACGATTTTCTCTGTGTCGCCTGGTGAGAAGTGGCCAGCCTAGCAAGTCTTCCATACAAATTTCCTTCAACCAACCGCCTACGGACTAGTCTTGCGGACACGTTTCGAGGGTCGTCTTGTGAAAATACTTCTTTTCGTATAACATTAGAACCTTTAAAGGGATCTGTCTTAGCCAAACGAATCATAAGCCTGTCTTCTTGAACGGTGGTCTTCCTTGGCCGAACTTTTCTAGGCACCTTATCGGATGTTCCATGTTTTTTGTGATGTGCAATGGCGTTAAATACCATCTTTACGGAACACTCTAAATGATCGGCGATCTTTCTGTAAGACCATTTTCGTTTAAAATGAAAGTTTACTATAATTTTTCTTGTTGCTGCATCACAGCTCTTGTTTTTACCCATTTTTAATAGTTAAATCTGACAAAAGGTAACAAATCCGAATGAGTAAGAGAAGGCAGCAAAATGCATAATGCGGTGACATTCCGAAAGGTGAATTTTAGTTTTAAAATGCAATTTTAGAACCTAGTCATACTTTGTTTCTAATTAGTTGTCCGACTGCCAGTACTAAGAATATTGATTGATACTTTTGTTTGAATTTTTTTTTTATAATTATTGTATTGGTTGTCTGAATGTTATTGCTTATTATTATCCCAGAGATATAAATGTACATTGTGATTTCGTAAATTAAACTATTACCTCCAATTAATTGAATTAATAATGTTGGTTACATTAAAAGACTACCAAGTGACTAAGTGTTTCTAATTATATGACCACCACTGTATATATACGATCTAGTATGGTACGGTGGATGCGGTTGTCGATGGAGCGTTTGCAAGTGTGTCATGTACTGAAGCAGGTGATCTCGTACGACTCGACGCGCGGTGGCGTGTCCGTGGTGACGGAGAAGGGCACCGCCACCACCTCCTACCTGCTGGTGCAGGACGCGGCGCCCGCGGACTCCGGCCGCTACTCCTGCGCACCCAGCAACGCCGAGCAGGCCAGCGTGCGAGTCCACGTGCTCAATGGTAGGTACCTACCTCGCCTCGCACCTACTGGTTGCGGTGTTGATGTATGTATGTATGCGTATGTATGTGTGTGTATGTGCAGGCGAGCGGCCGGCGGCCATGCAGACGGGGTCGGCGGGGCTGTCGGACAGCGCGCGCTGCGTGGTGGCGCTGCTGGCGGCGCTGGCGCTGCGGGCGCGGCTGCTGCGGGCGCTGCTGGCGAGCTGACCCCGCGCCCGCGCCCGCATTCTGCACTAACTGCCCGGTGCGACGGACCGAGCCGTTCGCTCGAAAGTGAACGAACGTGTCGAAATCATTTCAAGAAACGAAAACTTAGTTTTCGCCAAACTATTTAAATTAGTGGCTAAGTTTTAGAAGTGAACCGTAGAGTGAAATCGCTGTGATTGGTGTTGGGCATGTTTCTTTATCATTATTTATGTTGTGAACTGTCGAGAGCTCCCGCGCACGGGCGATCCTTCGTTGGTAGCAGGCTACGAGCCCCGCATGGACCTTTCGGATGTCCGATGTCGTTCTCCGACATCTTCCGAGTGAATGTGTACGTGAATTCCACGAAGAAGCGCTTCAAGCGCTCCACTTCAGCTATGCCGATTATTTTAACAGGTCCTAGCCTTGCGTACCGCTTCTAAAGTTTAAAAATGAGAAAATTCTCCACCTATCATTCTACTTTTCAAGTATTATAAGCTATGGACGTTGCTAAGACTGTCAGAATGATTGCCACAGCTGTGGTGGATGGGGAATGCACCGCTTAGTGGAATGCACGAGCCACATCTCCTCACGATTGTGAAATCTTCACCCACATTTTGATCATACATATTCCCACATATTTCAGTATCTCCCTGAACGATCGGAGCACAAAATGTCATTGTTTAATTTATTTGATTAACAATCATTTTTATATTATCTACGTTAGTATAACTTAACCTAAACTGTAAGTAAGTTGAATTGAAATCTAATTTTAACGTTCGTTGGTCGTCGAATATTGTAAATATATCTACCTATTAATTGTTAAACTATAAAGTTAACATTAAAAGATTATGTCTTAGTAAATTTTGAAGTATAATAACTAAGTAGGTAAATTAAACACATATGAAGTACCATCTACCTTATTGAATTCGAATCCGAAAGGGTGCGGAATTTAATTCGTTATAAAATATAATCACCCTGTCAAACAATACACATATTAAAGAAAGGTTATATTATATAGTTGTTTGTTCCTTCCCACTGAGTGCTACTCATTGTTTGTTCTATTGATGGAACTTATTGGAATAGATTAATTTAAATGATTATAATGGAAGCATGAAGCATTACCTATATCTTACTCAGTTAAACTATCCCATTGATATCGTCCACAGACGACCTCTGTGGCGCAGTGGGCGAAGGTCCGCCTGAGACGCAGAAGGTTGCGGGTTCGATTCCCACCACGGGACAAATGTTTGTATGTGCAAATATTTGTCTCAGGTCTGGGTGTTTTCTATGTATATTATGTATGTATTTAGAAAAAAAAATGTATTTAAGTAGTATATCAGTCATGTAGTTCCCATAATACAAGTTCTGCTTAGTTTGGGACTAGATGATGCTGTGTGAAAATGTCCAGCATTATTTATTTATTATTTATTTATTATTTATTTATTATTGTATCCATCAGTGTACATACACCTAACCCGAATTCAAGTAACCCGAGTTACAAGAATTCCTAACTATTTGAAGTGATTGTGTTATTTTCTTGAAACTCTGTCACTTGACAATTTTATTTTGGAACTACCAGTTAGTAGCCAGTAAAAAATAAAAACGAATACTCTGAAAATTGTATTATTCAAATAAATGTAAATAAGTATTTGGTGAATAATTCCAATTAGTTCTATTATATAGAACAAGTGGGAACAGACAGGCACAGAGACGATTCACATTCATGTTTTTGTTAGACATCCAATGCACCAAATGAAATAAAAACTTACAAAATCTAATCGAAAGAAATCTAAAAATTAGTCAAAATTCCTAAAGTTGCTGATATGCACAAATAATCCTGTAGTTCGCTGATAGAAACAAACCCAAGAGAGAACCGCCAGAGAAGAAATCTGCTCCTGCCGATGTCGCCTCGCCGCTGCTACTCCGGCGAGGACGTGGACATTTTTACCTAACCACTTATTTTTGTTTGTTGTTTGTTAAACATATTGTTGTTGGTAGGTTAGGTACCTACCTGATATTTATTTGGCTACATTTTCTTATGTACAGTGTATCAATAATATAATTGAAACACGTTTTATAGAAAGTATATCCAGCTACTACAATGCCAATGTTTTAAACAAGTACTTTAATAGAACGCAATCTTTAGGTAATGATTATTTTGCAATATTCATCTGGTGTTTGTTTTTTTCAATAATCAAATAATGTTATTTTGGTATTGTTAAAATATCAGTTAGAATATTATTTATTCTGTGCCCATAACTATGGACACAGCACATAATTATCAGCAACTGTGCGGTTTCGATTCTCGCTATGGAACATTTGCATGGTCTGCAATATTTGTTCCGGTCCAGGTTGCTGTAGTACCATGGTACTCCTAGTGCCAGATACCTACGACACAGTAGATACTGGCGTGTCGAGATCCATACACACCACTTATACATGTTGTCAGACTGTTGGGCTACCTATATTTATTATTAACCTACGAAGATAATAATTATTTAATATTGTATTTTCTGTAAACCTATATTACAAAATGAGGTGAGGTGAATAGCGTAGAATCGTGGTGGGTGGTTTACACTGAGGGAGGAACTCACCTATCCCAGCAGTGGCAGTGGCAATGGCAGTGGCAGCGTCAGTGGCAGTGGCTGCACCAGACAAATGGAAACAATTAAATGAATGTTTTACTGTCAGACAAGACTACCTTACCTATGTACTACCAAGTTATAGGAATGCTTATTCATAACACGAACTTATTTTTAGCGAAGTGAGTTAGTTACTGACTACTTACATAGGAAAATGGAATAGCACATTATGTTTTGAGCAGCTCTGTTAAAAGATAAGACGTTGAACCGCCCGCTAAGAGTCAACTCGCTCTCACACTCAACTGATTGAATCCAAGAAGGCCTTAACTGTCTTCTCAAATCATACCTAGGACAAAAAAAGCTTTATTTAATTTCTTAGCAGTGGCACTTTGCGGTATTTAAAAGTATTTCTGAGTTAGCTGATTTCACAGGGACATTCAGCGGACTGCAGTCGGCTTTTCTGTTTTTCCAATACTTTTTGAAAATAAAATGTAGAGCATACTTATATCGATTTCGTGACTCAGTTTACGTGTCAGAATGCACAAATGATTGGTTGTCTTGTCGACTCTCTCATCCAAACACAAATATGTACATAGTCCCATAAGTAAGTAAATAAAATAGTTTTTGAAACGTTTCATAAAACACTTACAAAATAAGCTAGTTACTCGTAGATAATTGTAAATAAAGAACTCTAATGAAACATCGTTGTATAGAAATACATTGTAAATATTAAATAGAAGAGAATTTAATAATAAACTCTATATATGAATAGAGTGCGTCACAGATGTATGAAACGGATATTATATGTATGTAAAACATAAAACTATTATGTAAAAATAAGTAAACGAAATAAGTTTGTTTTCGAATAAAATATTTAATACTTAAAGTTGTTTCTGTTGATACTTTGTTTGGACAAGTGGAGCCGAGTGTGTTCTCACTTGCCATAGAGTTGCAGCTCTGACTCGACGCCCGCCGCCGCCGCGCCCGCGCCGGCTCAAGGGTACCAACGAACCGGCCTCCGCTCCGCCCCATCAGGATAGATAGACAATAATCGCTTAATGTAATCTAAACATATTTATTTATTTAATTATTTATATAAAATCATTTCTTGTCTTGACTGAATGATCTATCAACGCACCGCCAAAGCTTCTAAGTCTAGAAAGCTGAATTTTGGAACATAGTTTATTTTATAACGTAGGTAAGCATGTTCTAAGAAAGGACTTTTGGAATTTTCTACAATAAGGGGAGAAATGGGGGAAGGAACTTTGTTTGAAACTCTTTATTCTTTAAAGTTAGAAACATGAACATTTGAATTACAGCTACTGAGCATAAATAAATAATAATGTATTTTTGGATTTTCTCATTTTAAGGGGGGGAAACGGAAGGTGAAAGTTTGTATGGAAGTATCGTTTTTTTTAAGGGTAGAAATCAGAAATGTGCCTACTCATCAAGACCTTCCTTAATAATAATACCTACCTACTATCAAATACGATACACATAATTACCGGAGCAGCACATAATTGCTACTCCTAACCTTGTTGTTTCTTTTCAAAATAGTAAATCAAACCACAAGGCTATAGATGTACTCGTACATAGGCGGTAGATCGGTACTAGGAAAGCACATAAACCGATACAAGAAGACAGGGTGTGGCCAGAATTCGTCGTCTGTAGTCTTTCCCCTATAAAACATAGATATACCTAATAATGTTCAGATAGTGTTGTTCTTAGAAAACATACGAACGTAATAGGTAACTAACATTACTTTGTTTTGTGTTAAGTCGAGACAAACAAGCATACAGTAGCTGGCCATCTGATGGTGCGCGGTTACCGTCGCGTCGCGTCGCGTCGCGTCATGTCGAGTGGTGTCGTGTCGCGTTGCGTCGCTTATTCACATGTATAACACCTGGGGCATTGCTAATGCGATGCCCTCATTTAATAAACCTTTGAAGCGCGTCATGTTTACTCATGGACACTGCAGAAAGCAGCTCATTCCACAGTCTACATGTACCTGAAAAAAGGAATCTGATCACGGGGCGCGGGGCGGCGCTGCCGGCTCAGCGGCTCTACTCTAGCGTGCTGGTGAGTTTGGGGTGGTTTGGGGTTGTCGATGATTCGGCTCTTCTCTAGAGAGAATCAAAACGAAGCAGCTAATACTGAACAGTATTCCAGGTGTGGCCGTATTGTATTGTGCTTGATACAGCAATAAGCGCTGAGTTATTGCTGTATAAAGCTAACATTATTTTGGTAACTGTGTAATTTAGAAAAACAATTTTAAACAATAAACAGATTTTTTGAGTGTGGCCATTTAAAGTCGTTGTAATTTTTATAACTCCTCTATGAATTGAAAGAGATGTAGGTATTATTGTTTTAAATAATAATTTAGATATTATTCTATCAAAATCTTGATTTAATTAGATTAATAGGTATATGTAACAAAAATATATTTAAAAACAAGTTTAGTATTGTGTCACTGTGTATGGCCCTCCTCGTTTTTTTGTATTTCATAAGGCTTATATTACGTATCGCGAAAACACATAAATGGGTGCAGATTTCAGTATATTTTTCCTTCTCAATAGTTACATGGAATTAATCACTTTGATTTATTATGTGGCCTCTAATCAGAAACATATCAGGAACATATGGGTTATTGCATTAAACACTCGTTGATTGGTATAGCCTCACACAATGTTTTTAATTATTTTACACAATAAGCGGCACTATACAAAATATGTCACTTTTTCACTTACCCCATGAACAGTTTTAGCCGACGCGGTTAATGGCCACGAATTAGTTTAGTGTTGGTTTCTGTTTGATGAACAGAACAAGCGCAAAACCTTGAAGTATGAAGTGACACATGGTGACATCTAGCGATATTTAAGGGAACTATTAGGGAACGGATCTTTGGAGATGATGTAGTATTTTCCGTAGATTTCAGATGTCGCTGTAACTCAATACCGCCAAATTTTGTTTAGTATCACCACAAATATTATAATACTAGGTATCACTTTTGTTTTTAACGTGCGATAATGTTTCTGATAGGTAGGTAGGTACATTTGATTGACGCTAATGCCGATTTTAAGCATACATTTTTAAATAAAAAATATGTGTGTTACGCTTAGCTACTTTTCACGATAATCATTAAATTTTCGCTCATACAACTATATGCAAGGTATATAAAAAATACAGAAGCAAACGAAAAAATATATTAGTCTCTTAACGAATATAATTGAGACTGAATAGGTATCGATAAATGTTTTGAATATACATACATATTTCAATCAACCCCACTGCGGTGTCAATTGAAACATATTTTCCTTTCATCTTTAAACGTTTATCGTAGCTCAATCAGCAATCATAGAACCAAAAAACAGACTATTTAGGGACTAGATAGGTACATTTGCCTTGAGGAACAACAATATTGCCTTTATAAACAAAAAAAAACCTTACCATATACAATCAAAGTAAATGTGTTTCATGGGACCATTCCCAGTATACCCTACCTACAGTACTAGTTGAGTCTTTAGATGTAAGTTGCAGGTACCTGTATACGCTACCTATTAAAATATATATAAATAAATAATGCTGGACAATCCACACAGCATCATCTAGCCCCAAGCTAAGCAGAGCTTGTGTTATGGGTACTAGATGACTGATATACTTAATACAATACATTACATAGATAGATATTTTTTTTATTATACATAGAAAATACCCAGAACACCCGGAACAAATATTTGCAGATCGTACAAATATTTGTCCCAGGGCGGGAATCGAACCCGCAACCTCCTGTGTAGCTGGCGGACCTTCGCCCACCGCGCCACATCGGTCGTCAAATATGTATTATTATGGTATTTACGCAAGTCACCGTGATAATCGAATCGAATTCCGAGTCCACGAGTAGGTAGGTAGGTACATCGCCGGCGTCGCGTCGTCATCCTAACTTGTTGATTCATCTAATACCTTAATAAATGCCTAATCGACTTGTTTTGTATATAACATAGCTGGAAACTATAAATACCTCAACACAATGTAGGTACGTTAATAAGTATACCTAAGTATAAAATGGGACTCCAGAAAAATGTTATCCTGTTAGCTGTTAGATACTTTGGGGCAAATAGAGGTGACAGTCTCATCACTTCTAATTAAGTTTCTTTTAAGCCGGTCTGCACCTACACTTTTTTCCAAAATCCAAAAATTACGTTATTTTCACAAAATTTACGTAATGTTTCCTAAGAAAAATCTTTTTAACTACAAAAACAGAATGGTTCACGCAAAGCAGTTCAAATAAATATGTGATTGAGGATCTCATCATTCTGATGATATTTATAATAGAATAGAATATAATCGTTTCTATTCAATTGTTTGGCGCACTAAATATTATATTTATAAAATATCGAAAGTCATAGAACCGTAGATGATTTGGATGGGCCGTAAAGTCTTCATCGCACCCTGTTAAAGCAAAGCGGTCAGTCTAATTTTAATAATTAGCTGATCGACCCTGAGACCATGACGCAATTTTTTACTGAACGGACTTTAGTTCAATGCTGCAGAGCCGCAGGTGACCTTGGTCAGCGACACCGGACTATCGGCGAGTGCAGAAGACTTTCAGCCTGTAAAAGTTAGGTTGGAGCAACTTGTATAAGGGCACCACTTCGGTACGGACCCCGGCTTGGACCTTTGCCAGGGGGAGGAACTGAGTGGAACGCCCCGGTCTGTTCCGTGAGAAGGCGAAAGTACAGGCATAAAAATACTTAGGGTTAATTTAAAAAAAAATGATTTGCATAATATTAACACAAGAAACAAATATATTAAATTACTTATTACGAATTAATATCAGAAAATTCCAATGGGTATTTTAAAGGGAACTCTGTACGCTTTTATATATAAGCATCAGGTACCTAAATGTAGCCGAGCTGCCTATTCGTAGATTTAAATTCTATGAGTAAGTATAAAGAATAATCTAATAAATAAGGCGTACTATGCCTATATTGCTCCCTCGATAGCTATTTATTGTCTTGTGTTGTTAAGAACTAAGGTTTTTACTCTTTTGACTTTATTAAATTCTTTGATTAACACCACACTGATTTTCAAATTCACCCGCTTTTATAGAACCAAACATTTAACTTAAACCTGGAATGTTACTTTATAAATAAACTGTACGATAAAATATGAAATATTTAGACTATATCATATCAATTAAATTAAATTAAATTTAAGTTTATTCCAAATAGACATAACAGTATAAAGTATATAAACTAAACTACTATAAACTAAAGTAGTTATTTCTATCACCTTATTCTCTAAACTTGGACCTTATAAAAACTAACTTAAGTAGGTATATCAACATTTGAACTTTTGCACTTACTCACTAAACACAGGTACGGATATAATATAACAGAAACCTTATATTATATATTTTTATTTACCTTCACAATAATTCGTAACAACATTTGTTATCTATTAAGACAAAATTCCGTAGATTCTTAGAAAAATGTTTTTATGAAATTAAAGACTTTTTTAATCAATAAATTACCTAGTTATATAAGTTAAATATTATACGTCCATAATTAATGGATAAACTGTTGTTCATTAAAGTGCTTTAAATATAACTAAAATAATATTCCAATGTTTAATTTGTAACAGAACAGACTGAAATCGAACTGTTCTTACTAAGATTATAACTGTTTTCATTTGAGATAACATGTTTTCTTAAAACTAGGGAATGAAGTTAACAAAATAAACTCAATTTACTGTCAATAAAATTATTTATCTATTAACAGCAATTTATTACAGGCTCTGAGTAATAGTTAAATTTTGTAAAGAGATAGGGCAATGTTTACAGAAATCTTTATTATTTATCAAACAAAAAAGTTTTAAATCTTAACGATAACAACATAAGGAATAAAAACTGGACAAGTGCGAGTCTGGCTCTCGCACTGAGGCTTCCGTACAAGCTTGTATGTTCATCAAAATAATAAACATTACTCAAGTTCATAACTTAACTATGAAAGCACCGAACATTGCATTAACGAAAAGATAAGTCGGATTGAAGGACAAACTTAACTTTGTAGATGATTTTTTTTTCGTCCCTACATCGATCGATGCCATACGTCTGGTCAATTCTCCAACTGCAAAAGTAAGTTTTCCTTTACTTGTACCACAGATAATATAATACAACTTATACTGTGAGACCTTGCTTCTTGTTCTAGGTCAACGGGAAGTAGCTTATAGGTTTTATTTATTTGCGACTAATATCTATAATGTCGTATTTTTTAAGCTCTAATGAACCATTGACTTACTATTTGATATTAATTTAAACTTGATACCTCTACGCGTTCCTGAGAAAAAAGGTCTCGACAGACAGACGGACAATAAAGTGATTCTAAATGGTTCCGTTATTTCCTATTTAGGAACGGAACACACGAAAACACGAAAAAGTATTTTGTCGGTCTCACAGAGCAACGCGTGCGTATAGGAAGGTCAAGGACTCTTAGATCCCGCCCCGGCAGTCCCGGTAGCCTCGGCGGCCCCGGCAGCCCCGGCAGCCCCGGCGGCCCCGGCAGCCCCGGCAGCTCCGACGGCCGCGACGGCGCGGGCGGCGGCGGGAGCGTGGTCGATGTATCTGGCTGTATAGTTTTCTCTTTTGGGAATTGTTAGCGTCATCACCGCGTTTTTTATCAGGGTCACCAAGGACATGTCTTGGTCAAAGAGTTGACGTGAATGGAAAATGGTCTCCGGGGTCTCTGGTTACTATCGGTGTACTGCAGGGATCAATTCTTGGACCATTTTTGTTCTTAGTATACATTAATGATCTTCCCCACCTTGTAAGGGACGATCATGAGGTTGTATTGTTTGCAGATGACACGTCACTTTTATTTAAATTAAAGCGACGACAAACCGATTTTGACGATGTACACAATGCAATCTCTAAGGTTGTAAAATGATTCAATGTTAACAATCTCCTACTTAATGAAAAGAAAACAAAGTGTATTAGATTTATACTACCCAATGTTACATAAGTTAAAGTAAATATCAAAATCAAAGATGAACAGTTGGCTCTTGTGGACAACACCGTATTCTTAGGTATCATCCTAGATAATAAGCTTCAATGGGGTCCTCACATTGATAAGTTATCGAAGAGACTTAGTTCTGCGGCATATGCAGTCAAAAAGATCCGTCTTTGTACAGACATTGACACAGCTAGACTGGTTTATTTCAGCTACTTCCACAGCATTATGTCGTACGGTATACTGCTGTGGGGGAGTGCTGCTGATATCAATTCCGTTTTTGTGCTGCAGAAGAGGGATGTTCGAGCAATTTATAATATGGGCCCCAGATAATCACTTCGCGTAAAGATTAAAGAAATAAATATAATGACATTCCCTTGTCAATACGAGTACATCTACGAAAATCTGATGTATGTTCACAAAAATATTTATTTGTTTAACAAAAAAAAGCGACAATCACAATGTTAATACTAGAAATAAAGATAAACTCGCTGTTGCGACTTGTAGACTCAATAAAGTTAATAAATCGTTGAAATGGCACGGTGTACGCTTTTATAACAAACTCCCAAGAGATATACAAAAACTATCGATGAACAAATTTAAAAACGTAATTAATCAAAAACTTTATTTTATAAAGTGCCTTTTTAAGACATACTATAAAATATCTGATTATTTAGATGACAAAAACTCTTGGGATTGAAAATGCTCCAACTCGAACCTATTGTTTTGTAAAAGGATCATTAAAAAGAATAACCAGCCTTGTTTTCTTGCCTTTCTTTCCTGGCTTGGTCGCGGAGGAACAGGCACTAGATAAAAACCGACGTTTCAAAGTGGTCCTTGTGATTTTATTGAATAAATTAATTTTGACTTTGACTTTTTGACTTGACTTTAGGGAGGGTTTACGGCCGGCGCGGCGTTGGCGTGTGGTGTGTTTTTTATTGAAAATGCCGACATCATGAATGATGTGTAAATGAGTCAAGCATCAAAGTGTGCGTTGCGTTGTCCAAAGGTCGCGTGCCGAGATAGGCACGAGACCTTTGGACTTCAACCTCACTTTGGATACCGTAGGTAGATAGGTAGGTAGATACCTAGATCATTAACTCATATTAAAGATTCAATCGTTTATTTGCTAGAATACATAATACCTCTATAATTATGTAAAAGTTCTTAAAGCTATGCTAGTTAATGAATCCAGTATGCATGCAGACGTGCAAATATTCATAATGTCAAGCATATTAGAATCAAAATATTCATAAACAATTATTAAATAACCAATTATTTAACTTATTCATGAATACTATTCCTTCTAAAACCTTAAGTTCATAGGTATATTAATACTTTTCTTATAAGGTATTATGCCCCAAGATGGTCTGGTACATAAGATAGCCCACTTTAAATAAAATGTATTTCCACTGATTCAAAACCATCAAAATTTCGTGGAAATGTGTAAACGCATCCATAAACAAAATGGCAATTGCAAACGAACGGAACCGTGGCCGTGGCCGTGGCCGTGGCCGTGGCCGTGGCCGTGGCCGTGGTCGTCGTACGCAGCTATATAGCCGCATCGAATGAAATGGTCTGACGTATTCTTATGAGGCAAAAACGGATCGACTAAGCCTTTGGCATACAAGATTGACATGATCTTTCCAATTCAAGATTATATCTAAAGTAATACCTAGAAACTTAAAAGAAGCAACCTCACTTACTTATTCATTTTTATAGCCAATGTCAAGAGTTAGTGGATAAGTATTAAATGAATTCAATTGTTTTATTCATATTTATACTTAACTATTTTTGAGGCTAATTAATAAAATGACAAACAAAAAAATTGGTGATGACAGATGTATTGCTACTCGTATATGTCATTTTATTAAAGTTACCTAAAAATATTAATGTCATGTTTGTATAGGTTATTAGTCGAAGAAGATGAGATAGCGTTCCAAGAAGCTTTATTCTTATTTTACTTGTTTGAAAACGTCTTAAATTAATAATTCGTTGCGATATTTGTATGCATTTTTTTTATTTGTAGTATAGCTCTTAAAGTGTATTTCTTGCTTGTCTTTAAATAAATACAAGGATCGTTTTGTTTTGCTTGACTTTCCTCTAGTCTTGTATTATATATATCTGTGCTCTAGTTATCTAGTTGAGCTTTTCCGGTTTATTGGTAATTTTGACCTTAATCCTGGGAAAACACAAATTATAAAATTAACATAAAACCTCATAGAAATTGTTGAAAGATTCAGCAAGATTAATTGCATCATATACTTACATCTATGAATGAAAAGGAGGATAAGCATTCACAGAATTTCCTTATATTGGCAATGCTATAATCACACTTGTATTCAAACCAAAATAGAATGCTCTCTGTTTGTTAAATTAACACTAAAAAGTGATCAGTTGAGCCGTTACCAGTAATCAGATATTAATGAATTTGGTAGGTAGATAGGTAAGAAGGTATAGATAATTATTAGGTATCAACCTAACTAATGTATGTGGAGGTACCTACTAGCTATCACTCGCTGATAATGCGATACAATTATTAACGTTACTATACAATTCTTTCAATTAATAAACTGGCTGACATTTAATCATTTGAATATTAATATAGATAAGACCAAAATAATACATTATTATCAGAACAGTAATTTATATAGGTACTAATTAAAACATCAATTATTGAAACGATCAAATAAAGGAAACTAACACATTTTTTTTTATGATTATGGACTGATTGAACATGAACGCGGAATGCACACACTGATTTTAATATAAAAAGATTAATCAATTTTCGTTTAATAAAGAAGGTAGTAAGTGAATCTGTTCTTAGTACGTTAGTATCACGCATTAGGGTCGTGATGTCGTCCACATAAGAGTATGGTCTAATGTTCCGGGGCAACTCAAGAGACAGAGCACACTTATTCAGGGCGCAAAAAAGTTGTGTTAGAGTGATCTGCAATATTAGAATTCCCTGTACCTACCATACTACCAAAAGCTAAAAATCATAACCTTACCTTTATGTATATTTTTGAAGTAGCTGCGTATGTTAGGACAAATAAAATAAATTTGATGTTGCGAGGTCACAAATATTTAAAAATAAATCATGTGCACTAGCTGTTAACACGGCAGCGGCACTTCTACTCTCAAAGAGTGTACCCATACCCGATGTACTGAGCACTGACTGAAGGTCTGTTCTGTTTCAAACGTATATTAATTTGATTTTCTCTTTGGCGAGTCTTATTATAACGTAAAAGAATAGGTACCTACCTACCTAGATGACAAACTAAATTAGGACTAGATGCACGACTCTTTTTTCTGTACCTATCCGGACTGCGTTTCTTGAAATCCTACTAATACTATAACCCCGAAATTTTGTGAGGATGGATGTTTGTTACTCTTTCACGCAAAACTACTGAACTGATATTATTGAAACTTTAAAGTAATATAGCTTATATATCAAAATAACACATAGGCTACTTATTATCCGGGTACCACGCGGGCGAAGCCGTGGGCTGAAGCTAGTTTATCTTAATATAATGTCATTCCTTGTTTTGTGGTGTATATGACTGGTACTTACTTGTATAAGTTTATTTGTTAATTTTATTTCATTTTAGGGGTTGGTACCTAGGTATACCTATCACACATGTTAGGCATGCATTTTTGAGATTTTGTTGATTTCAAAATCATTTAGGAACTGACATGTCACCCGTCATACCAAATGAAATTGCTATGTCCGAAAAAAGTAAACTTTCTGTCTTGGAAGTGTCTGTGTTGCCAAAAGAACATGGTTCTTTGGATAGATAATTTATTAATTGTACACTTTTACCGTTTTAAATCAGAAGTACCTAGGTGCATAGGGCAGCGTTATCGCTAAAAAGGATAAGGCTTGATACCGACCTCCTTCTAATCTAACAACCAACACACTAGCTATCTACAGTTGTAACAACTGTGCAACCATGAGAAAGCACTCAATTTATTAAGTTCCTATTGGAAAAATACCTATGTAGTTACCTTACCTACTATTAGAAACAAAAAACAACGCTTGTTATATTAACACAATATAATTTATCATAATATCACAATAATGTACAAAATCTTACAGATAACGTCCTATGAATAAGATCATCCACCCGGAAACATAAAATAAAGTAATGACAAGTGCGCGTGCGTCGCTCATCGCTACTCTATGCTGACCTTCCGCGATTCAGCACCGCCCCCCCCCCCCCCCCCCCCCCATCCCCCCTACCCGAACATATAGCTATAGAGCACCGTCAGGAGGATACCCATCACCAGCGGGAACTTCCACGAGCTCATGAAGCTGCTCTCCTGCGAGGAGGAGGAGGAATCCTCCCAGTTGACCTGCCGCTTCTTCAGCTCCACCCGGTCCGCGGCCACCAGCTCGCCGATCGCGTACTTCTTCATGAGCTCCTTGGCATCGAAGCTGTGTCCGACGTCCTCGAAGTCCTCGGAGCCGTCCTTGCCGGCCACGTTCACCAGCACCTCGTGCCCGCCAGGGTGCTCGTCCAGGAACTTGCTCACGTCGTACACCACGTTGTCGATCACGAACACAGTCTCCTTCTTGGGATCCTTCTCGCTGATCTCCTTGCGAGTGAATTGCTTGACGTCCGCCATGTTTGGATAGCGCGAGTGCGTGCGCGTGCCTGCCTGACGTATCTACCGACCGAGAGCCGTGCACATACTGAGCATACAATATACCTACCTTATATAACTGAGAATACTGAGCTTGAGCGGACACGCACAGTGCGGCAGCGGCGGCTCTTCCGAGCTCGACGCGGGCGACGCGGGCGGCGCGGGCGTCGGGGAGGCACACCGCGCCCGCGCCCGCGCCTTCTCCGACAAATGATGTTATGATAACGGACAGGCGAATTACGACATGGACCTCTTATCACTTGTAGATAAACAAAAAAATTTGTACCAAAACAACTAGCATTATCATGTGGTTTTATAACATTATACCTATACACGGTAATTACCGTAGATATCCGGTATTTTAGCCTTTTACCACCACCATGACCATGTAAAAATTAAATCTAACTAAAACGAAGCGTAAACGAAGCGTAACGCTTTCAAGTACTTACAAAAACCATAAAAGGAAACATACCTAACTACTTGCTCAACCAAAACCTAACTAGGTAGGTACTTATTGGGCGCGCAGGGCATTATACGATTTCTGCGTATGACTGGTCACGTAGACCATAGGCTGCAGGTATAAAACGATTGGCAGTAAGTATCCTTTAAACAGCGCAGCGTTGTTTTGACCTGCGTAGTGCATCGCGCTAATATGCTACGGGCCAGCATAATAGATCGGACACACAATGTCCTGCGCTCCCTTTCCATATTCATTTCATGTGTGAGTGCCTCGGTGAACTAATGGTTCAGATACTTAAACTGTGAAACTTGCTTAAACAGCACTGCCGTTCAGCGTGGCTCAGCGTGGCTCAGCGTGGCTCAGCGTGGCTAAGCGTGGCTCAGCGTGGCTGGTGGAACAGTGTCATAGCTCTTCGAGCCTGCCTTGAAAACTATAAGTTCTGAGCCCATGGGGCTCCGCATAGCGCTCACAAATTTTGACCAGCTTCGCTGCTGAGCTCACGTATCAGGGTTAAAGGGACGAGGTGAGGTCAGGCCTCCCTGCCTTACCCCGCACTCCAGTCTGTACGTGTCCGATAATGACCCCGACCATCTCACATGGTTACACTGATTGCCGTACTAGTATTTAAGAAGTGATACTAATTCCAAAGAAAGTTCAGTGTTACCTACTGGACTAATTTTGCCACAACCTGTCATAAGCCACAAGATCAAAAGCCTTCGATAAGTCGAGAAAACAGACGAGCTAATTATCTTCAATTAATACAAACCATTATATTATTTGAACAAAGCTTAACATTTGCTCAATTAACTCAATGCCTGCGGTCGGTGACTTTGTTTTCTACCTGCAGTCCTATTACCACAAGTAGGCAGGCAGTATTATTTTTTAGATAAGAAATAAATATATATGTACCAAGGTAAGTAAGTATACAGACTTTGTTATTTACCAAGTGCTCATTATACATTTACAAATTAAATAATATTGCAAGCGTTCTACTTAGATTTTTATAATCAAAGTGGAACCTGGGTGCCATTATTTATGATATTAAATAAATAAATAGGTATCAACAGACACATACCTAAATATACATAGTCCTACCCTATACTAGGATTCTCTGTGATGTGGGTTTCAGGAACTACGAGTAGCGTACCACAATGACAAGACACGGCACAAACATCTGCGGAACATGCATACATTTGTCTCGCAGCGGAAACGGAACCCGCACCTCGTGCTTCGCAGCCGACGATATATTGTCGTTGTTGATGCCTGGTTTCTGAAATTATTGATATCTGCCTCGAAATAGTCCACCACAGGAACACAACACCATTGACGTAAGTCAATGGTGTTCGTACCTTCGTCACAGATTAGATATAAGTATTAGTAACTAAACGCCGCCGGCGCGGCGCCACTACCACCACCACCCGTGTAATGCCGAGTGCAGTGAGCAGTGAGCAGTGAGCAGTGAGCAGTGAGCAGTGAGCAGTGTGCGACAGACAGGTGCAACATTCATCGAAACCTGATTGCGTTGTCGCCGATGCATTGCATCGTAGCCTCGTCCTCGTACCTACATACTTGAGCGAGTACCTACCCTATACCTATATCTATATAACCCTACGCCTACGAACCGAGCATCAGATTATGTAAGGTGTAGTAGGTACCTATCTTTCTAGGAACTAGGAGCTATTTTGTTCTAAGATGTTCCTATTATTGACGACCTCTGTGGCGGAGTGGACGAAGGCCATAGACGCAAAAGGTTCTTTCGATTCCCGCCGTGGGACAAATAATTGTATGGTTTGCAAATATTTGTATCGGGTCTGGGTGTCCTATTTAAAATATGTACTTATGTTTTATCAAAAAATAATATGTAACTACCTAATAAGTATTATATCAGTCATGTAGTTCCCATATTGCAAGTTAGTTTGTGGCTGTGTGAAAATATCCAACATTATTATTTATTTAATTAGGTATTAAGGTAGGTAGGTACGAACCCATCTTCTTTACACAGGTACATTGGATGTCATTGACGACAATCTCGCTATTTTGAGTTTGCAGCGAATTAGAGCCCATTTACGTGTAAATGTGCCCGAAATTTCAAATTAGTTCCCCTCACCAATTTTGAGTTATTCAAGAAATTAAGTTTTTGTTGCTGTAACATTTTTGCTGGAACGATATTTTTTTGTGGTTGAGCTAGATGAATATATTTTGAATTTGCCCCCTAGGACTACGGAGTTATTTGAGCGTTTGGCGGCGGAACGTTTTCAAAACTTCGATATCTGCGAAACTACTCAGCGCCCAATAATGAAGTTCTGTGAACACATTTGAGTAAGTTTATGCCTATTTGTGACAGTTTTATTATTATAAAAAAAAGTAAATGGCCACGAGTTTTGAAAGAATAAAAACAGCTCCTACTCTTAAATCCTACTACAACTCACTGATGAATTCAACTCATGAATTCACTGAACTAACTGATAGTGGCGCTATGTACCTACCTTGCATCTAAACCATATTCAAATACACCTACACAATATTTCAGCCAAATCCATGCTAGAATTAGAGAGTTATTCGTAAAAGCCTTAATGGTAGTGTTACGAGCTAGGGTTCGGGATAAAATAATTAAGTCCAATTAAATACCAAAATTAACACTGTATTAATAAATCACTCAATAAAAATGTCAACAAAACAAATAACACAACGAAGCTACACAATTAAAATAAAAAGACTGTATCACTTGGTACAACACTAGCGCAACGGTCACTTCACTAGTCACTGGGTATCGCTCTCGAATCACTTCCAATAATTCACTTTCCAATCTTGAAAAGAAACTGACTCTACCGGCCGCTTGCCGCGCTTATATATCTCGTAAGACGTCTCTTCCAGAACAATCTAGTAGGAGGCGTGGCCATCACACTGTCTCACATCGCTCCGCCCCGTCTCGTACCGTCTCAAACGTTCTGGAAAAAACCGTCCTTTTCTAACGCGGTTTGTGCCAGTCGATACTAGATGGCGGTAATAAGTAGTGCGTCCATTTGATAAGAGATGGCGTTAGCGTACCGTAGTTAGCTAGGCCGTGCTCGTCACAGTAGTATTAATTCGAATGACGGTTAAAAAGCGGACCCCCGATACATGACGCTTACCTTCTTTATTGTTCACTATATCATTTTGTGTTTAGGTACAGTGCTCTAGAAAAGTTTATTTTATTATTTTATTGATGTCATTCTCTATGATAAATATTTTACCATGATCTATTTGATAGTTTATTTCTTTAAATTAATGACCGATTTTTCAATCTTCAGATAAGATGTCAAATAACAACTTATCGAAATAATATATCTGTTTGTTTATCTGTCAAATAATTGATTGTCTATTTTATTTTTCAATCACTACGAATAACTACTCAATAAATATTTTCGACCTTACTTCAGGGTGGTGAGACAAATATAATTATTCACTAGACATATAAATAAATAAATAAATAATGCTGGACATGCATGCACACACAGCAACATCTTGCGCCAAACTAAGCAGAGCTTGTATTATGGGAACTACATGACTGATATACTACTTATATACTTTTTTTGTAAATACATACATACTCGTATTATACATATAAAACATCCAGACCAGAGACAAATATTTGTAGATCATACAAACATTTGTCCCGCGGCGGGAATCGAACCCGCAACCTTCTGCGTCTCAAGCGGGCTTCCGCCCACTACGCCACAGAAGTCGTCTAGATATGTTAGAGTAGGACAGACAACTTCCATTTTTTACAAGGCAAACACTTTGTCAATATTTAAATGTCACTGTAAATTGATGGTGCGTTCACACGCTTGCGATTGACATCCTCCATGCTTACATTGCTGGCAATGAGTGGCGTGCATCCGTGCGTCCGTGCGTCCGTGCGTCCGTGCGTCCGTGCGTCCGTGCGTCCGTGCGTCCGTGCGTCCGTGCGTCCGTGCGTATTAACAGATAGCTTGGGCCAGCGACGCGCGCCGGGGCGCCCGCCCTTAACGGCTGCGTGCCGAGCTGCTTCCCGGGCTGCTTGCCAAGCTGCGTGACAAGCTTCTGAACGCGACAAGGATATGTATCTATGTTTTCGTTTCGAAAGAAACAAAAATGCAGAAATGCAAATGTGTGTCTAGTGACTTATTTTTATAATTATTGCTAGATAGGTACCTACAATTGCTAGTTACCTACCTACATTATTATCACTTTGTAGGTATAACGACTATTATTACCGTAATTTGTTGTTTCTAGGTATAAACTATATCTTACCTTTGTGTATTTTATCATGGGAAGTAAATAATGCATTGAATCTTTCAAGAGTCTGAATCATCGATGAAATTGTTTTAAACCCCAACCCTTATGGTGGGCCTGGAACTAACTTCTTAATATTCTTTCAGGTGGATTTATAGATTAATATGCCTCTTTCTCCACTGCTATATCATCAATGGAATAATAATATCTATAACTAGCTGCGCCCCGCGGTTTCTTCCACCCGCGTAAGTTTAGTTTCCGTGGGAATATCGGGATAAAAAGTAACAGCTATGTACCTACCTATCAAGTTTCATCGCAATCGGTTCATTCGTTTTTGCGTGAAGAAGTAATACACATATTATGTACATACTTACTAATACAAACTTTTACTTATAACTTTTAAATATAACCTTTCTGCAGTAGGGTAAAAAAAGAAAGAAAATAAGAATGAAAATTAAATACCTATAAAGAATCACTGCAAGGCTTCTCTGTAAACTATATTTGATGTGCTATTCGTTTGAAGCAAAATAGACTGATTTTCCGGAGATCCCGCGCGAGACAGGCTCACGTATAGTTGCCCATGGAAGAAGCATTATTTTCTTAAGTCGATGCCGACTAGTGAAAATATTTGTCCCTGGGGCTTATTAATTTGTTATTGCAAATGATACTTTATCCGAGAACTGAAATAGGCCTCTAAAATCCGTCGTTATAATTGGAATACGCGTCCGGGCCCGCAACCATGCTGTCCGGTTGCGGACCCGGTAAATGTCTGATTCGAATGAATAAAAAAGTATTTTTTGCTACATAAATAACCTTGATGATAAAACTATTTCTTTGAATAAGAATTAATACTACGATACGAATGTAACCAACTTTTGTTCCTACCCGCGATCTAATTAAACTTTAGAACACAAAAGCTGCTATTGTGACTTAACTATGTAGTTAGATATATTTCCTGGAGGACTTTTTTGTAGGTAATAATGAGTACTTAAATCATGAAGTACATAATTTTTATGTATCATCAATAGTTTTCTCAACGCACGTCAAATAATGAATTTTATAGGTAAAATTTTGGTACTTTTCGTTACATTATTGATTTTATAAGGATATTTAACTTTTTTAAAATAAATTATAGCCCATGTTACTTTCTTATAATTTAGATGAATGAAGATTTTACTACCTTAACTTCGTTCTAATTTTTTTGTCTTAATAATACAATATAATATAGTTACAATCTGTAGACTGAGTTTATATAATAATTTACATTATCATACCTAGCTACATCAGCTACCAGGCGGTGATTTTTCTGTAGGTGATTATTTTGTCGTTCAAAAATAGTCGGTGCCTTCACCGATAGTGCGGTACGTGAAAATTTCCGTTTTTACAATATGAATAGTCAAGTTCACGATAGTTTTTGGAATAAAAGATCTTGAAGTTGTATTGTTTGCAGATGACACGTCACTTTTATTTAAATTAAAGCGACGACAAACCGATTTTGACGACGTAAACAATGCAATCAAAAGTTGTAAAATGGTTCAATGTTAACAATCTCCTACTTAATGAAATGAAAACAAAGTGTATTAGATTTATACTAACCAATGTTACACAAGTTAAAGCAAATATCAAAATCAAAGATGAACAGTTGGCTCTCGTGGACACCACCGTATTCTTAGGTATCACCCTAGATAATAACCTTCAATGGGGTCCTCACATTGATAAGTTATCGAAGAGACTTAGTTCTGCGGCATATGCAGTCAAAAAGATCCGTCTTTATACAGACGTTGACACAGCTAGACTGGTTTATTTCAGCTACTTCCACATCATTATGTCGTACGGTATACTGCTGTGGGGGAGTGCTGCTGATATAAATACCGTTTTTGTGCTGCAGAAGAGGGCTGTTCGAGCAATTTATAATATGGACCCCAGAGAATCACTTCGCGAAAAGTTTAAAGATATAAATATAGTGACATTCCCTTGAACATCTATGAAAATCTGATGTATGTTCATAAAAAAAATTGTTTAAGAAAAAAAGCGATAATCACAATGTTAATACTAGAAATAAAGATAAACTCGCTGTTGCCACTTGTAGACTCCATAAAGTTAGTAAATCGTTGAAAGGGCACGGTGTACGCTTTTATAACAAACTCCCAAGAGATATACAAAAAATATCAATTAACAAATTTAAAAACGTAATTAAACAAAAACTTTATTTTATAAAGAGCCTTTTTAAGGCATACTATAAAATATCTGATTATTTAGATGACAAAAACTCTTGGGATTGAAAATGCTCCAACTAGAACCTATTGCTTTGTAAAAGGATCATTAAAAAAGAATAACCAGCCTTGTTTTCTTGCCTTTCTTTCCTGGCTTGGTCGCGGAGGAACAGGCACTAGATAAAAACCGTCGTTTCAAAGCGATCCTTGTGATTTTATTGAATAAATGAATTTGACTTTGACTTTGACTTGACTTTTTATATAACTCATTTTTTTTTTGCATTTTGTGGATTTAATCCATTACGCAGAAAGCTTCACTACGTCCAATTATAGGCTGAACATTTAAAACGACAGCTCAAAGGAGTCACCTGACCTCATAACACTCGAGTGTTATGAGCTCAAAATAATGGAACATTAAAGTCGTCACAACTCGTAAACTACTAAAAGTAAACTTATGAAATTAGACAAGATGTTGAGGCTAGATACAAGATACATAACGCCAGCATCAGTAAGATCAGCGGTTTCATGGTCCGAGAACTAGGAGCTGTTTTAGTTTTTCTTTCAAAGGCTTATAATAACTCTTGACCATGTAAATGTGTCCACAAAACTTCATTATTAGGCAGTAGTTTTGGAAACATCGAAGTTTTAAAAACATTCCGCCAGCAAAAACTCAAATAACTCCGTAGTCCTAGGGGGTTAATTCAATATATAGGGCACAATTGACACAAATTAAGAGCTATCTTTTTATAAGTTTTATTAATCTAGCTCAACTACTAAAAAAAATCGTTCCAGCAAAAACGTTACAGCAGCAAAAACTTAATTTCTTGAATAAGTGGGGGGCACAAATTTGAAATTTCGGGCACATTTGGGCTCTAATTCGCTGCATACTCAAAATAGCGAGATTACACATTTTTTGGTGCAGTAACGCACACTTGACGACCACTCTCGGGGCTCGATGGTGTGGCGGATGTGTAGTCGGCTGCAACGCAACAGAGAGATAGATATTGGTTCGATTACAGTTGCGGGACAAATGTTTGCATGTTCTAAAGATATTTGTTGTCTGATTTTGTCTGGGTGTTGTGCTACTACGGCAGGTAGATACTCGTACCACCACTCTGATACCCACGACACAGGGGATCCTAGTGCTCAGGAATAAGAGCTATGTAGGTAGGTAGGTATGTGTCTGTTGGGCTTTTATTTATTATTATTATTATTTAATGGCTAGTTTGACCAGCTTCGACACGAGCTCGCTCGACTTTTCAAGGTTACCTAGAGGTTTACACTGAAGGTAATTAAAGTACATACCTACTACGTATAAAACCTTAAAGGTGGGTAGGTAGGTAAGTATTCGAACAACAAACTTTAAACAAATATAAAACACAACCTTTATTCCACCTCCATAACCCTTTCCAACTTGTTTATTCTAAATAGGTAATCAACTAAATACCTACTTAACATATCTTAACAATTTTTTACGTGAAAAATAGAACCTACTCGTACTTAACATATCTTAACCATTTTTTACGTGATAAATAGAAGTACAGTAGGCAGGTAGAAATTATGTACCTATCGATTAACCAAATCAAATAATACCTAGGTACCTACGAGTACCTAATAAAATACGATAGGTTAGAGAGGAATCAATGTCCGTCCAAAAAAAAAACTTAATTACTCCACCAAATGTGTCAGTCGTATTATATAGGTAGCTTAAACAAAAGGTGCCTCTTCACGATCGGCGCATTCGGCGAACGCGTTGGCCAATCACGTTGGCCCAACGTCAAGAGGCCATATTCGTCTGATCGTCTGTGCTCGGCCACATCGCTCGGCGATGATCGTGTGTGTTTGTACGCGATCGCCTTGTTTTACCGGTTTTTTTGCGCAAACGTCAAAGCCTCAAAGGAGTTCATGCATAATTGCGTCGAGGTGTCCTCTCGTTCGTCGATCAAACAATTGCTTAATAGGAAGCTATCAAGTAGGAAGGTAAAGGTACCTACCTACTAGGTAGGTCGACAGGTACTTTGTTATCGTATTCCACTGATTTTGGATCTGATTTACAGACTGCTGACTGATACGGGTTTTGATGAAACTCCTAGAGATTTATTCAAAATCCGGATCAATAGTTAAGGTACCTTCTCAACTACATAGTGGATTCGAAATAATAGCGTACTTACCTTGGTAGGGTGGGTAAGGCACCTACCTACCATTTTTCTCTCTCTCTCTCTCTCTCTCTCTCTCTCTCTCTCTCTCTCTCTCTCATATTCATTTATTAGATCTACTAACAGAATTTAGGCTAGATACTGTTAGCTAAATGTACAACCTAATTACAGGTAAACACATCATACAAAATACCTATAATAGTCAAAAAAGTAACAAATAGATACACAGTCAAGTAAATATATCTCACTAAGGAAATAAGGAAAAAATAAAATAGGTATAAGAAGTTAGACTAGACCCCAGCATTCATTCAACCAGAACTCAACAGCTCGCAGCAGCTGTTTCAAATTGTTAGCCCTGAGTCAGGTTAGGTTAGCAACAGAGGTAGGTACACAGTACCTATACAGATAGATGGGACCTTGGAAAAGGACTATATAACTATGTGCTATAGGCTTCTTTTTGTCGCGAAAATAAAATTTGAAGGGGGTGAAAGAGGATGAAAGTTTGTACCTACGGGAAACTCATTTCTCATTTTAGAAATGCATCCTTATCTATTATACCTACTTTTGGTAGAACTTTTCTGTGTTTTTGACCAATCAAGTTTAGGTAGGGGATGACTTCTTTTTATTTTTTTTAGTGTTACCTACCTTTGTATACCTATCTATAGTCTATCTACATATACTAACCGCTGACAGGTTTTGCCAGAGAGAAAGCTTGCATCATATTATGTACAAGTAGGTATCAGATAAGTGTCCAGAAACCTTTAATGTGTTGCTCCCAACCATATATTTTACATTTTAAATATTTTAGGAGTTGTAGCATTTATTAGATAGCTTTTTTACTAACAAACGGGATATTTACCATGATAGTTTCAAAAATTATCTAAGATAGCTGTTTTTTGTCGCATATTAAAAAGTTTTTCTAGAGTTTGAAATCTCTCCGACCATAATGCATGTTTATCTACGATACTAGGTAGGTCCCTACTTATATATTTACGCATCTAAGTAGGTAGGTCTCTGACATTTTATAATAGTTTACCTGATCTTCGAATTTGCATAATGTTGGTTACATTACAAGGTCGTTTTTGTTTGAACTCCGCTAACCTTCACCGTCCTCCACGAAGTCAAGCGAGGTAGGTAGAGGTAGGTAGAGGTAGAGGTAGGTCCACCGACTTATTATTAAGTAGGTAGGTGCGTGAGTAGGTTTACACTGACTAATTAATAATTAGTTATACAAGGTAGGTAGTAAAAAGCATCATCTTAATGAAAACAGTCAGTTCACCCACAGCCACACAGACACACAGACGCAGGTCACTTGCAATGTTCCGTGCGTGTCGTCACAGCAGATAGATGTAGAAGGCGGCAGCCAGCATCGCCAGCAGCGCGGGCGGCCCCCACACGTCGAGCAGCGCCGTCAGCGTGAGCGGGCTGCTGCCGGCTGCGGCGCCGAGTCCGGGCTCCGACGCGGACGAGCGCGCCGGCACCTCGCGCCGCTCCGCCGCCGCCACTTCGCCGACCAGGAACCGCTTGCGCCACTCGAGCGCGATGTCGCTGTGCCCCACGTCGCGGAAGCACTGCGAGGCGTCGCGGCCCGCGTTGTCGAGCAGCACCTCCGCGCCGCCCGGGTGCTCCTCCAGGAACTCGGTCACGTCGTACACGAGGTTGTCGATGATGATGGCGGCGCTGTTCATGTTGTTGCGCGCCTCCACCTCCACGCGCGTCCAACTCCGCATCGCCTCCGCCTCCACCTGATGCCGCTCCCGCTCCATGACCGCTCCGGACCGGACTGAACTGTCGATCGCTAGAATTCGATCGGACGGATAGTACACGCGCGAGCCCGTGGCTCGATTCGCGACCACCACGACCGACCGACCGACGCCGACGCGGCGAATGGAGACCGGTGGCGCGTGCTATTCGCTTGGACGTAGGTACCTATGTACGTACCTACCTACTGGGACCGGTTCCACGCTCGCTCGACAGACTATTATTATAGCATTATATAAAAACAGCCTAGTTGGATGCGACAGTTTCCAGCACCATTCCTCCCTGTTCGAGACCGTAAAAATACTGAGGACACACTTGAGTCAGTAGTACTTGAGGACACCTACATAAGTAGTGCGAGGTGCGAGCGACACAGTCCTAACCGAAGAGAATAAATACAAGAATGACGGCGCATTCGCAGCCAAGACAGAGACCGGAAGTAGTAGATACCTACCTCTACCTACGCACGCACTAGTTCACTACCCAGTAACCTCCAAACAAGTTATGCCCCGCACAGACCGGACACAACTTCTAACTAAGCGAACGCCAACGAACAATATTATTTAATTATTTTAATATAATTATTTTATTATTCAAAATAGAAAGTCACTTTACGGATACTAAAGTCATTATTCCTATCAGCTCAACACTTTGTTTAAAGGGACTCTAAATAATTATCATAATGAAAATACAACGACTAGAACACAGTCACATGACATTGACATTTACAAATGACTCAGCAGGCTGTGGCACCTATAGAGTGTCATAACAAAATTAAAATATTATAAAGATTACACTTTCTTGATGTCCCCCGTCCTACATCCTTCAAATGCATTTTATCTCTTACTTTCTCTCCTTTAATTAATTTTATTCTATGTAAATTTGTAAATATGAATAACATAAAATTGTAAAATATGTCTACCTACATTTAGAATAAGTAACCCTTTTATTGTGTACATAGTCTTTAGTTATTAAGTATCATAATTTTTGTAAAATCATCTTGTAAGTAAAAAAATCTTGCTGATTCTCCAAATTTTTGTAACCGATCATATTCTTAGTCACAATCACATATCTCCAAAAGTTTATGACACTAACATGATACGAACATTGGCAGAATTGTGACAAATAGTTACAAAAGCCATAATCAAGAAGTGAAGTGAAGTGAAGTGATTACACTTTTTAAAACTTATTATAGAATCTTAATTATTATTATCACCTTCATTAAGATGGGCTCTTTCTATACAAAGCAGTGTATCGGCGAATAAATCAGCCTCAAGGTTTAACCTTAAAAGCTGACCTCGAGCACGACAGATGGGTGACCGTTGTCAGTCAGTAGATGTTTTCGTGGAGTTATTGTGAGATGCCGTTCACGAGGGTGAAAATGTTTGTTTTACTGAACGTTTCTTCCTAAATGCGAACCACGAACATTCGTTGGCGTTCGCTAAACACAATCGAACGACTAACGAACACACGCATATATACATTTGCTAGCGTTCGTTGAGTCGGTTCCTATCCTCTGTACGCGACATAGTATGTAGACGCACACCTACTTGCAGGTAGCTATCCTACCTAGTATAGTAAGTGTAACCTACATTATTATTATTCCGCTGATGTGTTTTCGATGAGTTGCTGACGTAGGTATGAAGTCAGTTGTAGGATAGGTAAAGCAACACGACGACGACGACGACGCGACGAGACGGGGCGAGACGCACGTAGGAAAACGTTTACCGTACCTATGTAATATAAAGATATATTTTTTGATAAGGTAATAAGTATACTGACTATATCAGGAGAAAATACAATGAAGTGGTAGGTATTCTGTAGGTGACACTTGATTCTTATTAATTCTTTTTTGTAAGTACTTAGGTAGGTACTCAGAACTAACACATAAACAGATATTAGTAGGCTTGTACAAAAGGGTTCCCTAGAGTTCTTCTAGGGAACCCTTGAGGAAAGTAGGTGTTGTAGAAGATGGAATTATTATGGTAGTTTCATGGTTATTCGTGAAAGCAAGTAAAGGTAGGCATATACCTACTATGTAATGATTTGTATATTTTTTACCTACCTACTTGGTTTGCAAAGTATCAACCCACACTTAAGGCAAAAACATAATCCTACTACCTACCTATTATTATAAACGCGAAAGTTTGTAAGGATGGATGTTTGTTACTCTTTCATGCAAAACTACTGAACGGATTTTGATAAAACTTTACAGTAATATAGCTTATTTTGAAGATCCAACCAATCTTTGGAGAAACTCTTTGGGCATGAACCATTCCAAATCACTGACCAAAGCCTTTAACAAACGGTACACCAACCAAATCTTAGCGCTAAACAGAAACAACCTCCGCACTATGGTCCTCCGCAACACCCCCTTTTCCCCGCCTATCTTAGTGTTCCGTTACCGTTTCTCTCTCGTATCAACAATAGGCCGACCACTGCGATTTACCCGACGTTTCCAATTAATGACTCCACAGTTTAATAGGTACGGCATCTTACGCTGGGTCATTTACAATAACAGCTACCTGTCTCTGGAATCATATCCCAACCATCTTCCGTGAAGCTTCCTCAGTTGAAGTGTTTAGAGCTGGAGTCTACAATCACTTCCTTGGTGAAGACAAAGATTGAGCAATATGCCTTTTGTACCTTTAATATTTGAGCAATTTATGTGGGTACACAATTATTTATGTGTATGACCTATATATTATATTTAAATATTACCTATTATCAATTATTTAGGTGTATTTAAACATTTGCGTTACATAATCACTACATATATTATCATTTTTGTTTTAACCATTCTGTGCACTACCAACACATCTTTATCGACAATACACAAAGGTTATCTGGAAGATAATTCTTTTTAGAATTAAGTTCGCCTATGTAGGTACATACTACTATTTTGTGCAGTAAAGAATTTTCTATCTATCTATCTATCTATGTTTAGAGCCTTGACTGGACTTAACAAGCACACGTTCAAATTAAGTATGTGTGACACACAAACTTGCAGACTCTGCAATGAGGCGGACAAATCGCCCCTTCATCTGTTAGGAGAGTGTGGACCACTGATACATAAGCGTAGTCATCATCTGGGTAAACACATTCTCAGCCCAGATGAACTAAAACTGATCACGCCCAAAAAGATCCTGCAGTTTCTAACAGCCGGAGGGCTGATCGATGAACTTTGAAGGGCGAAGAAAAGGAAGTGACGATCACAATAGGCCTGTGAAGGGCGCAATGATACTAAAGCCACAAAAAGCAAATAAAATATATATATATATATACCTTATACATCAAGGCTTATTCAACAGAATAACACAAAGGCTACTTTTTATCAGGGTACCACGCAGGCGAAGCCGTGGCAGAAGATATTATTATAAACGCGAAAGTTTGTGAAGGATGTTTGTTAACTACTTTTTCACGCAAAAACTACTGAAATGATTTTGATAAAATTTTACAATAGGTATTCTTGGGATGTGTCAAATGATTTTCAGATGTAGGTGTGGTGTGTAGGTACATGTGCGCGGCCTTTGAACACTAGTTATTCTAAGCCTATAAATAAATCTTATTGTCATGACTCGTGGCGACAGCTATATGACCACAGAAAAATACAGCCAACACCCGCGACATCGACATGTTTAAGTTAAACGTTAAAACATGTCGAGCCTGTGGCAAAACTTGACAGTTCGATATGACCTCGGTGGCGCATGGCGTGGTAGATGAGTAGCCGGGCTAAGACGCAACACTGCGGGTTTGATTTCCGCTGCTGTATACAAAATGTTTCATGATCTGCACTGTAGAAATTTGTTCTGGGTATGGCCGGTGTCTTACTGGTCTGGTTACTTTTGTAACCTTATAGATGATTTTTAGCTAGGTACGTCGGGTTACTTCTAGGTTACACAACTCGAAAAGTTACATTTAGATGTTTTTTTGGGATTCGTAAGTTTAATTTTCTAATTTAAATTCAATTTCTTGAATCCAAATTGAAACAGAACGTAGTAGTAGGTAAGGCTCTTTTACATGTATTTTTTGCAATGTAAAATTTAACAAAAAATGGAAAACCGGTACTAAATTATATATTTTTTTTGTAAGTCAATATAACCAACACCTGTCCATATAATGGAGAAGAATATGAGAGGTTACCTTTCACACCTAAAAGTTACCTACCTACTTTTTATATGAATAAATTTTGACAAGACACGGCTGGCAGAAGTGTGACCGTTTGTAGCAAATTTCTGCAACTTCGGCATATTTGGCTATTAAAGGCTTATGTTGACGAAATACAAAAGTATATTCAGCTATCTTTTATCTTATAATTATCCCTGTATTGTACGTCCATGGAATGTACAACCATGGAAAGTACACCCCTGGAAAGTACAGCCAGTATTACAAACCATTGGTTTGTAATACTGGCTAACCAAGTGTATTCTATGTTCCCATGGTTAAAAATAAATGAGTATGAGTATGAGTATGAGTAATACTGGGCGTACATTCCTGGGCGTGTATTCCCTACACGTGTTAACCTTGTACGGCCAGTTTTGTACAACCGTGGAATGCACAGCCGTGGAATACGAACCAATTTCATGCTCTGTTTACATGTGCGAGCGCTATCAAGGGGCAAGTGCTGTGTTGCCGTAGTATTTAACGCTATTAGTAAATTAATGTAAGTAGTTTAGTTATTTATGTCGTTTTTTGCAGATAAACTAACCGGTTAGTTTCATTTATTTTGAAACATACTTTGTTGGGTAAAGTTCGGATAGCAATCCAAGGAGGATTCTGAGTGGTAATAAAAAAAAACCTAATAACCTGACCTATCCAAGACGGATTTGCCTACGCAGGATTTTTCAGGTCAACATTAACTTATTGTTTGCATAACTTATCAATGGCAACTCTTGGTTGAACATATTAGAACTTGCTCAGTGCAAACGAGGCTCGTCCTCGTCATGCGACTACTTCGCATCGACCAGAGGTCAACTATGTGACGAACTCGCGACAAATGAGCATCCAGAATATTGGCTAATCCAGGGGTGTACATTACAGGGGTGTGCAATACCGTCATGTGTTTAGTTTGTACAGAGCGTACGACCATGGAAAGCACACCCAGATAATTCAAACCAAATGGTTTGTAATACTGGCTGTACTTTCCAGGGTGTTCTTTTCATGGTTGTGCTTTCCATGGACGTACAATAATACGGTCTCCTGTTATCACAACGAAAGAAGGCATAAAGGAACACGGAGACTGTATTTCTTTTATACTTACAAAGGAAATGATTAAAAACATAGTATCGCTTCGCCAGCCCCGTGGAGGTGAGGCGAATTCTTATGTTGTTTACTCTTAACACATTCACCGATGAATGTTTTATAATGAGTTTTACCAACATGTTATATGTTGGATATTGGATATGAAGATATTGGATCTTCATATCCAATATTGGATTTTAAAAAAAATAAGAATATGAAGCCAATGTGGATGTAATTTGAAGTTGGTAATTAAGTTTTAAGACCATAATTTTTTTTTCTTTGTTTCTCATCTAAATACAAAAATATATGTGGTATATTTTTGTATTTTTTTAAGTGTTGGTCAGATTTTCAACTAGGGTTCTGCAGATTCTCTATTTTTAAAACGGTCACACTGGCTGGCAGCGCTGATTGTCTCATTTAATTTGTAAAGTGAAATAGCTATGGCCGCAATAGACCCGGCCTTTTTGTTTGACTTATCAAAATAGTAGATTGGTAGCACTATTGTTTTGTGTTCTGTTGCATGCTTGCATTTTGTTTCCATTCAGTTTATGTGCTTATTCATTATGATGACAATTGAATGTACATACGTACGCTTTGAGTTGAATTTACCTGACGAATCGAAATTGTAATATCGTATCCCACAATACAGTGCATTGGATCTAGCGAACTGGTGTCTGTTGGTTCAATCAAAACAAAACAAAATGAAACTGGTAAGTATTCTGCTGAATGAGCACTTTTATATAAGAACAACCTGGAATGCCAACACACTCCCAGTTATGAGTAAAAACCCTTGACTTGACTTTAATAATAAGTTTGTGATAGTCATGAAAGGATATTGGTATAGTTACATTATTGCATTTACCAGATTAAAGAACACTATCTATCTATTCATATAAGGTGTGAAGATGCTCTCAGAGGTGGGCTTTCTAAGGCCAAGTAGGCCTGCTCTTATGGCCACTTGATATTGGATGCACACAGCATTTCCTCTTCAACCTACAACCTATACTTTTGTCAGTAGTCAAGAGCACTACTAGCCACTGTCATTGTTTAATATTTTTATGGAGAAAAATAAATCTCCTTTTTAACCAGTAGTGTGCAAGTGAATGTGATCTGCAAAAGCTTTGGACAGGTGTCGAAAGTGAATGCGAAGATGGATTGTCTCCATGACAATTTCTAATTAAAAAAGTGATAGTGATAGTGTAAAGATATAGATTTTTACATTCAAATTTAGCCTGTAGATACACATACATAAGCATGTACTTCTTTACATGCTTATGTATGCTCTAACAAAAACATTTTTTTTTGCCCATACATTGACATTTGTCAATTCTCCAACTGCAATGTGAGTTAGTAATTGCAAAAATAAAATACTACAAATATAAATTTCTGAACTTTTTCCTTTACTTGTGTTCGAGACCTTGCTACTTGTCAAATTTTTAGGTTTTGAGTAAAATATGTCATAAATGGGTGTATTTTTTTATTATGTTGACTTATAAGCTTAATTTTTTGAGCATTAAATTTTTTTTTAGGTCCATAAAAATGGACCTATGTTATTAATTTCAACTTGATAGCCTTTAGAATATTAAATTAGTAAATTTCTTTTATGTTGTAGGTAATTATAGTTTTTGAGAAAGCAATAGAAAAACAAGTATAAATAAATAAACAGCAAAAAGACACATAAATAGTCCTGAACCCACACTAGCAACTAGCATTCCCTGTGTCATTTGTATTAGAAACTATAAATACTGGGGGTGGCATTAACACCCAGACCTGGAACAAATATCTGCAGAACATTAAACTCTTTCATCGCATCAGTACCCATCGCCACAGGCAATGATTTCTTACTTTAAACTATACCAACCCTGCGTCTCTGATCTCTAATTAGAATTTAAATAGGTACTGACAAAACTCTTTATGCACCACCAACCTATCCAGCACAAAAATTTATTGATAACATTATTATCCTACCTATTTATTTATTAAGTTCACCTCTATGTATAGTCGAGTGAATGTTTCAGTACTGCCTGAGCAGCGACGCGGCGAAGCCTTGCTTCGTGCTGTCGTTCAAGGAGCTGCTGATAATGCTGGACTGCGGGCTGTCGGCGCATTCGGTGCTGAGCTTCCTGCCGCTGCCGCCCGTGCCCAGCACGCGCTTGGCTGCATTGCCGCACTACATGCCGCCCCATCTCACCGACCCGCTGCTGCAAGGGGTGAGAGTACATGTGATCACGCGTACAGCAGGTGGAGCTGCGATACTCTGAGACTGAGACTAGAGCGGGCGTCCTTGCAGGAGCTGAAGGAGTGCATGGGACGCGTGTTCGTGGACAGCGTGCCGGAGTTCTGTCCGCCGCTCGACAAGGTGGTCGACTTCAGTCAGCTGGACGTGATCCTCATCTCCAACTACACGTGCATGCTAGCGCTGCCCTTCGTCACCGAGGAGACGGGCTTCAAGGGGCAGGTGTACGCGACCGAGCCCACGCTGCAGATCGGACGGTTCTATCTGGAGGAGCTGGTGCAGTGGCTGGAGGGCGGCGCGGCGGCGGGCGGAGGGGCCGGGGGCGCGGCGCGGCGCTGGAAGGAGCTGCTGCACGTGCTGCCGCCCCCGCTGGCGCATGCGGCGCGGCCCCGAGCCTGGCGCCGGCTGTTCTCGGGAGCCGCGGTGGCGCGGGCGCTGGCTCGCGTGCGCGTGGTGGGCTACGACGAGAGGGTCGACATCTACGGCGCGCTGGACGCTACCGCCGTCTCCTCCGGGTTCTGTCTCGGCTCCGCGAACTGGGTGCTGCGCTCGGCGCACGAGAAGGTGTGCTACGTCAGCGGCTCCAGCACGCTGACCACGCATCCGCGGCCCATCAACCAGGCGGCGCTGCGCGGAGCGGATCTGCTGATCCTCGCTGCGCTCACGCAGACGCCGGCTCACAATCCGGACCACATGCTGGGCGATCTCTGCGTGCATTGCGCGGGCACGCTGCGGGCGGGGGGCTGCGTGCTGCTGCCCGTGTATCCGTCCGGGGTGCTCTACGACCTGCTGGAGTGCCTCTCGGCGCACCTGGAGGGCGCGGGGCTGGCGCACGTGCCGCTGTACTGCGTGGGTCCCGCGGCGGACGCGGCGCTCGCCTACAGCAACATCCTGGCGGAGTGGGTCTCCGCGGGCAAGGCGGCGCGGGTCCCCGACGAGCCCTTCCCTCACGCGGCGCTGCAGCGAGCCCAGCGTCTGCGCCTCGCCTCCGACCTGCACGAGCTGGCCTCCTCGGGCGACGCGCGCCAGGTGCGAACCGCACGAGCTCCGATACGACGAGAATTCTCTTCGGTCGATATCCGCTCGCGACCGATCCTATCTCTTTCGTTGCAGCCGTGCGTGGTTTTCTGCGGGCACCCGAGCCTGCGCTTCGGCGCCGCCGTGCACCTCGTCGAGCTGTGGGGCTCCAACCCCGCGCACGCAGTCATCTTCACCGGTGAGCACGTCTCCCCGTCCCTTCGCGCTTCTTCCCGCTCGTATCTCCTCCCCGTCGCCGGACTGACCCCGCACTTCGCGCTTGCAGAGCCGGACTTCCCGTACGTGGAGGCGCTCGCGCCCTTCCAGCCGCTCGCCATGAAGGCGTACCACTGCCCCATCGACACCTCGCTCAACTACTCGCAGGCCAACAAGCTGGTGCGCGAGCTGCGGCCGCGCGAGCTGGCGCTGCCCGAGCAGTACTGCGCGGGCGCGGGGGGCGCGGCGGGCAGGCCGCACATCGCGCACGAGGCGGGGGCGCTGGCGCTGCGTCGCGGGGGGGCGCGGCGGTGCGGGGTGAGACGCGGAGCGGCGCGGGCCTGGCTCGACCCCGCGCTGGCGGCGTCGCTGCAGCCGCGGGAGGCTCGGGCGGGGCTGCGCTGCGCGCCGCTCTGCGCCTCGCTGCGAGTGCGGGATAACCGCGTGGAGCTGCTGCCCGCGCCGGCCGCGCTGGCGCCGCGGACCGAGTGGCCCCCGCAGCCCGCGCCCGACGTGGAGGCGCTGCTGCGGGCGCTGGGCGGGGCGGCGGGCGGGGCGCGGGCGGAGGGCGGGGGGGCGCGCGGGGAGCCCTGCATCGTGCACGTGCCGCGGCAGGATGCGTTGCTGCACGTGGAGCGACACGCGACTCACGTGTTCTGCGAGGGCGACGCGGAGGGACGCCGGGCGCTGCGCCGCGCGCTGCGACGAGCCGCGGATCCGCCGCGCCTCTAGCCGACGCGGACTTATCTTGAACCGACTCGAACTCGCAGACTCTGCCCGCAGCGAGCCTCTGCCGATGTTCGATCGAGATGGATCAGTGATGTATTCGAACGACAATCCTTGTACATAACGTTATGATTGTGTCGGCTCCGTAATATAAGTAATTGAAGTGATAAAAAAAAAACTATGTTTTCGTGTCACTGAGTAGGGGATGATCGAAGACAAGCCCGAGCGTTATATTTAGCACAATAGTAGGTAGTACGATAAAATCATCGTGGCTTTTCGCTCTTTTTAATAAATGCCTCAATGATGCTATATCCCAAAGCTCAGGAAACTAGCTGAAATGGTTGCTCTGCTTGAGCCGAATCTGATATGATCAAGATCCTTAAGACTACCGATTCAGATTCAGATAATTTATTTGTACAGAACACAGGTAAAATTACAGAAAAAAATTATAGGTTAGTAAACGTATCACCATATTCTACTAAGTTGTTAGTATACAAATATTCATCAGACTAATTAGAGCTAATCATAGACCTAACTCAGGACCCAGAATTTGTGCGCATTCTGAGCTAAATACTACATAACAGGCGATTTTAAGTGCATCTCAAACACACTAACCGTCGAATTAATAGTCAAGATAGGGGCTTCCCTAGGAGGCGATTCAGGCGCTGTGTGGTGAATTCAATCTCAAAGCATTTCATAGACAAAACTAACTCTCACTTTGACTGAAGTTAGCGACTGGATGCTGAAGGTCTGATTTCCGTCCTCCGAACAGACCCCTTCTGTAAAGTATTGTTTGTTGAATAGTAAATTAATGGATTTGTTTCAGAAACGGATGTGGAAAATGATCTTAGACTTGAAGCCGATCTAGTAGCCGATGAAGCTCTATAAGAAATGCGGATAATAACAGCGCCCAAGAGATACATCGATATTATTAGTGATTCGTGATCATCATAACTCCACTGAACTCTACAGTGATCATGAATATCGCATTATTTATGAACACGAAATCACGAAAATCTTCAAAAATTCCGCGCCTAAACTTTTAGTTTGTAATGCCGGATGCAGACCGGTGAATAGAGCTGTGCAAACCGTATGTATTCGTTACCGAGTAACGGGTACATCGCCTGACTCGAAGTTATTTGTAGTTTATTTTACAAAGTAGGAACAAAGTCATGCCGTATGCGACGCGACTCGATGCGATGCTTCATGTTATGCTTGATCTTATCAAAAGTAACAAGTAACGTATACGAAACAACCGTTCCGGACGGTGCGAAGTCCCGCGCACCGTCCTCTGCGCGCCGGAGCGACTTGTAATGTTCGAGCATGCGCATGAAACGCACCCAGTCTACGAGAATTTATTACAAAATGTGTTACCTTGCGTGATACATTGCAGCAATTTGCAATGTAACACATTTTGTACATTCATTAGTTGTGTGAACCTCTGTTCAGCCCCCGACTATGAATTCCAGCGTAGGAATCGATGGCATTTCCACAAGAACGGGGTCCCCCAAGGAAGCGTGCTAGCGCCGGCACTATTTAACATCTACACAAATGACCAGCCGTTCCCTGCATAGGTACATGCATCGAGTATGAGTACATGTTTCCTTTACGCGGACGATCTTGCGTTAGCCACTCGAACAGTTCGCTTAATAGACTTTGCGTTGCATCCAAGTTGGCCATTGCCAAATGGGGTTTACCAAATGATGAGTCATCATGTCCCCACCACCAACCCACACGGAATATCCGTGTGGGTTCTCTGCACTCACACTGGACTCTCACAATGGCGCACTTGCTCTCGAGCTCATCGAGGCAACCGGTAAAACTGTAGATACAGGTCCAAACAAATATAATTAAATTTGTGTTATATTAGGTGGGTATATTTGTTTCGACCTATATTCATTCAAAACACATCGCCGCTTTATTGGAACACTAACTGATGGCATATTGTCTTCGAACTTTTGGTTTTGTAGGGCATGCAACCGGATTCTCCACGAGGTTTTGAGCACGTATTAATGCGCACATACATTTTTCACAACGGCTCAATGGCACTATTCCGTTTTTATTCATTTCCATCTCGCTTGATGTGTTCAGGACACAGAATAGGTACCTTCTAAAACACATCAGAACGAACGAACCGGAGACGATTTCTGTGAAATAACCTGAGGTTTTGCATGCCTATGTTGGTTACTCAGTTAGAGCAATAAAATACCTAAAAGTTAGCATTACAGAATTTAATATCATAAATAAATATTTAACACTTACACAGTATGTAATAATAATGATATAATCGAATTATTATAATTTATATAATACAAACAAAAGTTCGAGTCGACTGCGACTGGGCGAATCACAATAATAATAATAATGCTGGACATTTTTCACACGACATCATCCAGCCCCAAACTAAGCAGAACTTGTATTATGGGAACTACATGACTGATATACTACTTATATAGTACTTTTTTTTGTAAATACATCATAATATACATGGAAAACATCCAGACCTGAGACAAATATTTGCAGATAATACAAACATTTGTCCCGCGGCGGGAATCGAACCCGAAACCTGCGTCTCAGGCGAGCCTGCATCCACTGCGCCACAGAGGTCTAACATAATAACGCGAAGACAGGCTTTTAAAGAACTTCAACATGATTTGAGATATTCTATCTAACTGTGCATGCCGTAACACCGCACCGCATTAATTACGTCAAGTAGCGTTTTAATTTTAAAAATAAACTAATCTTGGATTTTAAAAAAATCACTTAAAAATTTTAATTCACATATGTTTTAAGCTGATGTTCATATGGATATGATCCTTGTGATTTTAATGAATAAACAACCTATTCGGTCTTATTACGAAACGTGGTTTAAGTCAAGTTTAAGTAAAAACTCGGATTAGACTCTGGTTTTAGAAAATTGATATTACGAAACGAGGTTTAAGCCAAAAACCGCGGTCTATCTGTGGTTTATATTCAAACCAGCCAGCCCCCTAGTTTATTTCTAGTTTAATTTTGTCATGTCATGATTGCTTGTTGTAGAATAGAGGTTATGTTTGTTGTAAATTCGTACTTATCTGATATTATTTTGTGTTTTCTAAATTACTAAGATTGACGATATGTATTTTGATTGTTGCGATTTGAAGAAGGACATGCTGGCGCCTTAGTCGCTTACGTTTCGTTTCAAGTAGGTACTTAATAACCTGTAACTTCTCAATAAAAATATATGTGAATTTATTCTCAAAGAATGTTACTGTTTATTTTTAAATTATAAAATGACTTGTTATCGAGGCAAATAAATAATCATATGTACCTGGTACCTATATTTAAAGTCGTGATGAAAATAATAAAGTAAATCATTTTGTTAAAGATTCTTGAAAGGTTACTCGATGTTTGTGTTCTCGATGTTTACACGCAAACTCCAAGATCATCGGCTGTTGTCAGTGAATGATTGAATGATAGCTACACGTAGACCCGAGTTCTAGTTGGGTTTAATTAGACCTCGGAAGCTTTTGTAATAAAGTCTAAACCAAAGGTTTATTTAGGGCTGGAATTAGTAGTCTTGGCTTACTCGAGTTTAGACCACCTTTCGTAATGAGACCGAACGACATTGATTTTGACATTAAAATAAAATTATTGATATAAAACTTGATTTTGCGGAGTAGGTAGGAAGGTTTATCGTAATAAACCTTCCTACCTACTCTGCAAAATAACGTTATAGAACCTAGTAACAACGCCCCAAAAAGGTTTCATTTGAAATAAGTTTGTTTAATTTGGCTATCGAATGCCAGAATTAATAATCGTTTTAAGTTAGGCAGGTGGGCGTTGTTACCTTAGAATGTAGGGTAGGTACCTACTTAGCGACCATACAATTCAATCATGTGAAGTAACTCCTTGCATTATGTAGTGTAGATTAGGACTTTGAGAGTGCGGTCGTATTCCAAATGCAGACAGCATTCGTTTTAGCAAAATACAACAATACTATTTATATTAGGTAGGTAGGTACTTCCACCAAATAGGTAATTTTGTAAACAAGTCTAAACTCAAGCATCGGGATTTTATCATCATTTTCAATGGAATATTGTTAAAAGTATGTAATGTACCAGAGTGGCTAGATTTCGTTTAAGATTCGTTTCGGAATATGGCCTTAATATCATGGGTCTAACTCAAAATTTAATGGGGATATCTTGTATTACGTCACATGAATAAGGGACGAAGTGTCTAAAAATCATATCTCTATGTGTCTAAAGTCTAAGCTTAAACACCACCAAGTCAACTTCAGCAGGTACCTAGGTATATTACAAACACAATTTTGGAAATAATTCGCTCCAAGGTCTTTCCGATCAACTCTGTCCAACCGGATCGAGCTGCCGATATCTCGGGCGGAGACGAGTGACACTAAGCAAACTTGAAGTCATGCGAGCAGACCCGCGCCGAGGACCGACACGATCATCTCTACGGACCGAGCGAAGGGTCCAAACGCGAGCGCATGCAAACATAAGATTCTCGGTACCCGGTACCGACAATGGTGGAGTCGGCTACTCGTTGAGGTCGATGTCGTCGAAGAGGTCGCAGCTGGAGGCGAGCGCGAGCGCGTAGTGCTGGTTCAGCTGCTGCAGCAGCTCCGCCTCGTCCAGCATCTCGAGACGCTCCACGCGCGTACGCTCCGCGTCCGGCAGGGCGCGGTACACGCGAGTCATGTCCCAGGCGCGGGCGCGGCGCCAGCCCAGAGCCTCGAGTCGCGCCGCGTGAGCCGCGGGCGGCTGCAGCGCCGGCCCCAGGGCGCTGCAGCCGCAGACGCCGCAGCCGCGGGCGTCCATGTTGCGCACCAGCACCTCGCCGAACCGGTCCGCCAGGTTGCACTGGTCGTAGAGCAGCAGCAACGCGCGAGGATGATCCTCCGCGAGGGTCCGCAGCAGCGCGGCAGCGGGCTCCGGTCGCAGGTACACCAGCACGCACTCTGCGAGCAGCAGCGTGGGCGCGACGCCGCTCCACTCGCACTGCCTCAGCGCGGTCCGCACGGAGCGAGGCTCGCGCAGGTCGCATCCTGCCAGGTGGTATCCGTCCGCATGCAGGTCGCCTCCGCGCAGGATCACCTCGCCGTCTGACTCGCAACACACGAACCACCCATCTCACTCTCGACTCTCGACGACCTCGCCTCGAATGCATCGTGCGAGTCGCTGACGTTACGAAGCTAACGGTTATGAGTTTTCTTCAAATATCTAGTTAGTTAATAGTAATTAAACATTTTTTTTTACTAGTCTAAATTTTTATCCCTAGATTGCTAACCTTCATCTATACCGCTTCGACTTGAATGTAGTTTTTGTTTATTATTTTCTATAGGTACATTTCTATTAGTATAAGAAATGATAACCACATATCTTTTTATTATTTTGTATTTTTATTACGAGCTATATCAACTATGGTTGTTGAACCATAGCTCGAAAAAATCGGACATCCTCTTTTTTCGCTAAAATGAAACAATGAAAACAATCTTTGAATTTATTTAGACAATGAAACGATGAACGATCCATCACTTATGAACAACTGCATTTGTGGCACATCCTAACTTTGCATTCTCTACGCAAGAATTTATTAAGTGCACCAAATTTTGAAAATCTATACTTTATGAACGGTCGAGAGGCACAACTCTCTTTCTTGCAGTGCACTTGATTCTCCTGTTCCTGGTTAAGTTAACAAATTAACTTTCTTATCACTATATGCTTCATAAGTCGGATCGGCCTCAAAATTATCATCTTGCTCACTCCCAGATAATTTCGTATCAATATTGTCATCCACCAGGTCCACAGTGATGTACTTGTGTCTAAAATTAACATAAAACAAACAGTCAGCACAAAGAATGAACATTAAAGTAAAGTAAACAACAGAAATTCATCCAAACCATGTTATAAAAATTACATTATTACTAACCTTTGTCAATCCAACAAGCCATGGTCTGGAACAGGTAACACGAGTCCCCCTACGCTAAAACCACTTATGTCCACTGTGGGGGCAGCAGGTTAACTAAGATTAGATGAGCGCTTACAGCTGAGCTGTATGAACGCACACACAAATTTTATGGCGCAATATCAACATTGCATTACCATTGTGACGAAGGTTAGCATTCTATGGTTTAAAGAAAAGATTACTTTGCATGAGTCCTATTATCATGCATAAGAACTCGTCGAAAATCGACATTGTCAGTTCTATCGTACCTCCGAGACTACATCAAACATTTTCATGAAGCAGCTGATATGGACCGGTAGAGCATGATGGCTGCGCTTGAAGTTTGCGCAGCTAACAGGCACATAATGAGTTAGTTAATATTAAAATTCCTAGCAAAACTCCTCATCGATGCACTCCGTACACAATCCTCTAAAAGGTGGAACGCATCTTCCTTAGCTCCACAGTCTTCACAGTTAGGACTATCTATTTTCTTCATAAGAAATTTGAAACTAGGTATTAAGTGGCATGTGTCCAGAGTGCAGTCTATGCAAAATTTCCTATTGTGTTGGAAGTATATTAATGAGAGTGAAAAATGGGGAAGGAACCTTCATTGCTTATCTTCTCGAGCAGCTTTTTGTTGCGTTTAATGATTTGACATTTCTTGGCAGTGACTGTGGGGAAGTCCAGCTCGATGAAATTGCCGACAGCCTGTGTGCTGTCCTTGAGTCGCCAGAACAGTGTGTCGTACCCGCAGCCCAGGTTGATGATCTGGCATTTCGAGTCACACCTCTGCAAAAACAGATAGGTGCATATTATGTCAAAGTGCAGTATACATCTGATACCTACACTATAGCATGGACATAGAAACTAAACTAAGAAGTAATTTGGATCGAGGATCCTAAGCTGTATGTCAGGGTATTTATACAAGAACACAGGCATTGTAGAGATATCGTTGACAATCTCAATAATGCAACAAGAGTAGCTGGGTGAGACCCAAGAACTGTTCTGCAGAAATTTGTTCAGGATCCAAGTGTTGTGTAGTATCATGGTCCTAAAGTTCCTGATACCCAAACCAGAAATCCTAGTGTAGGCTCAGGACTAATTTATTTACTTTTTAGGAACTAATAGATAATGAGTTCTATGTATATATGGAACTGTTGGGTACCTCGAGGAACTGGTGCACGAACATCTCGATGCCCTTGACGCGCGCGTAGTACCCGCGGCTGATCTCGGGCGCCTTGCGGTCGCCGCGCCGCGCGAACAGCGAGATGTACTCGTCCTCCCAGTAGCCGAGCTCCACGGCGCAGCGCTTGCATTCTGTTGCATCCGTGTTTGTCGCGATTATCGCCTCGTCCTCTTCCGTCCACGATCTGATGTTATCCATTGCGCTCTTCTCTTTATAATAAAGACGTCTCTTCGCAGATCACCTAAATCATAACAAACCTGTTCGACTGACTGAGTTCACGCACATTACCATACCATACACCCGCTCGATGAAACGAAAACGACACGCACGGTTCAATAGAACGAAAACAAATTAGTCTTTATTTCGAATCCGTGATTTTTGTGATCTTCTTTCTTTTCCCGACAATTATCTAGATTTCTACGTAATTATTTCGAAGTATAGGTACATTAAAAAGTACTCTGTGATACAGATCACAGACTACTATATGTACAGATAAAGAGAATAATAATGTTGATTGAGTTTTAGTTTTGACTTATTTAAAGAAAAGAGCAAAAATTTTAAGCGGAGGCTATTTCAAATTCTGTCAAAATTGACATTTCAATGACATATTTTAATAAAGTTGTTTTGAAAATGTGATTATAGTGAAATTCAACTTAATATGGAAAACACTACGAAATATTCCTTGTAATAATAACCAACATCCATCTTTAAAATTTTAGTATGTTTCTTATTTTTTCCCAATAATAATATTGGGAAAAAATATGAAAGTTTACTTTTCACACCAAAAAGGTTACTTTTTTATCTATTTTAGGTAACTTGATAAGATCCGTCTGGCGACACTAACTAGTCCATAGAAATGGAAAATAGCTACGGCCGGCTACATTCATAATCACTTCATACCTTAGCTGAGCTATTAGCTGTTTATTTACTATTCACTTCGAATATCCCTGACTAATCTGGGTTTCACTTGTAGTTAAATTAGTAAAAAGAATTTCACAATTCACACCAAAGTAATAGTTAATAACTAACAAAACGATTCAGTTTATATTGTAATGTAGGTTAAAGTTTTTAGTATCTAACCAAACGTAATAGGTGTGTTTATATTAGAAAAATATAAACACTAAGCTATTTATCTATCTAGGTTTAATTTTGTAGGTAGGTACCTACTGCAGGTTACCGTCTACGGCATTGGCACTGGTTAGGAAAATGACGTTCGACTCGCTGCCGGTCATCGTTGTGACCGCTCAAACAAAAACTGCAGCTGACGAAATCATAACAGGTCTGTATTATTATGTGGTTACTCCTCGAACAAGTTCAGTCAAACACTGCGTTCAGAACATTGACAACCTTTTCCCTTTGATGTCACCAATTTGGCTGGGCCTTTTCAGGTAAACCAAGGGTAGTTAGAGGTAGGTACCTATATAATTTTGTTCAGAGGCATAAATGTATTTTTTCATCATCATCATCATGACAATGCCCTTTTTATAGCTGTAATGATAATACCTACCTAAGAAGCAGTCTTGAAGATGTTCAACTATAATGCAAACTGAATTACAATCCATAAGCTGTTTAAAGATAAACGGTAACAAACAAAATGTTCATGTCATATAGCGAAGGTATCCTGTACACGCAGGTCAAAAAGTATTTTCTAAGTATTTCTACAAGTGAAATAACATTTAATATTTTAAGAAATAATTGAAAATATGGATGCAACGTCGGAAGTGAGGCCTTCGGGGCACGAGAGCCCGGACCGCGTGTGGCGCCTCCTCAACAAGTACTACTCGGCGCTGGTGCGAGTCCACGCTCGCGCCTACAGCGAGACGCCGCGCTCGCACGCCGGGGGCGTCGGGGCGCACGTCGTCCATCTCGCGCCTAACGAGGTAACTCCCTAGCATCCTCCTACAGCAGAGTGCGTGCGTGCAGTGCATTCATTCAGATGCGTGTTCAGTTGGAGGACGGTGTGGCCGAGCGGCGCGTGGAGGAGGCGGCGTGGGAGGGGCCCGAGGCCGAGGTGAACGTGTTGGCGTGCGAGGCGGGCGTCGTGCCCGAGGCGCTGGAGGCGTTGTGCGCGCGGCGCCGCCTCGAGCCCGTAGCGCTGCGCCCCCCCGACATCCCCGACAGCCCGGACAGCCCCGACCCCCCCGACAGCCCCGAGCTGTGCGGGCTGCCCGCCCTGCGTGCCGCGCTGCACGCTCACACCTGGCCCGGCTTGCAGCGCCGAGCCGACGCAGGTAACCTACCTATTCTATGAGTGACCCACTCGCACGCTATGAACGGAATAGGTAATGGTATGCATTGAGATGTGTGATATCCCGCAGTCGCGGAGCTGGGGTCAGGCTTGTCGTCATCGTCGGGCGGGTCGGAGGCGGAGACGGAGGCGGATGCGGAGGCGGAGTGGGAGCTGCGCTCGGAGGGGTTCGCGCGGGCGCTGGACGCTCTGAGCTCGGGCGCGGAGCAGGCGATGAGGCTGCAGGGCTCCGCGCGCCGTGCCGCCGCCGAGGAGCTGGTGGCCGCCTTCGCCGCCGTCATCTCGCACCCGCGCCCTTGAGCTGCTCCGCCTCGAGCGGAGACGGAGACGGACTCGACGAGGATCGCCTTATATATCGTAATATTGTCCCATAAAATCGGTAAATTCTGAAAGTTTTCATCCCAGTGCAGTGGCACCCTGAAAATCAGCACAATTATTAATAATATTTAATTAATTAATTATTATTACAACAGGAATGCATCAATGGCATTGATTTTGCCAGGCTTAGTGATGTCCAACACTTTAAAACTTGAAAATGGGAATGGTTAGTAAGGTCCGACCGAGACTAGTTTTTTGGGTATGGCCGTGACCGAGACTGGGAATCGCAAAATTAATAATAAAGGTTTTACACCGTATCATACTATGACCGTGTCAGGCAAAAAAGTATTCTTTGTATTGAAAAGTATGGGACTCACTAGACCGTTCCGTCACCAACCAACAACGTCGCGTGTCATGCACGGAGCGGCAACTATTCTCGATGAGAATATTTTGCCGGTGCTGATACGCTCCGCGCATGACACGCGACGTTGCCAAACCGCTGTGCGCAGGCGGCGAGCCGGTGAGCAAACGGGTTCTACCAACCAATATTATGTTCATCCATTATTATGGCAATCATTGCCAACTGTCTAGCGGTTCTTCTAATAGCCATACTTATATAGTGACATAAAAGCACACGTCCGCTACAGTCTGATATGCACATAAGAATGACGGATTCCGAATCAACTAAGTTACACACGGACATCGTACGGGTGGTATGCGGTCATCATACGCTTTACAAACGGGTACAGAACGCCGTCGATCCGTACAGTGGGCAAGGTAGACCGTGTCGTATTATTTTCGTGTCTGACACGTTCATAGCACGGTCATGGTATGATACGGTGTAATGGGTAGAGACCTTAATTTAAAAAAAAAAAACAGTAATATTTATTTCAGCAATCAGAATGTACATTCTTTGAATCAAGTCTTTTTTAATAGGTAGTAGTAATATCAATAGTAGTTTATAGTAGAAAAAGCGATCTACCACAATCTTTTTTTTTATTACCTATACATAATAAATTTTACAGTTACATGGTTATTACTAAGTCCACCTAATAATGGTTTGTTTAAGGTGTATGTAAGTATCGATTCCTCATTAAATACATATTCAGAGTAGTGTAATTTCCGTAAACAGTACAAATCACAGTCTGCAGGCAGAGCACATAGTAAGTATTCATCCATTGAATGAGACAGCTGCAGCTGCCGGTCAGTTCGCGGAACTCGCATTCCATCCGTTTCTGTGTGGTTACATATACAGACTGTTTCAAACATTGCTGGTTATATAAACAACCGCCAAATAAATAAATGTTTTTTTTTTGTTTTAATATATTTATTCTCAAAAAGACAAAAAGTCACTTACATGAGAACTATGCTATCTTAAGATTATTATTATATTGTAGGTCGTTCTGAAAGTATAAGCTAGATACTTATGGTAAGTGAATAAGGTGTGGTAAGCTAGTATCTAGACCTACCCATTTAACGTAGTTAAAAACGCAATGAAGTAGGTATCTATGTAATGGCTGTATTAATTAACGAATGTTGTTAGTAATGTGATTAGCAAGTCTTGTTTTAAATACGTTAAAAGAGTTTACATGTTTAATTGCTGAGGGTAAGTTATTGTAAAGTTGAGCGCCTTCGTAGGTAATTCTTTTCTTGCCGTAGTTGGTTCGCGCTTTAGATAGCACGATAAAACTCGCCCGGCGGGTATTTCGCTTCGTAAGTTGCCGTGCCATAGTAAAGGCTAAGTTAGTATGGATTTGCTTATTGAGGATTTTGCGGACTAATATGCCTGTACAGTAGTGATGTAATTGTTTTAAGTTCATTAAATTAGTTTCTTTATAGATAGTTTCTGAAGGTGTTAGATAGCGGTAATTAAATAGTGTCTTGATAATTTTATTCTGTATAACTTGGAGCTTGGTTGGTCTAGTTTTTGCGGCACTGCCTCAGATTTCGATTAAGTAAGAAGATGTAGGAGGTTTCAAAATAAAAAAAAACAGAAAATAATAATAATAATGACAAGTGCAATGAACTAAGTTTATAGTTGTATAATCGTTATTTGTCTGTGAGTACTTTTAATAAGACAATAAAATTTTGCAGTTGTATGTTGTAAGCAAGGAACAGCGATCTCCGCATTTTATCCTCTTAAATTGTTCCGCCTTTCATCGTACAGCTGTCCAGCTTTACTCACTTGCGAATAGCTGGTTACTTGCGACGCTGGTTAGTGGTGCTGAAAAATACTTGTTGGCTGCTGGCCTTAACGCCTTGTACGGAGTTCAATACCAATATTCATAAATATAGGCAGCCTACGCAACATAAGCAGGTATTTTACTAATCACACAGTGCATAATTAATATTCAAATTATCAATATATCACATTAATGTGACATTACAGGTTGATGAAATCTACACCAATTACAGTAAGGCGTTTGATAGGATCGATCATAAGCTGCTACTTTTTAAGCTATTTATGACGGGAATCAGAGGTGACTTACTCAGATGGTATGTCTCCTACATCAATAACAGGTCTCGAACAGTTGTGATTAACAATCATATATCTATCTGAGGTTCTATTCCGAGTGGTGTCCCACAACCGCAAGGGTCATTGCTTGGACCTCTGCTTTTCCTCATATTTGTCAAAGACATCTCAAACTGCTTTCTTGACAGTAAATTGCTTTGCTTCGCTGATGACATGAAGATATTTAAAGTTATCGACACAATCTCAGATGATCGACTTGCAAGCAGATCTACATCGTCTAGACACCTTCTGTGCTGAGGATAACAAACTCTATCTAAATTCATACAAACGTTCAGTGGTTACATTCACACAAACATCTATTCTATTATATATCACATCTATTAAAGCAATAGATCCTTGATCGAGGCAGTGTTGTCAGACTAGATCTCTGACAACACGATTCCAAGCTATTTTTTACTCCCATATTGATCTGATTGTCGGTATCAAAGGCTCTTGGTTTTATTATGAGAGGTTCTGCAAGATTTAATCGAGCGAAAACGTTTTAGCTGAACGTGTATCGTATACTGCGTTCGTCCGCAGCATACTTGAATATGCTTCCCAATTCGGGAAGCATATTGAAGTATGTATTATTTGGGACAGGACTGCATTAATTTGGATTAAAATAAATGAGTATCTTTAAGATAAATTTATTTATTACATAATTAAACTACATACTTATGCAAATATAAATAAACTCATTCAAATCACATATCGCTTTGATACCTGTAGGCGAAGGGTCTCGGTGCTGGCTGTCGAGCAGCGAGGTCGGGGGCGAGGGCGAGGGCGAGGGCGAGGTGTACACCGAGCGACTCTCGCACTGGACTAGCAGGATCACGCCCCTTCCGGCGCTAGGCACTGCGCCTTCGGACGCTAGGCGTCGGGAGCGGTCGGCATCACGCCATTTTAATCGGAATCGCCTTAAATGGCAGAAGCTAGGTACTTTTATTCATTTATTGCGGTACGCAATAATCATAGAGAATTCGACCTTATCGCTAGGTATAAAACTACGTTTATTAGACCGGAGCGCTTTTCTATAAACTTACTGCAACCGTACAACGATACAATCGATAAACTGACGCAGGTAAATACTTTGCATAAAATGAACAAAACTTAACAAAATTTTATCTAACTGGGAATAGATGAATACCGGTGCGCGGGCGGGAGGCGGGAGGCGGGGGGTCAGAGGGAGGAGGGCGCCGGGTGCAGCAGCTGCGGGCGCGCCAGCAGCGCCGCGAAGTACTGGCGCGCGAGTCTCGCGATGTACTGGTCGGGGGCTGCGCGCGCGGGCCACAGACCCTCCAGGAAGCCGATGTGACCTCCGCGAGCCGTCACCGCGAGCGCCACCCGCGCCTCGCCGCGAGGCAGCGCCGCCGCCGGCTGGAAGGGGTCGTCGGCCGCGCACAGGCACAGCAGCGGCACTCGCACCGCGCGCAGCCGTCCGCGCAGCGTCGCCGCCGCGTAGTACTCCTCGGCGGACGCGAACCCGAAGTGCGTCGCCGTGAACGCCGCGTCGAACTGACGCAGCGAGCGCGCGCGCCCCACCGCCGCCCAGTGCGACCGCAGCGCGGGCTGAGCTCGCACGCAGCGGCGCAGGTTGCGCGCCATGTGCCAGCCGAGCAGCCGCGCCCTGCAGCCGCGCTCCGCCGCCGCCGCCGCGCGCTCCACGTCCAGCGGCGCGGACACCGCGAGCGCCGCCTGCAGGCCCGCGCGCGCTCCGCGACTCGCGAGGTACTGCGCGAGGATCAGCCCGCCGAGCGAGACGCCCACGCCGAGCAGCGGCGCCGAGGGGCCGGCTCGCGCCCGCAGCGCCGCGACCACCTCGCCCAGGTCCGCGTGCGACACCGCGCTGTAGAGGCGCGGCGTGGTGAGCGGCAGCCCGCCTCCTCCGCGGTAGTTGAAGACGACGCAGCGCGCGCCGAGCGCCCCGGCCGCCGCCGCCAGCGCTCGCACGTAGTCCGCCTGCGCCCCGCCCGTCAGCCCGGGCAGCACCACCATCACGCCGCGCCCCTCCTCACCCTCACCCTGCCCGACCACCCAGTCCAGCGCCACCTGCCCGCCGTCGGACAGCTTCAGCACCTCTCTGAAAACGCACAAAACTTATTACGTTCCATGCCTTCGTTTGATCGTGAGCTTATCTTTGTAATCTTATCTTTCAAGTTGAAACATACTAAGTAGTGTACGCACAGTGGATCCAAACTGCTAAAAGCGGACATTGGATTTTTTTTTATGCGAATCGGTGAAGCTCAATAACACTATCGGAAACTATTCTATGACATTTTGTCATAAAACTAATACTCACCGAGAAAAAAATAAAGTTAAAAAAAATAACAAAAATCTATCAAGGTCGATTTCTACGAAATACCGATACAACTTTGAAAACACATAAGTGTTATAGAATAGGTTATTACCTATCGTATGATATCACACACAAGTGCATTCACTTGCCCCCTTTTCCGATAAATACCTTTGAAAATGAGTCCTTTTTATTATTTTGCAACTAAATAAAAGTATTGTTGCAGGGTTTGTTAGGTAAAATATAAACAAAATCCATTAGTTGGTTCCTTAATTCCATTAAAGGCACCAAAATATTTGATCAACTTGTAAGAATTTTGATAAAAAAACATCTAATATCGATTATTGTTTTAAAAAAATTGCGTAAACTTGTTTGTAACCTATAATGTCATATTACATACACAGGTAATAAAATACATTAATCCTGCCCGACACATTTTTGTACCACCTACCTGTACCTACCCAAGTTCACTTTACAAAGGTTCGTTTTTTGTTCAAACCGTTCTCGGTGAGTATTAGTTTTATGACAAAATGTCATAGTATAGTTTCTGATAGGGTTATTGAGCTCCATGGACTGGCATAAAAAAACTTTCAAAATCCAATGTGCGCTTTTTAGCAGTTTTGACCCACTGTGGTATGGTTCTATCGCTATCAGCGGTACATGTCGATGTTATCCTTATATTGAGAGAAAAGCTTCCTGGTATTAGAGAACATGATAAGACTATTTATTATTTTAATGTCGATGAAGGGACCGCATTAAATTATAAAGCGACTAACTGATGCCCACGGTTTTTCTCGCGTAGGATAGGTAATTGCATGCCTTGAATCCTTAAGGGCATTTTTGAATACTCTGATACATATTCATTTCTTTTGTACAAAATTTACAGTAAATAACACCAAGCGATAAACATTTCTTAAACAAGAATAATATTTATGGTGAGTTTCAAGCAAATTAGACAACTCGTTAAAAAGTTCCCATACAAACATGGACACCCTCAACAACCCCTTAGAGGGGTAGTATGGGAAAAAAAAAATCTGCCCTTTTCATCCCCAAAATGATACTACCTTGTCAGAAATTAAATATGTTCGTATGACATAAACAATAATATAATGATGATAGTAGTCTAGTGAGGGATGTGGGTATGGATTGGATAAGATACCTGGTAGTGGGCAGCTTAGGCAGCAGCATGGAGCGCAGCGCGGAGCCCAACACGGTCTGCAGGAACGCCTCCACGCACCACGGAGTTGGCCAGTAGCGCGCTGACAGTAGCGGAACCCCTCCGCGCAGCGCCTCCGCGAACCGAGCGTCGCCGCCCACCACCACCGGCCGCTGAAACCAACCGTACGCGTATGCGGTGCTGAACTTACACACTACACGCACTGCAGCTACCTATACACACACACATCCCATCGCAGCACACGTACCTTCACTGCTTCCAGCAGGTAGTAGGTTATGTAGGCCGCCGCCACGCAAAGCCCTACAATGTACTCCTTCGTTTCGAATAGGAATAGGAACAGATGAAGCATGATTTTTTTTGTTTGACTAGAGAGTTTAAAACAATAAGTAAGAATGGAAAATAAAGTACAAAAAGAGGAAAAAACTAGTCACTCGCGCCGTTTCCACTCAATGCATGCTGATTGATGATAATAGGTAGCTAATATTATGTAGGTACCAACTCAATCAACGAGTAAACTTTAAATGTATTAAAACACATTATGTACTGCGAAAGGACACTTAAAGCTATATGCTTAGGCATGAACACAGACTACTAGGTTGCCTACGGCATTAGTGTGATTTAAATTTAGATAATAAAAAGATTACGAAATACACATAATCTCCATGGGAACACTGTCACCCACCAGCACCTCACATGGTTGGCTACTATACTATTTTTACGCATATACGAGTTTGGTACCTATGTGTTTAAGGCGAATTCTCCCGTCTACGCTATTTTAGATTTTCGTGGGTAGGCCATCATGACAGTGACAAACCGCCATGCGCCATGGTAATACCTAGACCATGAAGGTGAGTTTTGTATTTGAAAATCTTCAAATTTCTAATCGAACGTGAATGAATGAATAGTTTATTAAAAAAGGCGTTATTACACCCTATAGCCTATGATGATAAAACTGCATGGTCTGATAATATCGTCGCTCAACTCCTTCAATAGATTACTTGTCAAGTTTAATATCTACCTATAGTAACATAGTTTGTAGCAATAGGTTAAGCATTATATAATATAAAGCGTATTTAATTATTTGACCAAACTGTTTCTCAATAAATGAGTTCACCTTGCTCGATTGGCACTACACTATAGCTCTATAGCTGAATAAAGTATCATTATAAAAAACAAGAGTTTGTCTAATTCTTCATTCTTACTTGTATTATAAATAAATAATGCTGGACATTTTCCACACAGCATCATCTAGCCCCAAACTAAGCAGCGCTTGTATTATGGAAATTACATGACTGACATATTAATTATATACTTTTTTTTTTTGTAAATACATACATATTATATATAGAAAACAACCAGAGACAAATATCGGTGGCATGGTCAAGCGCGAGATAAAGGCGTAAAATGTCTTAAAAATTTTAAATTCACGTCTTGTTTATGCTGACATTTCAATATAATTAGTTTATACCATATTTTAATTCTGATATGTATATTTTTAGATGGTTTTTATTTGTTTAAAAAATATATCGATAAAATAGTATTATAATAAATACACATAAATTGAACATTATGTAAAACTATCTGGCTAATAATAGGCTATTATAATAGCTTCTATCGAAACAGTTGATTCCACTGCACTCTTAGCTCTGTTTTTTTTTATAATAATCTACCTCTTAAATGTGTACAAAGTCTAAATGGTCCAATGTTTGTAACTCTTAAAAAAACAATATAGATGATGATTTCTGTATGATTTTCTTGTTTCCTTTGTTTTTTTACATTTATTTTATTATTTTACCTATTATACAATTCCATCTCTGTATTTATATACAGTCATAGGAAGACAATAAACGATTATTCATATCTATTATTTTTTAAACGCCGTGCCCGCGCCTCGGACTGGTCCCGTTTCACGTAATGAGGGACATAGAAGTCAAAGCAAGGTCTTGAAGAATTACCGTGAATTACGTGAAGTAATATGCCCTAGAGGGATATTACTTCACGTAATATCCCTCTAATATTAGAGGGACTTAGGATAGATAGGTTTGGTTTTAACACCTCCGCCCGAATACAAAGTAATTAAAAAAAAATATTTTCTCCATACCTACAAAAAAATCATGGAAACGAGCGGTTATTTCAAGAAAAGGTATTCGATAAAAGTGGTTAAGAGATATACAAAGAACTTAAATTAAAAAAATCAGGGCAAAAACTGGACTTCGACCCTCTATGTCTCTCAATTCGTGATACGGTATCAGTGTACGCCGTCCCTGCGCTAGGAAAATCTATAATTGAAATAGCCACGGACTTTATTTAGTCCGAAATCTGGTATAAGAAAAATATAATAAGGAATACGTAGATAATAAAACACCATAAATTAAACCTTATTTTGTAAATAAATAGAGTTTTTAGTACGCTGGCACACACAATGTTCACGTCCACAGCAACAACACACTCACAGTAACACCAAAGCAACTACAGACTGGCGGCAGGAGCTCAAAAGAAAGAAGTGAAGGCAGACATCTCACGTAATGTTATTCTAATAGTTATTAGTTTGTGTGGAAGTGAAGTGATTATCGAAACAAGTGCAAATCATAGCTTTTGTTTTGTTCAAAGTTTAAATCACAGCTTAGAAAATCAGTAGAAAAAGAACTATAAAATTTCGACCAGAATTTTTAAAATGAAAGGCTCTGAACTGGTAAAGTGTGCCAACCGCTGCCTAGCGAGCCGGGCTGCGGTGCCACTCCTGAGCTCGTCTTCCCCCAGGTACGATCCTCAGCGCCTAACTAGGTAACCCATAGGTAACTGGTTCATGGTCGACGGTCGCCTTGGACTTTGTACCTCAACCTTAATGTAGGACAAATCTATAACAAACAGTTTTGGCTGAGTAGGCCGCGACGACGACGTCATGAATACCTCGGTTTTTCGTGAAGGCTTACAATAGCATAGGTCTAGAATAAAATATTTTTGTTTTTCCAACCTCTTTGGTCTAGTCTAGACACTTAAGCCAAACTACTAAGAAGGTTACTTTACGTTAGTGTGTATATTGTTTTACTTGTTGAACTCAAATACAAGTTAGATCTACACAACATTTGAGTAATAATTATACTTAAAATAAACACAACAAATACAAAGACTCAAGTTGTTGACCTTATCTTACAATAAAGTGCTATCTATTAATCTATAATAGATAACACTTAATTGTATACCATATCATATACCACCAATTAAAATATCAAATTTGAATCACATAAGATTTCAAACAAAAACTCAAATATTTCTTTGAATCCAATGCATTTTACTGTCTGAATGTGTTCATGAATATGACTCTAGCAGAATCTTTATTTTTACATGACAACGAGGTTGGCCTCGTTGTCATGTAAAAATAAAGATTCTAGATATAGTGTGTGCTCTTGACAAATACTTGAATATTATAGAGATTTTATTAACTTATTATAATTATTTGCGTAATTTTGTAATTTATGTGTATTACTTTAATCCAAATTTATGTGTGTTATTTTAATTAAATTTATCCAAATTTATTTGCCTTGCATATACTACTTGTATACAGAGTGTCCCGGAAAACGTGTACTAAGCCCGCAGGGGAGGTTTTAAACCATGAAAATTTGCATTTGTGTGGGTAAAGTTCTTAGGAATTTTTATCTCAAATTTCCATTAAAAAAAATTGTGAAACAAATTGACAACCCTAAATTTTATCAACACTGTCCTTCCTACATTGATAGGTACCTTGAGTACGTAGGTACTCAACGTTTCCTTTTGCGTGACGTACTAAAGTTGCCTGCCTCGTGGACTGAAGTTAGTCACGACCTCCAAAACATCACTTCAAGTCGAGGTATTTTCAATGTGTTCATTACATTAATAAGTATTGCGGCACACAAAATCAGATGTTACAAACACAGGACTTCGGAAATACTGAATTTTTAAATTTTACTTTAGGGTTGTCAATCAATCTGCAATATTTCACACACAAGACATACATCACTCACATCTCATCTTAATTTTAACTTTATCGAGAGCTCTGGTAGTCTAGTGGTAGTGAAGTTTGATTTTTTCACAGCTTCAAGGGACTGTAGACCTGAGTATATGGTTTTAATTTAAACTCGATACCTCCACGCGTTTCCGAGATAAAGGGTCTTGACAGTCTTGACAGACAGACGGACAACAAAGTGATCCTATAAGGGTTCCGTTTTTTTCCTTTTGAGGTACGGAACACTAAAAACGAGTGATGCGCACAAAAACATTTCGGAATATTGCAGACAAAAACAAACAGACCTAGTTTATTGTATATTTGAGGGTTCCTGGGACTTCGACGGCAGTACGGGGCAGTCTTTTTATAAGAAAAAGTTTTTAGATGGTGATTTTTTTATTCGCTACAACATACATCCCTCTGTGCCTGAGAACAAACGACGAAAATTTGCACACCATTTGGATGGTAGAAAAAAAAGCCGCTGGCAACAGTTAGTTTTCAATAAAGTATTAAAGTAGGTAGTTTCTGAGCAGGTATGGTATAAAGAGAGTGTGCGTGCAGATGGAGCGGGGGTTGCGGGGGGCGCGGGGAGCGCGGCGCGGCGACGGCGGCGCGGGACTCGCCTTCCTTCACGCTGAACCTGTTCCGCGGGCGCGTGGAGCCGGCGCAGGTGTTCCCCTTCCCCGAGCCGCTCTCCGAGGACCAGCGACAGACGCTGCGCGAGCTCGTGCCGCCCGTCGAGAAGTTCTTCCAGGAGGTGAGTGCTCGCCTGCTCCGTGTGAGGATATCGCTGACATCGCTGACATCGCGCGCGTGTTGCAGGTGAACGACCCCGACAAGAACGACGCGGGGGCCGCGATAGAGGAGCGCACGCTGGCGGGGCTGTGGGAGCTCGGCGCCTTCGCGTTGCAGGTTCCCGCCGAGCACGGGGGACTCGCGCTCAACAACACGCAGTACGCGCGGCTCGTGGAGATCGTGGGCGCTCACGACCTGGGCGTGGGCATCACGCTCGGAGCGCATCAGAGCATCGGCTTCAAGGGCATTCTGCTGTTCGGCGATGAGGCGCAGCGCCGCGCCTATCTGCCGCGCGTCTCTGCCGGCGAGTACGCCGCCTTCTGTCTCACCGAGCCCTCCTCCGGCTCCGACGCCGGCTCCATCAAGTGAGCTCCCCTTCCTTCTCCGTCTCCCTCTCGCTCTCGCGCCGTCCTAACCCGCCGCTCGCCTCTCCGCAGGACCCGCGCCGTGCTCGCGCCTAGCGGAGACCACTACATCCTCAACGGCTCCAAGATCTGGATCAGCAACGGCGGCATCGCCGAGATCATGACCGTGTTCGCGCAGACGCCCGTCGAGAAGGACGGCAAGACCGTGGACAAGGTGAGCGCTCCCTCCCTCCCTCTCGTCGGCGTGACGACTCGCCTCGCTCACCTCGGCCTCCGCTCGTCCGCAGGTGACCGCTTTCATCGTGGAGCGGTCGTTCGGCGGCGTTTCCTCGGGCCCGCCCGAGAACAAGATGGGCATCAAATGCTCGAACACGACCGAGGTGTACTACGAGGACGTGAAGGTGCCGCTCGCGAACGTGCTCGGCGGACTCGGGAACGGGTTCAAGGTGGCCATGAACATCCTGAACAACGGACGGTTCGGCATGGGAGCCGCCATGGCGGGGACGCAGAGGGCGGCGCTGCGGCAGGCGGCCGAGCATGCCGCGACGCGGACGCAGTTCGGGAAGCGCCTCGCCGAGTTCGGCGCCGTGAGAGAGAAGCTGGCGCGCATGGCGATGCTGCAGTACGCCACGGAGGCGGTCGCGTACAGCGTCAGCGGGAACATGGACTCCGGCTCGCAGGACTACCATCTGGAGGCGGCGATCAGCAAGGTGTTCGCGAGCGAGGCCGCCTGGTACGCGGTCGACGAGGCGATCCAGATCCTCGGAGGGATGGGCTTCATGCGAGCGCCCGGGCTCGAGCGAGTGCTGCGCGATCTGCGCATCTTCCGCATCTTCGAGGGCACCAACGACATCCTGCGGCTGTTCATCGCGCTCACGGGTGAGTGTCTCCCTGTCCCCCTGTTCCCTCATCCCCCCTGTCTTCCGACCGACTGACTGACGGCTCCCCTCGGCAGGCATGCAGCACGCGGGCTCGCACCTGCAGGAGCTGCAGCGCGCCTTCAAGAACCCGACCGCGAACCTGGGGCTGATCTTCGGCGAGGCGGGGCGACGCGCCGGGGCGGCGGTGGGGCTGCGCTCGGGTCCGGATCTAGCGGCGCTGGTGGCGCCGGAGCTGCGCGGAGCCGCGGCGGAGCTCGGGCGCGTGGCGCAGGCGACCGGCGGCGCGGTGGAGGCGGCGCTGTCGCGGCACGGACGCCGCGTGGTGGACGAGCAGCAGCTGCTGACGCGGCTCGCGGACGCGGCGATAGATGCGTACGCGGCGGCGGCGGTGATGTCGCGGGCGTCGCGCGCTCAGCGCCTCGCGCTGCCCTCCGCGCCTCACGAGGTGGCGCTGGCCGAGGCGTGGGCGGATGAGGCGCTGTCCCGCGCCGAGGCACGCCTCGCCGAGTGCCGCAGCTCCACGCACGCGAAGCGACGCAGCCGCCTCTCCGAGCTCGGTGCCGCGATCGCCGACCACGGCGGCGCGCTGCATTCCAACCCGCTCAACCTGTGACACCATCTCGCTCGCCTGTACATACTGATATAGCTCATTATTTTTATATAGATCGTGATGTTGTTTTATTGAATAAAATGTATTCTATGTAGCGGATGTTTCGTTTCGCTGATAGCGGTGGCCGGCGTTCCTCACCTCGGAATCTTGCGATCGAGACCCGTCGGAACGTCGAAATTAATTAACTATACTATCCCTGCTTGGAGAGTACCTTCTTACTTCATGAAAACCTCGGGGAGTACCCTAGAGATTTTGATGAGTGAATGAGACGAATCACGAATTTTAGGTATAGGTACGGCACCTCTAGATGTATCGAACATCGTATCAATCGTAGGTATCTCAGGTAACCAATCCTCTATTCAGAGTTTCGGAACAGCTCAGATATCTTTAGACAACTTCTCTAAATTCAAATTTCATGTTGCCGATCTCAATATCCAAGTCGACGGTATTCTAGGCAACGATTTCATGTCAACATCTATGTCCAATCCGAATCAATGCGAATCCGCGATCGTACCTACAAACTTTTCTATATCGACGAACAAGACTCGACCAAGAGCAAGGACAAACAATTCGTAGGCCAACGTTCTGAAACTGTTATAACATGCTACACCGAAGACATCAGAGATGGATGCGCGGTGATTCGCGAGTGTTTCGGAATCACTAAAGGAATAGAATAGAGTATGTTTTGCTTATGAATCTTAACACGCTCAGCGCCATGTGTATCTTTAAGTCACACAGTGTCTGAAGGACTGTGTATCCATAAGTATACACATCCCTCTACTTGGTTAGAACACTGTGTTTCCTTTGGACGCAGGTTTTCTATTCATTTTCTAAGCTAAAATTAAAGCCCCGGCCTGGCGCGTTTTTTCGGTGTGCGTGGTTTGGGAATCGGTAATTTTTCAAAAAAGATATTGAATTTTCAATTTGGGTGTCCTATTTTTCGGGTAGTTGGAAAAGTAAAAAAAACTTTCGCCTGTTCGGTTTCTCTTTGTGACTGTGCATAATCTAGATTGCTTTGTGGAAAGCATGGGGACGTCGCGCTTATCCCGCCGTTTCAAGGCTACGATGCCATCTCCCGACTGCTTAGATGCTATTTCTCCTTTTTTTCAATTTAGCGCTGGTAACATCCTTCGGCATGTGTTTCCTATTACTTCCCAGTGTTCCTAAATGCGTCTTTATTTTCCTCAATCGCAGTGCCAGTGGAACACTTGTGTAGTAGTTATCGGTGTACATTGTCCTGCCTTCATTGAATAGACCATCTGCTAAACTGAGAACGACCTTTTCAGACACTTCTGTGTCAGATTCCTTCGATTTACCACAGTATACAATTAGGTTCCTTTACAGTATACGATTAAAGTTAGTTTATTCCAAATAAACTAACTTTAGGTTAAGTTTATATTATGTGTACTGTGTATATTTTTGAATACACATGGCCTGGGAGGTATGCTTTTAAGGTACACTTTTTCCCAGGCCACGTGTATCTAAATGTCACACAGCTGAAAATCACATAAAAACCCGAAAAAAGAGGGGGGTGTCAAAAAAAATATGTTTTTTATGAAATTTAAAACACTTAAAAAAAATGACAAAAAATTTAAGAATCGTCCCCGAGGCCTAGGCGCTGAGCGTGTTAAAAAAACTTTTATAGTTTAGTGACTCACTTCGTTGTTTTCATTTTTTTCAAAAAACTACCCTCTTATATCGGAAGCTAGAGACAAACTTTTAATGTGCATGGTAGTCTATTTTGGATACATTGTATGCCTAGCCATTGCGGTATTACAGGCAACATCCATGCTGACAAATTGGCCAACGAGGCTGTGGAGTGTGGAAAATTATTCCCATGATATTCTTGCTCTTTCCAAGGTTTATCTCAAAAACTCTTGGGATGACTCCGGTTGTTTTAAAGGCAAATATTTAAAATACATATAAAAATCCTATGTCCAGCAGTGGACTAATATAGGCTGATGATGATGATGATGATGATATAAAAATCTATTCTTAAATGAATTGTGTCACTCAATTCAAAATGAATTGATCTTTGCCTGCAAGTTGTAGGATCACGCCTCTATTCCATGATCTTGTTCCTGTCAAGTTCGAAACCGAGGATGGTGAGGACCTTTGGGCTAGCTTTATATGGCACGGACGCCATTTTCTCGTGTGTGTGGTCTGTATCAAACCAAGTGCCAGCGACAGTGTTCATAAGTTTTGAGACGAACTTATTTAATTAATTTAAAAAGAAAGTAATTCATGCAACCTTTTTTAAACTTTTAAAATTTTAAATTTCGAATGTTTTGAATCAGAAAAAATATACATTTGAATATTTGTTTCATTCTCCGTGAAAATGGCGCCAACAAAAGATTTGCGTGCGACTGTAATTTCACTGTTTCAAGCAGGAAAAAAACCAATGCAAGTTTTTAGTGAAATCCAAAGTTTGGGATGTAGTCGGAACTTTGTGTATTATACCATAAAGAGGTACAAGGAGACCGGCTCTTTAGAAGACCGTGGAAGATGTGGCCGCCCGCGGTCTGTAAGGACGCCCGCCAACATCAAAGTAATCAGAGAGCGAATTCGTCGCAACCCTTGCCGGACTCAAAAGAAATTAGCTCTGCAGACCAACATTTCGCGAATATCGGTGAACAGGATACTTAAATATGATCTTTAACTAAAGGCCTACAGTCGAAGGAAAGTGCATTATTTAAACGAGCGTCTTCGTAAATTGCGACTGGAACGATGTCGGAACCTATTGAAGAGACACGATCCAAAAAATATCCTGTTTACCGATGAAAAGATCTTCACGGTGGAAGAAAAGTTTAACCGGCAGAACAATAAGGTTTACGCCAGAAGTTCAAAGGACGTCCAGCCATCTGTACGCAATGTCCAGCGCACTCATCATCCAGCAAGTGTGATGGTTTGGTGGGGTGTTTCCTACGAGGGGGTCGCTTCATTTTTGCCAGCAAGGCGTCAAGGTGAAGGCACAAAATTACCAAACCGACATATTGGAAGCGGTGGTTAAACCATTAAATGATACGCTATTCGCTGGAAAATACTGGGTTTTCCAACAGGACTCTGCTCCCTCCCATAAAGCTAAGACTACCCAACGTTGGCTGGAGGCCAATTTGCCAGGCTTCATTCGGAGCGAAGATTGGCCCTCGTCAAGCCCTGACTTGAATCCTTTGGATTATTCTTTATGGACGGAATTGGAGCTGAGGGCATGCAGAAAGTCTCACCCAAACCTGGGTTCTCTCAAGCGAGCCCTTATTAAAGAATCGAAACGGATTCCCATTGAAAAGATTCGTGCCGCCATAGATGAATGGCGCACGCGTTTGAAGGCCTGCATTGAATGCAAAGGCGGCCATTTTGAATGATTTATTTTTAAATACAGATCTAGATGTCAGTAGTTTTAATTTTAATATCCAATAAATGAATACTCAACTTAGCTCCAAAAATATTTTAGTTTTACTGTGTCTCAAGACTTATGAACACACGAGGTATATATGAACTGGTTCAATAAGGTACAAAGTTTCATAAATGTCTCCGCCAAAACTACAGCAGTGATCCTAGGTGACCTAAACTTGAAAAGTGCCTCGGCGAGTATAAATAACTGTTATTGTTTTTTTTCTAACTTTCTGTAACTTGACCGAAAAAAATTTCGTCATGAACACACATGGGGGAAAGCTAGATGTTGTACTGATTCAGGAGAGCGATGATGTTCGTGAGGTTTTTGTCGTTTGTACCGAAGGTATATTTTTCCCGGACGCGTACCACCCACCGTTGGATATTGAGGTAAGGGTCGACTCAGCTCGCCACTCTGACCGTATTGCAACTTGTAATATTAATCCAGCTAAAGACTGGAACTTTAGCAAGTGTGACTATGATCTATTGTACTCCCTGCTGTCCGATAATCTGTGGACTGAGGTTTTACAGGCTGTGGATATAGCCAGCGCTACCCAACAATTTTACAACACTATATATGGTATTTTTGACATCTGCATGCCTAAGAAGTGCCGTAAAGATCGTGCGTCTAAACTCTACCCTGTCTGGTTTACAAGCGAAATTATAAAAGACACCAAACGTAAATCAAAACTTCATTCAGAGTGGAAACATTCTGGTTCCTTGGAAACTTACAAGCTTTTTTCTACTCTTCGAGCCGACCTTAAGTCACGGGTAGCATCTTTGTACACCAATCACATGAAAACTATTGAAAACAGCATCAAATGCGATCCGCGAAAATTTTGGCAGCATATATCGAACCTGCGGTCTAAGGGAGGGTTCGAACCCAATGTAACTTACCAAGGTACTTCATTCTCTGGGCCCGAGGCTGCTGAGGCCTTCGCGAGTTATTTCTCTAGTGTTTTCTTGCCGGATGTACCCCAGCTCGATGCTTCTAAGGCTATTTGTCTTGATAGCACCGCAAATAGTAATAACATTGACATTATGAGATTCACCCATGATGATGTCTCTTGGGGCGTCAAAAGACTGAAGCTGAGCAGCGCAATGGGTCCAGATAATTTACCATCTGCTATAGTTAAGGGTGCGGGAAAGCTGTTGTGTGGTCCACTTTGTCACATCTTCAACCTAGGACTAAAGTCTGGTATCTATCCTCCACAGTGGAAGCTCTCCAGAGTCGTTCCTATTCCTAAAAGCTCAAATAAGTCCCTAGTTGAAGAATACCGCCCAATAGCGATCCTTTGTTCCCTAGCTAAAGTTTTTGAGAGCATTTTGCACAAATATGTTTATGCACAGGTCAATAAGTTCTTGTGCAATGAACAACACGGTTTCAGAAGCAAGCGATCTGTAAACACGAACTTATTGACACTCGTAGACTTCATTTCTTCTAGTTTAGATCGGGGTCGCCAGGTGGACGTCATTTATTTTGACTTCCGGAAGGCGTTTGATAGGGTCAATAACGACATTCTTCTGACAAAACTAACTGCCATAGGCTTTGCTCCGGGTCTCCTCCAGCTCCTAGCAGATTATCTCCGAGATCGTCAGCAGTTTGTTAGACTCGGCTTGTACGAATCTCGACCCTATCACACGCATTCTGGAGTCAGTCAAGGATCCATACTCGGGCCTCTGCTGTTTTTGATAATGGTCAACGACCTCCCAGCTGTGGCATCGCATGCAAAAAGCTTGCTGTACGCGGACGACTTAAAACTCTTTATAGAGATTAAGTCTGAAGCTGACTGTCAGGCGCTGCAATACGATGTTGATGCCATTTATCAGTGAAGCATTGTCAACAAAATGGAATTCAATACATGCAAATGCCATGTGATGACTTTCGATCGAATGTTGCACCCAGTTTGTTTCAATTACAAAATTAACGGCGAATCCATACACAGAACCTACTTAATGAAGGATTTGGGTGTCACATTTGATCGAAGGCTCACTTTTCATGACCACGTACAAATGTTGGCTAAGGAATCGTTCAGACGTCTCGGTTTTGTACTTAGAAAAGCCCGTGATTTTGAGAACGTTTATGTCATTCGCCTTATCTTTTCGGCACTTGTTAGGGGTAAGTTGGAGAGCAGCGCTTGTGTGTGTAATAATAATAACCTTTATTCAAAGACAACATGATCCAAAAGTGTTAGTAAGCTTAAGATAAGGGTTAGTACTTAATTACTAATACAGATTTCGTCCTCTGGGAGAGCTTCCACACCAGAGGACATGCGTAATTATTAGCTATTTCTTTCAGGATGCTGTTGTTGCTCGCGCGCACTCTGCTTAGCTTAGCAGAGAGGCAGTCTTTTTCCGCCAGATGGCGTCAAATGTGTCGCACATGGTGCGCGCATCGGCGAACATGCCTGAAGCAGTACAGAAGCGCGGGAGCCGCAACAGCGTCCTGAAAGCGTTATTAAATTGGACCCGCAGAGCATTGTAAGCCTTTTGAGAATGCTGAAACCACAGACTCGCGGAGTAAATGGATGTACAGTACGCCTTAAAAAGGGTAATTTTGACAGCGTCTGTACATCGTGCGAATCTGCGGGCCAGCATATTGGCCCTGACTGACAATGCTCTGCGTTCCCGTTCCATATCGGCGTCGTTCTTGCAGGTTGTCGGTTACCAAATGCCCGAGGTATTTAAATTGTGAAACCCTATTTAGGGGAATACCAATAATAATAGGGGATAAATAAGAGGGGCATTTGGTACCCGCCCGAAAGACCATGAACTCCGACTTTTTAACATTATATAAAAGTCCATGTGAGGCCACATACGACTTGCAAACGGCAAGTAGCTTTCGGAGTGCACTAACTGAGGGAGCCAGCAGCACCATGTCATCAGCAAAGCTCGGGTTTTTCATGCATACACCTCCAACATGGCAACCCACAGGCATGCTGCTGAGTCTCTCAATCAGTGCATTTACATACAGGTTGAAAATTGAGGGTGAACTCAGCCCCTCGTCCTCGCTCTTCCAAATTATACTATCCCTTGTCTTCTCCCCTTTTATAGTATTATTATGTAAATTTTTAACTTGTAATAAAATAAAATTATGATAACTATGCTGATGTAATTATATCTGTATGTGCCTCTCATAATGTTAAATGTACATTTCGTGTGTTTTGTCTCTGTATTTGTGTTGTCCTTTACAGATTTATATAAATAAACTTAAAGTTAAAAAAAACTGTTCGAGTCTCCCTCTATTTAGACTGGTAAAATTTCTGTAAACTCATCTCCATAGCCTTATTTTTTTAAATCTTGTCGACACGACATCGGCAAAATTGTGGCAACCCTTACCACAGAAGCCATAAACAAAAGTTGAAGTTGAAGAACAATAACTATAGAGGTAGGGTAGCTATTATAGATACATAGTATACTTAGTCTTGTTCGCCTTTCCTACCGCTTGGTTGATACCAGCTGCCCCAAACTTCCAAAGAGGTATAAAGCTGTACACTCATCACAATAGATTATTATTTCATTTTCACTTACCGTTGCTTCTAAAAGAAATAGTTCACAAGATAAATATAGGAAGAGGACAAATATAAATATAGGTAACGGATAATCAGCGTACCGTTAACTTCAGAATTTCAGAAAAACAACCTTTAGCCACAGATATTCTAATACAAGCCTTAGCTTACATACTTTTTATTTACATATAAATACAAACAAGTATACGAGCTCGGTACACTCACTCGCGCGGGGTGAACGTCACCCTGCGGTCAACTTAGATTCACCAAACTAGTCATGAACGCAGTCATCATCATCATCATCGGTCATGCGTCACACGTCGCGGTGCTAGGCGAGGATCTGCAGCGAGGAGTCCCAGGCACGCGCGTTCACCTGCCGCAGCGTAGCGCGCAGCGCGCCGCCCGGACCCAGCGCCAGCGTCAGCGGGAACCGAGCGCCGCGCGGCCGAGCGTACAGCGCATGCAGCGTCTGCTCCCAGCGCACCGGCGCCGTCACCGCGCGCGGTATCCCGCGTCGCACCGCCTCCGCCGAGCTGTACGCGCGCGCGTCCACGCCCGACACCACGCGCACCCGCGGCCTCCTCACCTCCAGCGCGGACAGCGCCGCGCGCACCGCCTCCGCCGCCTGCGCCATCAGCCCCGTGTGGCAAGCGCCCGTCGCCCGCACTCGCGCCGCGCGACGCACCCCGCACTGCCGCCCGTGCGCCTCCAGCCACGCGAGCGCCGCCTCGTCGCCCGCGACCACCTTGCAGCCCGGGTACAGGTGGTTCGCGACCTGGCAGACGGCGTCCGGCGAGCCGCAGGCGTCGCGCGCCGCTCTCAGCGCGGAGGAGAGACGAGCGTCCGGCGCGAGCCACACTGTGAGCATGCCCTGCGGACGGAGACGCGCGCAGGCCTGCATGGCGGCGTCGCGCAGCTCGACCAGTCGCAGCGCCGCGTCGAGCGGCAACGCGCCCGCGTACGAGAGCGCGGCGACCTCGCCCAGAGAGAAGCCGGCGACGGCTCGCACGCGCTGCAGCGCCGCAGGACGCTCCTCGCGCGCTCGCTCCAGCGCCGCGAGTGACGTCACGAACACGCAGCTCTGCGCGCGCGTCTCCACCTCCGAGTCGGAGCCCTCGCTGCAGACGCGCCACACGTCCCACCTGCATCATCCCCGATCGTGTCACTCGAGACCGTACGAATGTCGAGCGCGCCCGTCGCGTGGGATGATGGGCTAAAAGTCGCGCCGCAGAGTTTCGAAGGGTATTCGAAACCCTCACCACCGATCACCGGTTACCGTAAGATAGCCACGATCACCCTTTATGTACCATGAACGGAGACCCCGATATCGTTTTTATCATGAGTATCAGGAACCACGAGCGACATGGTCCCGCTGTTGATGTTCATCTCCGGAGTCCCAGGTGTTTCCAGACCCGATACAGATGCATGCATGTTCCGCAGAACATGCATAATATGTTTATACCGCAGAGAGAATCGAACCTCTTATGTATCTTCAAAGATCTAGATTCAGGATGCCTACCATGGGAAATAGGGAAATGATAAAATAACTGTAGCATCGAAATATACTAAGATTCAGTATGTAGGTATTCTAACTGAGCTCTTTGATCGTAGACATTATGGTTGGCGGAGAGCAGCCTGGACTCTAATAGTAAATAATAGGAGCCGATGGGTGCAACTCACCCTACAACGCTGGAGGCGAACTCGTAGAGCTCCCTCGCAGCGGGCACGTCGGCGAGCGCCCGGCCCATGCCCGCGCGGTGCGCGCCCTGACCCGGGAACAGCAGCACCGTGGCGCTGCGCGGGTCCTCCCCCTCCCGCCCGCGTCCCTCTCCCTCCCCCACCCCCGCCCGCGCCGCGTACGGCTGCGTGGCCCAGTGCAGCGCGTCGGGAGCCGCGCGCGCGCCCTCTCCGAACGCGCTGCCTTCCTCCAGCAGGCGCCGCAGCGGCGTCTCCGCGCTCGCCGCTCCCCCTCCCCCTCCCCCTCGCCCCGCGCCGCCCCCGCTAAGCCGGCGCGCCACCACCGCCGCTACCGTGCGCCGCACTCTCAGCCCCACGCCCGGCACCATGCTGCTCACACAAACACTCCGCCCGCTGACAAATAAATAGATAGGTACTTTATTCGATTTTAATCAGCTAATAGGTAAACAATTTATTTTAGATTCGCTATCGATTTCTTTCACAACAAAGATAATAATCATTTTTATATTTTATTTATTGGTTGTGGCTATTTCACTTCACTTTTTTGATGGATTCAATATGGGCCGAGGTTATTTCAATTCCAGTTTACGAAACCCTCTCTCTTACCACCTCACCTACCTGTAAGCCTGTGTCCTGTGGCGCAGGACAAATGTTTGTCTGGGTATTGTGGCACCATGGTAACGCTTTTTTCTGGAACAAATTCCGTTTGAGGTTGAGCTAGCTAAACGAATAAAAAGTATGTAGAAAGATAGCTCTTAAATTGTGCCCTATCCTGAATTTGTGCCTCCTATGACTACGGTTTTTGCTGGGTGTACGATTTTAAAAGTTCAAAATGATCAAAACTATTGGGCGTACAATAGTGATTTGAGGACACATTTGAGAGCATTTGTTACAGGCTATTTTTGTAAAATAAAAGATGAATGGTTCTCGGCGTGCAGACTCCGCGTTACATCGACTTCTCGCTATCGCGAGCTCCATTACTTCGACCGCGCTATTAGGTACGTCGGTTTTCTACACTGGTATATTATTATTTATAAAAAAAAATATCTTACCGTAAAATTGTATACCGTTAGATTACATTTTATCTCGCGAGGTTGTAACATGTCGAAAGATTGTGTACCGTTACATACTGCTTACAATTTAACGCATTTTTTTTCGGTAGATTATAATCTATCGAAGTGAAACTGTTAAATCACAATCTGTTGCGCGTTAAATTCGCTGACCCTGATTGGTCGGTCTTACAGTAGGTGGTTCTGTGACTCCCATGGGCCTCGGGGGGGACCCCCTCCAGGAACGAGAATAGTTCTGGACGGGGTCCTGGTCCGGGTTGGGACCCAGATGAAATATGTGGGCCTCATCCTGGATGGGAGGTGGACTTTAGGGGCCCATTTCACTCAGCTGGCACCAAGAGTCCTGGGAGCCGCGGCCGCATTAGGGAGGCTGCTGCCCAACGTGGGTGGCCCGAGCGCCACATGTCGCCGGCTGTACTCCGGAGTTATCCGGAGATACCGGACGGTGTCCTGGACGGCAGCGTGTGTGCTGGCCGGTGATCACCCCTGGGCTCTCCAAGCGGAGATCCTCGCCGAAGTGTATCACTTCATAGCGGCGAGGAGATCCAACGGGGAGTACCCAGTGTGGGAGGAGGTCACGCGCATGCGGCGACTGGCGCGGGCTGCCTTGTTGCGGCGGTGGGCGGAGGACCTGGCTCCACCGGTCCTGAACAGTGGACGTTGGAGGCCATTAGACCGGTCCTCCGGAGGTGGGTGCGGCGGCGGTTCGGGTCACTGACCTTCCGATTGGTGCAGGTGCTTTCCGGGCATGGCTGCTTCGGAAAGTATCTGCACCAGATCGCGAGACGGGAGGCGACCCCGGCCTGCCACGAATGTGGGGCGCCGGAGGATACGGCGCTCCACACGCTGGAGGTGTGTGCCGCGTGGGGTCCCATGCGGCACACACTTTCAGCGATCCTGGGCCGGGACCTCTCTCTGCCGAGCGTGGTAAGTGCCATGCTCGGCGGCGAGAGGGAGTGGCAGGCGATGGTCTCCTTCTGCGGCAGGACGCAGAAGGAGGCCGCTGAGCGGGTCAGAAAGGATGACGCCCGATCTGACCCGCTTCGGCGCAGACGTTGAGGGGGACGAAGGGGGCGGTTCGCCCGCCTCCTTCATCCTCCGTAGTGGGGTCACTGGTGGAGAGTCGGGGGACTCTCTGCCGGCTGGCACGGCCCCACACGTCTGAGGGGTAACCTTGGGTGAGAATGTTACCCCTCCTTGAGGCCGAGGCCCGGACCGGTTCCCGGGCCGCCCGCCGGGACGAGATGGTGAATGCGAAAGCGACCCCATCTCGTCCCACCATGGCGGAGGACTGCTCACCGGGGGGTTTTTTAGTGGGTTCGAGCCCCACATACCCCCTTCCGTCACCCCCGTGGCGGAAGGGAAATGCGTAGGGCATTTTCCCCCCCTAAAAAAAAAAAGAATGTTCTGTGACTCACCAACAAGTCTATCAATACGCTGCGTTCGGCTCGTACTTGTGTTTTTGTGTTCCTTAGTGGGCTGAAATGTGTCGGACTAAAATTAAGATTTGAATAGGGTTCATTTCGGTTCTGGCACTCGCTGGCCGCTGCCGCGGCACGCTGCGCTCGGCTCGTGCTTGTGTTTTTGTGTTCCCTAGTGGACTGAACAGTGTCGGACTAAATTTAATATTTGAATAGAATCCTTTTTGGAACATTCAAAGGTTGTTCCATTGTACTCATGTATATCATATCGGAATCCAGAAAACAAATTCGCAAATCAAAAAAAATATAAAAAATATTAAAAAAAACACACAGTATTCCCGCACTTTAGTAATGACCATTTTTTTATAATTCCAAGCATGTGCGTTACAAAACAAGCCGCCAACTCCAGTGCATTAAATTTTATTTTTCAATACTTAACCTAAAAAAGTTTAAAATATTAATTTCTCGCAAACTATTCAATTCCTAACTTTGGAAGTGATACCGTTGGAATGGGGGAGTCCACCCCTTCCACCCCCGTGCTTATTTTATCGAAATTCGTGCGACGGCTTTATAAATCCCACCCGATAGATTAATTGATCTCAGATCGGCATCCCTATTCTGTGCTGACAAAGTGACAACTCTGACAGCAGTTATGCGCGAAATGTGTCAGTGAAAAGAAAAGAATGAAGTATATCTTTTGGCTAAGTGAATTACTTCATTGATTTAGTTCAGTAGTTCATTTAGTTCAGTAGTGTATTTACTTCAGGTATACCGTTTAGTTCTTAGAGAATTATGTATGGATGAACGAAATGAAGAAAAGAGTTGCTTTCTTAGTGCTATGAAATATGAAATGTTTTTATTTTTATATCTCGATTTTCCTTCATATGTACTTTAGAGGCTTAGGACTGTCAACCAGGGGCAAACAATTTTACTATAAAATAGGTATATAGGTAGGTAAATTTAATGTTTTTTATAATAATAATAATAAAACGTATTCAAAAATTTAGATATGTACAATTTACTTTTGTTAATTAAACTGATTAATATTTCAAAGTTATTAATAAAACAACTTATTTTTTATTTGCATATAAAACTGACCCGTAACATGCGCAACACGACGCTTTAATAATCGCAAATAACTTACTAAATTCAAACAATGCAAAATAGGTACTTTCTTAGTCAAACAAAATATTAATAATCAAAAAACCAAACAAACGTTAACAAACTACTTTAGCAAGAATCAAAGAACTTTATCTCAACGACGTTATGTTTTAATTGCAAGTTCTTAGAAAGAGATACCATATCAGGTATCACCCTTTACACTCGCTTCAATTGTTGAAAAAATTGTGCAAAATAAAATAGTCTTTGTGTACACGCCATAACACCGTTTTTTCTATCTTCGTCGAGCGTGATGCTAAACGAAGCATTGAAGTAAAAAGACACGTGAACTAAATGAACTAGAGACACATTAGAATGAGTAGTGAACTAAATGACAAGACAATCTTACGTATGAAGTACTTCATTTACTTCATTCGCTCGCGAAACACCCATGGCTATCTGACAGTGCCTGCCTGCTTGCTGCTTGTGGTGTGGGATTTCTTTTGATTTTCGTCGATTAATAGTGGTAAACAACGATAACATTTTCAACTATTTACATAGTAATTTTACCAAAAGTGATATTGCATTGTGTTGACGTAGGTAAATGTTGAATGGTTCCTCCTTGAATCGCGACGCGGGTTGTGGGTGCACACGCACGCACCTCTCGACACTCGCTGCACTTCGCTTCAGTGTTCCTCGACTTCCTCAGTGATTCGAAACAGCTCTCTACTACGAGATTTCGGATCTGACGATCGTCGTTCGCTCTTTCTATGTATGTACTGTGAAGAGAAGTGAAAGGACTTGTTTCTAGTTCGTGTGACGGAAACAAAGCTCTGAGTGAAGTTATTAGGAATCTATCGTAACATAATTCATTTTGTTGAGGCAGGTGAGCGGCCCACCCACCCGAAGAGACTCGCATCGCACGGGCCGCCAGCACGGCCGTCGCAGAGGACAAGCTGACAAACATCTAACGGTAGGTACCTATTGTATTCTACAAATTAAGGTTAGGTTTGAGCTTTAGGTATTATCAATAAAACAGGTGAATAGAAACAAACAGAAAGTAAAATTCCTTTTTCAAAACCACCAACTATTACAAGCACTTGTACAGTGCTTTACCTGTTCTTTACATTATTGGCACATAGAGGGACATTTCATTTCTATTCAGCCTGTTTTACAATTATTTACTTAGATTTTACATAGCTTTAATTTTTTATGAATTATAACACAATGAGAGGTATTACCACCAAGTTATTTGTTGAAAAAATGCTGAGGATTTCTTGTCTCCTTGCCGGGCATCCTCTTAGTACCAGCTCGTGCATGAATGCATCACCATAGTTAAAATTATAGTTACTGTTTTTCTCAAATAAATAAGACTTGCTTCAACTGGGCTGTCATAATTCAGTGTAACTAAGTCTTGTTGAGTAACAGCAATTTTACAGGTAAGTATGTAGGTACCTATTGATTAATGAGTTTGATTGTTGTTAAAGCACAAGAACCATGGCTCGCGGGCAGCAGAAACTTCAATCTCAGGCGAAAGCTGCAGAGAAGGCTTCTAAAATAAAAAAGCAACAAGGGCACAGTGCCACAGATCAGAAGAAGGCTGCACAAAAAGCTCTTGTGCATGTGTGTGCCGTTTGCAAGGTATGTACCCGTGCAGGAGCCGCTGTGGCTGTGTAACTGTGAGGCTCTGTTTAATCACTGATGCTTTGTTGCAGGCGCAGATGCCCGATCCCAAGACCTACAAACAGCATTTTGAGAACAAGCATCCTAAGAATGACTTACCAGAAGACCTAAAGGCCATCTAGCACCATCTATAATTTCATTTATATACCTACTTAAAAGTAAATTATGACTTCTCATTAAGGATTATAAAAGATGCATTTCTATTACTACCTACATACCTGCTGGTTCTGATTGAACAGAACTTTATTTTCCGAAACATCAAAGAAAGGAACACTTCATTTTTTAAATAAATAATAATAATACTGGATATTTTCACACGGCATCATTTGGGGCTAGACCCAAAAGTAAACAGAGCTTGTGTTATGAGCACTAAATGACTGATATACTACTTATATATTTTTTTGTAAATTTAATATTATACATAGGAAACACCCAGATCAATGAGACAACTATTTGCAGACCTTGGGTGTCTTTAGGTGTTTTCTTAGTATAATTTGTATGTATTTACAAAACAAAGTATATAAGTAGTATATCAGTCATGTAGTTCCCATAATACAAGCTCTGCTTAGTTTGGTTTGGTACTGTGTGAAAAATGTCCACCATTTTTTTTTATCATGTAAACTATTGAATTGCCAGGTTTATTATAGCCCTACAAACGCACAACAGAAATAAACTGCCATACTATAATAATATTACCTACTCGCTTAAATAATGTGAAAGTGGTGCATACTTGAGACAGATTATTATGCGGCCTCATTGAATTAAAGTATAAAGTCGGGCTGGGAGCTGCTTAGATTAGCATGCAGCCTCATTGAATTGAAATAGGAATTAAGTAGGGATGGAAACTGCTCAAATTAGCATGCGGCCACATTGAATTGAAGTATAAAGTAGGGGTGGAGGCTGCACAGATTATCATGTGGCCTCATTGAATTGAAGTATAAAGTAGGGCTGGGAGCTGCTTAGATTAGAATGCAGCCTCATTGAATTGAAGTATAAAGTAGGGCTGGGAGCTGCTTAGATTAGCATGCAGCCTCATTGAATTGAAGTATAAAGTAGGGGCGGGAGCTGCGGAGCGCTTGCTCAGATTAGCATGCAGTCTCAATTACCTTATTTTAATATAAGGTCGCGTCGAGAACGAGCTCCATGGTTCCAAAGCATGGAGCGTCATTGTTCTAATGACAGAGAGCTGACGATCAAAACGGACAGGTAATTTTATCATTGATTAAACTCTGGATTCAACATACCTGAGGGAAGGTTTGTGCAAACCTTCGATCTGGCAGGCCGCACCTAGTGGATTCATGTGTTATAGGGTGGGGAAAAAAAGGTAAAAACTAATGATGATATCGTTTTTGGTGTAAACTGTTCGGTTAAGACCGAACAGTGCTTCTCTTTGCTGTTCGGCTTCATTGTTGGAAAGGTGTCGCCAGCCTTAATTTTAGTAAAAAAATATTATTTAATATAATTGAAAATTACTTAAGCGTTTTCGTACGAAACGCAATTTTTTTTTCTTTATTACCTCTATTATTGACTGACTTTTTTTCCAGCTTCCGCAGATGAATCAACCTAAGGCACAAAAAAGCCAGCGTGTATTATTTACCACAGACCAATTAAAGTAAACTTTAACTGGTCTGTGCTATCACCTAAAACTTGTTTGGTTTTTTTTCTAATTATAAATAAATAATGCTGGACATAACATCTCAATCAGGTGCGGCCTGCCAGATCGACGATTTTCACAAAAAATATCCCTCAGGTAAGTTGAATCCTGAGTTTTATGGATGATAAAATTACCTGGCCGTTTAGGTCGTCAGCTCTTAGACCATATCAAATCAGGTAACTATCCTAAACTTACCTACTTCATAAAATTATATAGAAAGCCTATAAAAATCACATGTTGCTTTAAAAGTTGGTACTTCGGAATGTAATTATTTTTTTAATGAAAAACCCACGACAAAATACTAAAATAAAAGTTACAGGTGTTTAAGTACCTACCTATTATTTATGATAATGTATTAAACAACTCCCAATATACCTTCGCTTTCTAGAACTCAATAAGAAAGAGTTGGTGTCTAAATGAGATATACTGAAAATCACCGTCTGTCTACCGCCACGTTACCAGCAGTGGGCACCGAGCAGTGCACCCATGCCAAATAAAATTAGCGAATTAGTCATTTTTTAATTAGTGAAAGTTTTTACACTAATTAAAAAATGACATTGAACGAACATTGAGTAAATTTTGAAGATCTTGCCGTTATTGTTTTTCTAATTCATAAAATGTGTTTAATGAATGAATTTAACGATTCTTATCTAACTTGAGTTTTGCAGCGCCTGCCTCAAATTCACAAAATATATGAATGAACGAAAGCATTTGCTAGAATACAGGTACATCGGTTCTCAGAGATCGGTTATAGACACTTCAATTGTTTCCATTCTGTATTATAGGTAATGATTGCATGCAAAATGATCAAAAAGGGGTCATAGCCACAAATCTTGGAACCAAAGGAGATATCTAGAGGAGACGTGGTTCGCGTGAGGCGACACGACACGACACGACACGACACGACACGACACGACACGACAAGACATACGCGGATCGAGCATTCAGTCGATATCCGCGCTCAGTCGCGATATGGAGCATCTCCGCGAAAACTCCAAACAGCAACACCATGCGCATGCGCCTTAAATGTCGCGGAAAGTCCGCAGAACTCCTTCAGTTTAGAGATCTCCTCGCATGTTGCTGCCAGTATCGATCGCACCGCGTCGCTCGAATCACCCTCACGCGTGTCATGTCATGAGACACCGTCGGTTATCCGTCCGATCGCTCTACGATCACGGAACGAGACGAGACGCCCCCTGCCTGCGGGAGCGCCGCTACATCTTCTCGTAGGTCTCTGTGTGTCCGCAGGCGCAGGCGCGCGAGTAGAGCTCGGCGTCGGCGTCGTACGTCTCCGGCGAGAACTCGTGCCGGTGCGGCGCGGGCGGCGGCGCGAACAGGCTCGAGCGCACCTGCTGCCTCAGCGCCCGCAGCCGCCTCGCTCCGCGCCTCGCCCCCGCCTCCGCCCGCGCCCGCTCCCGCCTCTCGCGTTCCTCCCGCAGCGCCTCCTCCCACCGCTCCTCCCCGCGCCCCTCGCCCCACACCCGCGCCGCGCGCTCCTCCAGCTGCGCTCGCAGGTAGAGCCGCATGTCGCCTCGCGCCGCGTGCGGGTTCCGGCGCCGCACGCACGGCAGCGGCTCCCAGCGCGAGTCCAGCTCGCAGTCCCGCAGCAGGTACTCGCTCTTCGCCTCGGTGCGCGTCAGCAGCGCGTGAGCGCCCTCCGCGTCCCTGCGCATACCGACACCCGCCGTTACCTTCCGTTACCCGCCGTTACCTTCCGTTACCCCGATGCGAGGGGGAGGGCTCACCTGCAGGCGTCGCAGACGGCGTACTGGAACGTGTCGAGCAGGTAGGAGAGCGCGATGCCGCAGCCGCAGTCGAGGCAGCGCGGACGCTCCGCGGGGTCGAGGCGCGGCGCGGGTCCGGACGGCGGCGCGGAGGACGGCGCGGAAGCGGGACCCGGCTCGGGCAGGAAGCCGCCGCCGGGGTCGGGGGGCGCGAGGGGGGCGGAGGGGGGCCCGGCGCGGGAGTCTCGCAAAGCGCGGGCTCGGCGCAGGTTGCGGTCTGCTCGAGCGCGCATCGCGGCGGAGAGCGGCGCCGACGCCGACCGCTCCATGGGGCGCTCCGCCTGTATCGCGAGCTGATGGTACCCCGCTCGGCCCGATCGTCTGAAAATTCTTGCAAATTTAGCTTTGATTTTACATGCTCACCTGCTCTCCGCATCGAGACCTATTTCCGTAACCAGGGCAGAGCATACTGGCCGCGCTGGATGATGGCACCGTTAACATGCTCCGAAATAAGCTCACTAATTATTGATTCAGCTAAGTCTAGCGGTGTCTGGTTGCTGTCTTTTAAGATCACACGATGCTGAAATGTTAAGTATTTTCTATGTTTAGATATTTTTTAAAGCTGGTTGTCTGCATCCATCGACCGAGCTAGCATTGACAACATCTGCTGGTACATAATATAGTAAACCAAATTTCAAATTGCTCTGCGCTGAAGAAGTGCTGTGCGACAAGTGAGTTGGAAAATTTGTAATTTATCTGCAGAACTGCTATTTGATCAGTTCTCACACCGCAAAATCACATGCAATGTACCATGTAGGAATGTAGAAACTGAACTTATAACTCTACCATGATAGTTTACAATAGATAGGTACTTGTTTAAAATATCATGGTACAGTGCGAGGTTCAGTTCCTGCATTAAAAAAAATATACTGTTTCTGGTGAAAATTATAATAATGAAACCATTAAGTAGGTAGGTACCTCGGACAAAATGAAAGACTCCTTCCGGACAGACAGGATGGTTAGATTATGAATAAATCACGAGATCCACTGATAACGTAGGAGGAGAGCTGTTACTCGATGTCGGCGCCTTCCAATAGGTACGTCTCCGTATGCGATTCAGGGTCACAGCCCACGGACTCACGTCGCGTCCTGTCGCAGCGCCGCTGCCGACGAAACGAGACAATAAATAAATAACAAGGACCAGAGTGGAGCACAAACACTCACTAGTTTCACATTCAACATTAGGTACCTACAATTTATTTGGTAGATAGAGTTAAATAAACAAGAAATGTTACATATTTTAAAAAAAACTCTGTCTTTGTCCGTTAATTAGCTGTTACTATAATCATTGCTATTTAGTATTTATTTACTAAGCCACAGACTAAATATAGATACTATCTGGTAGGTAAGTATGTACTAAGAATAGCGAAGAACACGCGAAAGAGCAAAACAATTTTAATCTGTGGTACACGCTATGGTATCGCTGGAACTTCTTGTGGGAAACTAGGAACGCTTAAGCTCCCTCTTGACATTTGGCCATGATTGCCACCACGCTATGGAATCTTCATTAAAAAAAAAAATAACGCTAAGATTTTGACAGCTTGATACACTAGACCCGTCGGCGATAGAGAGGGCATTTCATCCATCTTTGTCGTTGACGGCCGAGCGCGGCCGGCCGGGCCGAGCATGGACGAACGATTCCGTTCCGTACTGTTCTGACCACAGATTATAATTTTTTTGATCTGATGTAAAATTTCAGAAATATTTAGCACAACTTACAAAAACATATGTAATGTACCTACTTACTTTGTTTGTTGTTTGTTTTTAGGAATACAATTTAGATTTCATTGTAAATATAGATCTTTTTGTGAATAAGTGTGTTTACTGTGATTTAGTTGATATCTACATGCATCCATGTCGAACAAGTGTTGCGTTCCGGGCTGTACCAGCTCTATGAATCTTCACGCTTTTCCAAGAAGCGAGAAAAGATTTCAGACATGGTTAAAAGCCGTAAACGATCCTGGCTTATACAAGCTAAATAAGAATGTCATTGTATTACGACGAAGAATATGCCGAAAACATTTCGAAGCCAAGTACATGAGACAAAGACCGGCACATGGAAGCCGCTTTGTTCTGACTCCTGATGTTTACCCTACATTATTTTCTCAAGAAGAAATTGAAAGAGACATACAAAACCATTCCGGTTAATCCCTCTCCGAAGTAAATTTTAATGTTGTTTTGAAAGCGGTTTAGTGATGTCCCATACCTAATGTAAAAGATCGATAGTTCTTTATTATGATAATAATGTGGTTACCTACCTCACCAAAGGGTGTCCACGTCCCCCGTCCACGTTCTTTTTAACGGAAAAATTAAAATATCTGTTTCTTCCAGGGAGTAATATTAATTTTGAAATAAAAATCTAAATAAATGAAAGTGTTTTATTATAATTGAAATCATAAAATATGAAAGAAAAATCTGCTAGAAATTTTATCGATCATAAGTATATAATATACATAATTATACTCTTTGCCGACCAAATTCATAATTTGATAATATTTCAAAATTATGAATTTGGACGGCAAAAAGTGCTTTCTAGAAAATATCATCATTTATCGATATTTCAAAAAATAAGCCTAAGTACATCCCTACAACAGGTATTGCCATGTGTGTAACTTCTTCGTCGAGTCGATCGTAAAACTCCCTAGATTTTTCTCTACTTCCAGCATAATCTATGCCCGTATTGAAGAATGGGGGTGACGGGGTCACTCTTGGTGTTGGTAAGTTACCCATTATAGGGTGGTAAGTGTTTGTGTTGGCTCTAAAACAGATTACACATTCATGTACTATTTTAGAGGCGAGAGAGCCATTTGCCATGAGTTGGCCAAAATCGTTCACCTATCGTAGACAACAATAACTGTGGTTCTTCTTCTTCTTCTTCTTCTTCTTCTTCTTCTTCTTCTTCTTCTTCTTCTTCTTCTTCGAAAGGTTAGGTTAGTTTAGTTTTTTTTTTTTTTTTTTTTTTTTTTCTTTATTCCTCTGATAAAAGTTTTCAGAGACTTTGTTTACATTTGTTTTAATGGCATGCGTTTAATAAAAGACTAACAATTTTGAAGGGGGAGTTTTACAAAGTATTTATCCAAACAATTTTACTTAATCTTACATACGTAGTTTAACACGTTTTGCTTTCTATGATTTACAAAATTCTTATCCTACTTTTTTACTTTTTACATTTTAACTTATGCACTATGTGGGTTATGAGCTTTTTACAATATTTATTACGCTTATTTATATCTTATTAAACTAATATCTTATTTATGTCTAAACATATTATCTACTATAGTTTCTTTATCTTCTCTGTATTACTTTGCTGTTTTGATATATATATATATCAATATATATAGCCAACAAATTTATTTATCTGTATAGCTTGCTTATTTCTTTTGTGTTTACTATGTTTAGCATTAGTATCATTTGGCTTTTCATCGCGGCTTCCAGCTCCTCAGGGGTAGACGTTTTGTCATTGGTTTCATTATGCTCAAAATCGTTTGTTTGATTAGCTGATTCTTTGGCTCGCTGATGATCCGCTTTTTTATTTACTGTTTTATGTTTCAGGTGAGCGTCGGCTTCCACATTCTGGATCGGTTCTACACATCGTGGTTTCCGTTTCCTGGTGACTTTTGTTGGCGTTTGCTGATTTTCTAACCACCACGTTATGGTAAGTGTCTTATTTAATTTATCTTTATTTTCTAGTAATTTTCTATGCGTTTTTAATCCTAATTTCGTGTAGTTTAATTTTTGTTTTTGTTGCCTAATTTTGTATTTAACTTTTCCAAACTCTATTAAAATTTTATCTGATTTCAATTGGGACAGTTTATCATTAAGCTGGATCCAATTGTTTCTTGTGTTTTTCTTTACCCTCATTTTACTTATTTCTTTTGTGTGTTTTCTTTAATCGGGTTTTGGTCAGTTTTATTTTTGTCACTCCAGTCTTCCACCAGGTTACGGAATTTTGTAGGTGTTCCGCCGGAGGCCACTTTAGCAATATGCTACTGTGGCTCTGGCCAGCGCCTCCCATTTTTTCCGGATCGAGCAGTCCTGACTGAAGGCGTTGTGGTCAGTCCTGTCGATCTTGGCGTGCGTGCAATTGCAGCACGATGGGGTTTCTCCAGCCAGCCAGTCGGCGCACTCCGTCCTCATGTGAGGCCCTCCACAATGGCTGCATTTTGCTATTTTTTCGGCGCAGAAGCGCTTTCCATGTCCGTAACCTAGGCAGAGCGAACATTGTACTAGTGGGGATTGGTCCGCCACTTTCACTCTTTGGAGGTCGATTTGTACTGTCCCTGCGTCGACCAGCCTCTGCCAGATCTTTGTAGACACCCTGAGTATTATATGGTGAGTGTGTGGGTTCTTCGTTCGCTTCTTGTACATAATTTCCATCTTTTGTTCTTTTGTATCTATGTCTTTCAGTAGGTTCCGATTTTGGTTTTTTAGGGCGCTGAGGATGTCTTCGTCCGTATTGTACTGGAATACGTCTCTCAGTATTACCAGTGGGTCTTTATTCTTAATGTCCTGGACGTTGAGTTGGTCTTCTGCTCTTTTGAGCCTTTCCTTTAAAATTTGTCTCTCTTCTTCTGTTCTGCACCCAACTATCACCTTCTGGTCCTTTGCCTTTCTTATCCTCTCAACCGCTATTCCCCCTTCTTTCGCGTTCACCACATTCCTGATCCTATTGAGTACTTCCTCTCCTGTTTCCATTTCGTCCTTTGATGTCACTACTACCGAGTGTAGCGCGGTCTGTTCAGGGGCCTGCCTCCTCGTGAACGTCGCTGCTACACTCGCGTATGTCTGTCTCTGTTGGGCTTCTTGCTGTTTCTCTATCGTTTCTTTTAATTTCTCCATCCTCTCATTATTGTCTCGTATTAGTCTGGCGTGTTCTTCCATTGTTTTTATAAGCTTGTTTTCCTCCTTTCCATTTTCTTCTTCTGACTCTTTTCCTTTCTGGTCTTTTTGTGGTTTTTTATTTTCTTGTACTTTTGCGGTTTGCGCCTCTTTAACCAATTGGTAGAGTCTATCGATGGCTTGCAATACCTCGTTTTTGATTTCCGTTTTGGTATTTCTCGAGTTTCCGAGGTTAAGCTTGGCCTTTGCCACGCATGCCCTGGCCTCTGTCAATCTGTCTATATATTTAGATTTTTCCTTTGTGGTTAGGTTAGGTTAGGTTAGGTTTTTTTTTTTTTTTTTTTTTTTTTTTTTTGGCGCCTACCGGACCATGTTCCCATGGCCATCGTTGGCTAGCCTACCTCTTCCTCTGACGGAATCAGAGCCTTTGCTTTCTGATTCAGGGGGGATTAAAGACGGGATTTTTATTTTTATTTTCAATTTCCCTTTATGGGTATAAAGCTTATACTTTTGTGCTTAATTCTAGGACATTTCATACTTATTCTCTAATTATATCTATTTCTGTTTTCTAATCTATGTGTTTACTTTTCTATATCTTATTTTACTTATTACTAAACATGTCTCTGTTTTTATATTAACTCATTTTCTAACATTATCTTTATTGTATCTTATTACATATTTTTGCTTAATCTATTTTAATATCTATGCTGGTTATATATATTTTCACAATATATACACTTCATAGCTTCTTAATCTTTATTTCTTTTAATTACGGGTTTAATTATATCTATACAATAATCGATAAACTTATATCTAATTTTCTTATTTAACATTATAGAGCTTACGTTTTCAGCGTCAATTTTGCAGTCAATCAGTTGTTCGGTCACATGTCTTTTCAGGTCAGTCGTGGGGCATTGGAAGAGAATGTGTGGAACTGTCTCATTAATACCGGGTTAGGTTAGGTTAGGTTGTGTTAGGTTAGGTTAGGTTAGGTTAGGTTAGGTTAGGTTAGGTTAGGTTAGGTTAGGTTAGGTTAGGTTAGGTTAGGTTAGGTTAGGTTAGGTTAGGTTAGGTTAGGTTAGGTTAGGTTAGGTTAGGTTTTTTTTTTTTTTTTTTTTTTTTTTTTTTTTTTTTTTTTTTTTTGGCGCCTACCGGACCATGTTCCCATGGCCATCGTTGGCTAGCCTACCTCTTCCTCTGACGTAATCAGAGCCTTTGCTTTCTGATTCGTGTTCCTAAACTCTTTCTAGTCTAACCTATTTTTGGGATGTATGGGGGTTGTTTAACACTTTATTTCTTATTTACCTAGTTTACATATTCTTATTCCTAGTTTATAATTTTCTTAGTTTTTAACTTATATTTAATAACTTATGTCTATTTCTTCTTACTTTGTATTTACAAGGGTTATTTTTCTTATTCTAAATAATATTTTAATTTTAGTTTACAGCTTAATTTAGACAGGGATTTCGAGGGTTACACATTTGTAGCTTTTATACATGTTTATGTCTTAGGTGTTTTAATTCTTATTCTCTAATTTATATAAATGCTGGTTTAATATATATCTATTTATATATATTTTCAACATTACTTATTTATCCTTACTTATTTCTTTTTATTACCTTATTTGCTATGTTTACACAAAATGATATGAATTCATTTCTACGTTCCTTATCTCTTATTAGCTCGGATATTGTTTCGGGCTCAAATTTTATGTTAAGGCTTTGCTCGAACTCGTATCTATCCTTACCATTTGCAGGGCATTCAAACAGAACGTGTTTTACGGTCTCAGATATTCCAGGTTCACAGACACACGATGGGTCTTCCTTACACTTGAACCGGTTCAAGTATTCTGAAAACCCACCGTGCCCTGTCATCACTTGTGTAAGTACCCCAGTTGGCTCTACCTGTCTAATCGTTTTAAAAGCCTGAACCGCATCCGGGAAGAACATTTTAGTCATTGCTGCAGTCTCACCTGTTTTGTATCTCCGATTCCATTCGAAAAGCGTCACCCCGCGGATCTGACGCTTGACGAATGAGATCGGACATTGGTCGTAGTCAGGTCGGGTTTTTGTTTTAAGAGCTGCTTCTTTGGCCAATTGATCAGCGCGCTCGTTTCCTACTAAACCTGCGTGTGCCTTGATCCAGTAAAGGGAGACATTTTTGTGCTGGTGCCTGCATAATCTTAGGTTTTCGCGAATTTTGACTGCCAGTGGATGGGTGGAGCTGTTATTTGTTATGGTCTCGAGTGAGGATCTTGAGTCACTGTATACGCCGAAGCTTTTTTCTGGGCTCTTCAGAACCTCCTTCATGGCTTTGCATATGGCCAGCAATTCAGCTTGGTAGACCGTGCAGTAGGACGATAGCTTTAATTTATGGGCTTTGGTTTCAGCCTCATTATTCCATAAGGATAATGCTGCTCCAACCTTGCCTTCAATTTTGCTACCGTCCGTAAATATTCTGACTGCGTGGTGACTATGGTTATCAACTTGTTCTTGGTCTACCAGTGATATGAATCCCAGGTCCATATGTTCTGCCGGATGAGGGGTGTCAGCAAACGCAACCATTCGCTCCACCTCCCTGTCTCCTAGTGTTGGCTGGGATACGCCTCTCTTTGCCTCATACAGGGCGGCTGCCTCTTGTATTCTGAGGTCGAGAGGGAGCATTCCAGCCAGCACCAGTGCCGAGTGTAGGGAGACGGTGCGATAGGCTTTGCATAGCTTCTGGGCAAAGCCTCTTTGGACTACGTTTAGCTGTTTCCGAATGCCCAGTTTTTCAGCTGCAGGCGCCCAGACATTGGCTGCGTATAGAATGACTGGTTCTACGACAGCCGTGTAGATTGTGCGTATTACCTCTGGGTGGAGACCCCAGCTTATCTTGGCAGCTCTAGACAACTGCTTGTACAGGTTCAACGCCTTCTTGCATGCACTTGCTGCGTGGTTGTTGAACGTGAGCTTGTCGTCTATTATGAGCCCCAAGAGTTTAATCTCCTTTGAAATGCTTATGTCGATCCCACCCATGTTCAGGAGTGGGGTATCATATTTGAGCTTTCGCGTTAGGATCATCGCATTTGTTTTGTGCGGTGCGAACTTTAGTTTGTTTTTTACACCCCACTCCTGGACATATGCGAGAGCGGCATTAGCATTTCGTTGCACCTCCATAGCTGTATTCCCGTCAAACAGCAGGACCACGTCGTCAGCGAAAGCCTGACAGTAATCTCCTCGCTGTTCGAGTCCCTTTAGCAATGGGTCGAGGAGCAAGTTCCAGAGGATGGGACCTCCAATCGACCCCTGGACACATCCCTTGGTGGTGTCTCTGATGACTTCCTGCCCGGCGTACCTGAGTCTCACTCTCCTGTTTTTCAGGTAGCTGTCCATTATCCTCCTGATGTTTATTGGACATCGTTCCTCAGCCAGCCTAACCCTAATTGCGGGCCACCATGCGCTATCGAAGGCTCCCTCTATGTCCAGGGACACCATTGCAATGAGTTTTTTCTGTTTCAGCTTTTCGCGTATGTAAGTTATGAGGGCATAGAGGGAGTCTTCCGTACTTTTTTGGGGCGTGAATCCGTACTGGCGAGTACTGAGTTTCGGGATCAGGTGCCATTTTATCCTACCTACTACCAGCTTTTCCAAGATTTTTCCCATCACTGGCAGCGGTTAGGTTAGGTTAGGTTAGGTTAGGTTAGGTTAGGTTAGGTTAGGTTAGGTTAGGTTAGGTTAGGTTAGGTTAGGTTAGGTTAGGTTAGGTTAGGTTAGGTTAGGTTAGGTTAGGTTAGGTTTTTTTTTTTTTTTTTTTTTTTTTTTTTTTAATTCTGAGTCTTTTCTCCTCTGACTGAGTCAGAGACTTTTTTAACATAACTAAGTGTTGCATCTCCATCCGAGTCGTATGCCTCTGTTGGAGACGCAACCCTTTATTTTATATAATTATCATAATTATGTATCGTTATCAACATTACAATAATTATTTACATCTTTATTTTATTTAACTTTACTTATTGGTTTATGACATGTTTCTTAATTCCTAAGTTTCATACATTACAGCAATTTTATTTTCTTAAAAACTATTATTTTACATATTATCTTATATTTGTTTCTTTATTTTCGTTTACTTTTCTTCTTTTATTTTTTTGTTGTTTTTTATTTTATTATTTTTTTATTTTCTTTTTCTTTTTTTTTTTTATTATCTAAAGAAGTAATCAAAAACTTTAAGTATTGTCTATATTTACATTAATAATCCATTCTGGATTCTATACACTTACATTTTTATATATATATATATTTAATTATTATATTTATTTATTTTAATTTTTTGTTTATTTTATATTTATTTACACTAAAAACAGATTATTGAAAATCATATCTTATTCCGTTCTATTGAACTCATAGCTATATATTTACAGAATGTTAGGAACTTATCTCTTGTTTGTTCGTCTAAAAGCCATTCATGTATTGTATCTTGTTTTATATCTCTCTTATATTCTAATTTTAGCATTTCTCTCTTAATTGTGTATTGTGGACATTCTTCTATTAGGTGAATAATTGTTTCATCTTTTCCTGGATCGCAAATACATTCAGGTGAAGTCTTTATTTTAAATCTGTGTAAATATTGTCCGAATCCCCCATGTCCCGTAAAAATTTGTACTATTATTTTATCTAAATCAATCTTTTTAATAATTTTATATGCTATTTCGACGTGAGGGAAAAATATCTTTGTTACTTTAGCCGTTTCTGAATTCACATATCTCTCTTGCCATATCTTTAACGAATCTCGTCTAATTGATCTTTTTATAAAGGAGATAGGACATTTGTCATAATTTGGCGCGGTTTTTAAGGTAAGGGCCGCCGCCTTTGCAAGCTCATCCGCACGTTCGTTTCCATCCACTCCCACATGTGCTTTAACCCAGTAAAATTCAATTTGTTTTCCTGCTGTTCTAAGAGCGAAGATATTTTTTCTTATCATGAATGCGAGTGGATGGAACGTTTCGTGGTTTTGGATGAGCTCGAGAGATGACCTTGAGTCACTGAACACCGTGACCCTGGAGTCGCTCATGCTGTGGGCTTGTTCTGTAGCTATGTATAGAGCATACATTTCGGCCTGAAACACAGTACAGAACGGCTCCAGGGACAGCTTCTTGCTCTTGACTTCTTTCCCGTCTCGCCACCAAGAGAGGGCTGCCCCTACCTTCCCCTCTATTTTACTACCATCAGTAAACACCAGCAAACCATTTATTTTATTTTTTTCTATCGTTTCCTCTGTCCAATCATTAATACATTTAAAATCAATCCTTTGTGTTTTTGCTGGATGTATTGCTTTAATGAAACTTATCCTACTCTCTAGTGACCTATCAGCTATATATTTGTCGACAGGCTTGCCCCTCTTCGCTTCGTAAATATAAGCTGCCTCCTTTATCCTTAGGTCTAGAGGAAGCAGGCCTGCCAACAACAATGCTGCGGTCAAAGAGACCGTCCTGTATGACCTACATATTTTTTGGGCGAAGCCCCGTTGGATGGCATCCAGTTGTTTTCTTGCCGATATTTTATCCGATGCTTCGTACCAAACACTAGCTGCATACAGGGTTATGGGCTCTATAACCGCAACATATATCGTCCTTGTAATCTCCGGATTGAGTCCCCAACTAACTTTAGCTGCTCTTGACAATTGTTTGTAAATATTAGATGATTTTGTACATATATTAGAAATGTGACTGTTGAATGTTAATTTATTATCTATTGTTAGTCCTAATAATTTTATTTCTTTTACTTTATTTATTGAAACCCCCCCCATGTTCATGACTGGGTCGTCAAACTTTAGTTTCTTTGTAATTATCATAGCATTTGTTTTGTGAGCAGCAAATTTAAGTTTATTTTTGATGCCCCATTCATGAACACTATTTAGAGTTAGATTAATATTTTCCTGTATATCAGACACTGATTTTCCGGAAAATACAAGGACGATATCGTCAGCGAACGCCTGGCAATAATTTCCGTTGTCTTCCAACTGCTGAAGCAACGGATCCAGCAAAATATTCCAAAATGTAGGGCCCCCTATCGACCCCTGTATGCAGCCTTTAGTATTCTGTTTTACAGATGTTGCTCCTGCATAATTGACTAGTACCTCCCTGTCTTCTAGGTAACTGTTTATTATTTTCCGTAAATAATAAGGGCATCCTTTAATTCTCAATTGTCTTTTTATTGCAGGCCACCACGCGTTATCGAAGGCCCCCTCTATGTCCAGCGATACTACGATAATTATTTTTTTCAAACTTAATTCCTCGCGTATATGGTTCACTAGATCATAGAGGGAGTCCTCGGTACAGCGTTGTGGCACAAATCCATATTGACGTGGATTGCATTTAGGTAACATGTGCCATCTTATTCTTTTTATGATCATTTTTTCTAAGATTTTGCCAAAAACCGAAAGAAGCCCTATAGGTCGATAGGATTTTGGTTTAGTGTAATCACTCTTCCCAGGTTTCCTAATTACCACCACCGATGCTATTTTCCAAACTCTTGGAAAGAGTCCAAGGCTAAGACACCCGTTGGCTATACCTAGGAATAGATCAACATCGGTATCAATTGCCTTGGCACATATATCGGCGGTTAGTCCATCAGGACCGGGGGCTTTTTTCGGGTTTTGGCTATCTACTACGTTCCATATCTCATTAACTGTAAATAGGGGGTCGCTCTCCAGTTCGTCTTCTTTTTCCATTTCTTGTTCTTCTTCTTCCCTTATTCTTTGGTGTGCTTCTGTGTCTTCTTCTTCTATGTCGTCTGGGTAGAAGGTGTTTATAAGTAGTTTTGCTGATTCGTTTGGGTCTAGCGTCTTTCCGTCGTCATTTGTAAGGAGTAGGTCTTCTTGCCTTTTGGCTGTTTTCCTTATCACTCGGTAAATTCCGTCCCACATAGTTTCTCTGTCTTGTTTTGAGCAGAACTCTTTCCAGCTTCTTGTTTGTTCGTTTTTTGCTTCTTCTTCGTAGTTTTTCTTTGCTTCTAGGTATTGTTGTATCACATACTCTCTTCTAGTCGGTGCTGCACATCTTATTCTTCTTTTTTTTGTTGTCATTTCCTTCTTTTTTTGCTCTAACTCCTCTGTCCACCATGGTAATTTAAAACTTGTTTTTCTTTTTATTTTCGGAATTGTTTCTTCGCATGTCTGTTTAACTATGTTTATGTATGTCTCTATTTTCTCTTCAAGTTCTTCTTTTGTCTGGGTTCCTTCGATTGACTGGTTGGTTATGTTTTCTTCTTTCAACTTTCGAGTTAGTACAGTTTTGAACTCTGACCACTTTGCTTTTTTTGTGTTGTAGATTCTGGTTGTTTTCGTGTCGCCTGTCTGGGTTGATTTTTCTAGTTGAATAGTAAAAGTTATTGCATTGTGATCAGAGCCCGTGACGGTCTCGTCCACTTCCCAGTTTTCTATTTTTGATAGGATATTTTCGCTGCATGTCGTTATGTCCACTCTGCTCCTGTAGACTTTTCCCCTCCTGACTGTCTCGAATGTAGGTTTGTCTCCCACATTAAGAATATGCAAGTCCATTTCATCGATCCACGCTGCCAAATCGGCTCCCCGCTCATTTTCTCGTATACTTCCCCACCATGGGCTCCATGCATTGATATCGCCACCTATTATTATGTTTGTTCTTCTTGTTTTTTCCAATGTTTCTCTAATATGATCCATGTAGAGGTGTAGTGGCTTGTCTTCTTCGAAGTAAACTGACATTACTTCTATTTCCCACTTGTCTGTGCTTAGAATTGCATGCGCTATGTCTTCTGTTGAGAGAATGGGATCAGCTAGGATATTTATGTTGGGATCAAGGACCACGATGGCTGCTCTTATTGGCTTACCGGTCGTTGTTGGCGTAATTTTTTGAACGATTCGAGTTCCAACGTAGTCCTTGACTCTTCCTATTGCTCCCACATAGGGTTCTTGAATAAGCCCGAATCCCATTTTTCTCCTCTGTGCTTCCCATAGGTAGTCTTCTGTTGCCAGTTTACTTCGTTGAAGATTCGCTTGTATGACATTATACGTTGAGGAGCCTTTAACAATATGCAACGCTGGACCTCGCCAGCGAGTCCCAGCGACGCCTTATTGGGCAATCCATATCGTAGGCACTGTGGTCGTGCCTATCCAGGTTCGCCATCCTGCAGTTTCGGCACGATGGCACGTCTCCAATGGTCCATGCTGGACAATCCTTGCGTAGATGTTGCTCGCCACAGTGGCTGCACAGATCCACCGCTACCTTGCAGAATCTGCGTCCGTGGCCAAAGCCTAGGCACTTTGTGCATTGAAGCAGCGGACTCTGATCAGACACTGGACGGCGTTGCAGGTCTACATGGACCATTCCCACCATCGTGAGTCTCTGCCATAATTTCGGCGATACCTGGAGGATTATGTGACTCTCCAAAGGGTTACGTGCCCTTCTCCTATATTTAACGGTGGCTCTATATTCTTCTTCCGGGATATCTCCCGTTATTTGTGGGTTTTGTGTCTTCAAAGACTTTTCCACCTCTTCATCCGTGTTATAAGAGAGGACATCCCTTATTATAACATACGGATCCTTAGTTTTGGCTTCCTCCACCTTCAGACCCTTGGCTTCGCTTTGGAGTCTCTTTTGCAGCTTCTGGACTTCTTCTTGGCTCTTGCAGCCGATTACTACCTTTTGATCTCTGGCCTTCCGCACCATGTCTACTCGTATACCGGTAGATCTCGCGTCCACTGCACCTCTGATCTTTTCTAGGACCTCTGAGCTGGTATCCGCCTGATCCGAGGAGGACACAATGAGCGCGTGATTTGGGGTTGGCAACACCGGTTTTCGGGCCATGTCTGCGTAAGACATTCTCTGCGTGTTTATCATAGTGTCCAACTGCGATTTGGTGGTGTTCAGCGCTAAACCGAGGCTTTCAATGCCCTCTTGTAGTTTCTGGCAGTCAGCAGGTGCCGCTGGTGTTGCTTTCCGCATCACCGCGCACGCTTTCTTAACCTCGGTTTCCAGCTGGTCAATTTTTGCCGAAGTTGGACACTTATTGTGCTGAACTTTCTGGCCTTCAACAACGTCAAAGACCACGATTTGCCGCAGAGACTTAATCTCGGCCAAAATTTCACTCGGCGTCGGGCCGTCTTCTCTTTTTGACAGTTTTTCGGCATCTTCCAGTGCTTTCTTAGCCTTTTTCAGTATTCCTTTACTTTCCTCCGACTCCCTCCTCAGCATTTCCTTCATTTCCTTTATCCCCTCTAGAATCTCACTGCTTCTATCGGCAGGAGCCGGAGCAAGAACAGGGCCAGCTCGTTCCAATCTCTGCTCTCGCTCCGCCCCCGCCTCATGAAGTCGACCAAGGACTGGAGCAGCATCAAGCTGCTTCACCATTTCATACAACGTCTTAAGAGCAGCGAGGACGTCTTTTTTAATTATAGTCTTTATATTTCCAGATAGGTCCAGCTGCGTTTTGGCGTGAACCCAGATCGCTCTGGCCTCTGCCGTCTTAGTGCGCGTGGAAATCGGTGGTGACCTGGTGTTCGGCTCCAATCTTCCGATGCTTTCCTGGACCTGCCCAGACGTCGACGCTAAAGCGGCACCCCCAGAGGGACCTGCCTTCATTTTATCAGCAATTTCAGCCACAGGCGGCTTCCCAACCTTGGACGGCGGCGGCGTTACGAACATGGTAACTGTATGTAACCTTTGTCAACTTTAATTTTATTCAATCGGCAACTTGCAAAATTTTCCCTCCACAAAAGTGACCAAAATCAATATACCCAAACCTGCAAAGGGTGGGTGGGAGGGCGATTTTTTGCGATTTCTCGACTCTAATCTGTTGTTTTCTGTTACAGGTACACGCGGGGACGACGGGCGACGCCGCTGCAGCTGCTGGAGGTGCTGAGATCGACCAATATACTCGAAAAAGTTGTAAAAAATGCGTATTTCTTACGAAATTCGCAAAATTGACGCAATCTCGAAGTAAATTGGTGTTTTCTCTACAGGAATGGACCCTGGGCCACTGATGCACACCGCGACCACACGCGGGCACACAGAAAATTCAATTTGAGCCGAAATTAATGTAAGTTACTGGTAAAAAGTTGTTGAAAAGTTTAAATTTTGAAAAATAACGCAAAAATCCAAAGTTTCTGAAGAACGTAGGCAAATTCAATTAAATATTTAATCCGGGGATAGAAAGTCACTGCGGATGAAGTCTTCGACACGATTATTCAGAAAAGTAATTTTCTCAGAATTCTATAAAATGTATGAAAACTGACTGGGGTACCAAGACTTTCGCCAAGGAAAATTTTGAAGTTTTAAATTTTTTGCGATTTCTCGACTCTAATCTGTTGTTTTCTGTTACAGGTACACGCGGGGACGACGGGCGACGCCGCTGCAGCTGCTGGAGGTGCTGAGATCGACCAATATACTCGAAAAAGTTGTAAAAAATGCGTATTTCTTACGAAATTCGCAAAATTGACGCAATCTCGAAGTAAATTGGTGTTTTCTCTACAGGAATGGACCCTGGGCCACTGATGCACACCGCGACCACACGCGGGCACACAGAAAATTCAATTTGAGCCGAAATTAATGTAAGTTACTGGTAAAAAGTTGTTGAAAAGTTTAAATTTTGAAAAATAACGCAAAAATCCAAAGTTTCTGAAGAACGTAGGCAAATTCAATTAAATATTTAATCCGGGGATAGAAAGTCACTGCGGATGAAGTCTTCGACACGATTATTCAGAAAAGTAATTTTCTCAGAATTCTATAAAATGTATGAAAACTGACTGGGGTACCAAGACTTTCGCCAAGGAAAATTTTGTAGTTTTAAATTTTTTGCGATTTCTCGACTCTAATCTGTTGTTTTCTGTTACAGGTACACGCGGGGACGACGGGCGACGCCGCTGCAGCTGCTGGAGGTGCTGAGATCGACCAATATACTCGAAAAAGTTGTAAAAAATGCGTATTTCTTACGAAATTCGCAAAATTGACGCAATCTCGAAGTAAATTGGTGTTTTCTCTACAGGAATGGACCCTGGGCCACTGATGCACACCGCGACCACACGCGGGCACACAGAAAATTCAATTTGAGCCGAAATTAATGTAAGTTACTGGTAAAAAGTTGTTGAAAAGTTTAAATTTTGAAAAATAACGCAAAAATCCAAAGTTTCTGAAGAACGTAGGCAAATTCAATTAAATATTTAATCCGGGGATAGAAAGTCACTGCGGATGAAGTCTTCGACACGATTATTCAGAAAAGTAATTTTCTCAGAATTCTATAAAATGTATGAAAACTGACTGGGGTACCAAGACTTTCGCCAAGGAAAATTTTGTAGTTTTAAATTTTTTGCGATTTCTCGACTCTAATCTGTTGTTTTCTGTTACAGGTACACGCGGGGACGACGGGCGACGCCGCTGCAGCTGCTGGAGGTGCTGAGATCGACCAATATACTCGAAAAAGTTGTAAAAAATGCGTATTTCTTACGAAATTCGCAAAATTGACGCAATCTCGAAGTAAATTGGTGTTTTCTCTACAGGAATGGACCCTGGGCCACTGATGCACACCGCGACCACACGCGGGCACACAGAAAATTCAATTTGAGCCGAAATTAATGTAAGTTACTGGTAAAAAGTTGTTGAAAAGTTTAAATTTTGAAAAATAACGCAAAAATCCAAAGTTTCTGAAGAACGTAGGCAAATTCAATTAAATATTTAATCCGGGGATAGAAAGTCACTGCGGATGAAGTCTTCGACACGATTATTCAGAAAAGTAATTTTCTCAGAATTCTATAAAATGTATGAAAACTGACTGGGGTACCAAGACTTTCGCCAAGGAAAATTTTGAAGTTTTAAATTTTTTGCGATTTCTCGACTCTAATCTGTTGTTTTCTGTTACAGGTACACGCGGGGACGACGGGCGACGCCGCTGCAGCTGCTGGAGGTGCTGAGATCGACCAATATACTCGAAAAAGTTGTAAAAAATGCGTATTTCTTACGAAATTCGCAAAATTGACGCAATCTCGAAGTAAATTGGTGTTTTCTCTACAGGAATGGACCCTGGGCCACTGATGCACACCGCGACCACACGCGGGCACACAGAAAATTCAATTTGAGCCGAAATTAATGTAAGTTACTGGTAAAAAGTTGTTGAAAAGTTTAAATTTTGAAAAATAACGCAAAAATCCAAAGTTTCTGAAGAACGTAGGCAAATTCAATTAAATATTTAATCCGGGGATAGAAAGTCACTGCGGATGAAGTCTTCGACACGATTATTCAGAAAAGTAATTTTCTCAGAATTCTATAAAATGTATGAAAACTGACTGGGGTACCAAGACTTTCGCCAAGGAAAATTTTGAAGTTTTAAATTTTTTGCGATTTCTCGACTCTAATCTGTTGTTTTCTGTTACAGGTACACGCGGGGACGACGGGCGACGCCGCTGCAGCTGCTGGAGGTGCTGAGATCGACCAATATACTCGAAAAAGTTGTAAAAAATGCGTATTTCTTACGAAATTCGCAAAATTGACGCAATCTCGAAGTAAATTGGTGTTTTCTCTACAGGAATGGACCCTGGGCCACTGATGCACACCGCGACCACACGCGGGCACACAGAAAATTCAATTTGAGCCGAAATTAATGTAAGTTACTGGTAAAAAGTTGTTGAAAAGTTTAAATTTTGAAAAATAACGCAAAAATCCAAAGTTTCTGAAGAACGTAGGCAAATTCAATTAAATATTTAATCCGGGGATAGAAAGTCACTGCGGATGAAGTCTTCGACACGATTATTCAGAAAAGTAATTTTCTCAGAATTCTATAAAATGTATGAAAACTGACTGGGGTACCAAGACTTTCGCCAAGGAAAATTTTGAAGTTTTAAATTTTTTGCGATTTCTCGACTCTAATCTGTTGTTTTCTGTTACAGGTACACGCGGGGACGACGGGCGACGCCGCTGCAGCTGCTGGAGGTGCTGAGATCGACCAATATACTCGAAAAAGTTGTAAAAAATGCGTATTTCTTACGAAATTCGCAAAATTGACGCAATCTCGAAGTAAATTGGTGTTTTCTCTACAGGAATGGACCCTGGGCCACTGATGCACACCGCGACCACACGCGGGCACACAGAAAATTCAATTTGAGCCGAAATTAATGTAAGTTACTGGTAAAAAGTTGTTGAAAAGTTTAAATTTTGAAAAATAACGCAAAAATCCAAAGTTTCTGAAGAACGTAGGCAAATTCAATTAAATATTTAATCCGGGGATAGAAAGTCACTGCGGATGAAGTCTTCGACACGATTATTCAGAAAAGTAATTTTCTCAGAATTCTATAAAATGTATGAAAACTGACTGGGGTACCAAGACTTTCGCCAAGGAAAATTTTGAAGTTTTAAATTTTTTGCGATTTCTCGACTCTAATCTGTTGTTTTCTGTTACAGGTACACGCGGGGACGACGGGCGACGCCGCTGCAGCTGCTGGAGGTGCTGAGATCGACCAATATACTCGAAAAAGTTGTAAAAAATGCGTATTTCTTACGAAATTCGCAAAATTGACGCAATCTCGAAGTAAATTGGTGTTTTCTCTACAGGAATGGACCCTGGGCCACTGATGCACACCGCGACCACACGCGGGCACACAGAAAATTCAATTTGAGCCGAAATTAATGTAAGTTACTGGTAAAAAGTTGTTGAAAAGTTTAAATTTTGAAAAATAACGCAAAAATCCAAAGTTTCTGAAGAACGTAGGCAAATTCAATTAAATATTTAATCCGGGGATAGAAAGTCACTGCGGATGAAGTCTTCGACACGATTATTCAGAAAAGTAATTTTCTCAGAATTCTATAAAATGTATGAAAACTGACTGGGGTACCAAGACTTTCGCCAAGGAAAATTTTGAAGTTTTAAATTTTTTGCGATTTCTCGACTCTAATCTGTTGTTTTCTGTTACAGGTACACGCGGGGACGACGGGCGACGCCGCTGCAGCTGCTGGAGGTGCTGAGATCGACCAATATACTCGAAAAAGTTGTAAAAAATGCGTATTTCTTACGAAATTCGCAAAATTGACGCAATCTCGAAGTAAATTGGTGTTTTCTCTACAGGAATGGACCCTGGGCCACTGATGCACACCGCGACCACACGCGGGCACACAGAAAATTCAATTTGAGCCGAAATTAATGTAAGTTACTGGTAAAAAGTTGTTGAAAAGTTTAAATTTTGAAAAATAACGCAAAAATCCAAAGTTTCTGAAGAACGTAGGCAAATTCAATTAAATATTTAATCCGGGGATAGAAAGTCACTGCGGATGAAGTCTTCGACACGATTATTCAGAAATTATTATTATTATTAAATTATTATTATTAGTCAGTTTTCATACATTTTATAGAATTCTGAGAAAATTACTTTTCTGAATAATCGTGTCGAAGACTTCATCCGCAGTGACTTTCTATCCCCGGATTAAATATTTAATTGAATTTGCCTACGTTCTTCAGAAACTTTGGATTTTTGCGTTATTTTTCAAAATTTAAACTTTTCAACAACTTTTTACCAGTAACTTACATTAATTTCGGCTCAAATTGAATTTTCTGTGTGCCCGCGTGTGGTCGCGGTGTGCATCAGTGGCCCAGGGTCCATTCCTGTAGAGAAAACACCAATTTACTTCGAGATTGCGTCAATTTTGCGAATTTCGTAAGAAATACGCATTTTTTACAACTTTTTCGAGTATATTGGTCGATCTCAGCACCTCCAGCAGCTGCAGCGGCGTCGCCCGTCGTCCCCGCGTGTACCTGTAACAGAAAACAACAGATTAGAGTCGAGAAATCGCAAAAAATTTAAAACTTCAAAATTTTCCTTGGCGAAAGTCTTGGTACCCCAGTCAGTTTTCATACATTTTATAGAATTCTGAGAAAATTACTTTTCTGAATAATCGTGTCGAAGACTTCATCCGCAGTGACTTTCTATCCCCGGATTAAATATTTAATTGAATTTGCCTACGTTCTTCAGAAACTTTGGATTTTTGCGTTATTTTTCAAAATTTAAACTTTTCAACAACTTTTTACCAGTAACTTACATTAATTTCGGCTCAAATTGAATTTTCTGTGTGCCCGCGTGTGGTTAGGTTAGGTTAGGTTAGGTTAGGTTAGGTTAGGTTAGGTTAGGTTAGGTTAGGTTAGGTTAGGTTAGGTTAGGTTAGGTTAGGTTAGGTTAGGTTAGGTTAGGTTAGGTTAGGTTAGGTTAGGTTAGGTTAGGTTAGGTTAGGTTAGGTTAGGTTTTTTTTTTTTTTTTTTTTTTTTTTTTTTTGTGTTTTTATTACAAGTTCCTCCGATATTTTTTTCGGAGACCTTATTATTCTTGTTCTTTTGTTTCACATATTTGCTTTTAAGCTTGCACCTATTTGGTGACTTTTCTATTGTCTATTTTCTTAATTATTTTTACTCTCTTTATGTACTTATACTTTACTTATTTTACATCTTTTTTCTTAAAACTTCTTTAAACTTTTAAAACTACTTTAACTTTTATCTTTAACTACATTAAAATATTGCTTATAAATATTTTCAAAAAAATATATAAAAATACAAACTTATACTATTTATTTTTCTCTATCACTTTTTTACAAATTGTTTTGCAGTAATTTAAAAACTTATCTCTTTCTTTTCTAGATAATAATATATCATGTAAGGAGCCTCGTTCAATACTTCTGCCGATGTGCTGTTCAGCGTCGTATCGCTCTCTACCAAATATTGGGCACTCTGTAATTATATGCAGGACGTCTTCCTCCTTGCTTGGATCGCAAGGGCACGCCGGGCTATCCCTGCACTTGAAACGATTCAGGTACTGGGAGAACCCCCCGTGCCCCGTCAGCACCTGGACCAGTATTGGGTCCAACGACATTTTCTTTATTATCTTATAGGCTGTCACCGCGTCTGGGAAAAAGGTCTTAGTGATCCCGGCTGTCGTCTCTTGCTGATAGCGCCGGTTCCATTCGTCAACGGAGTCCTTTCGGATTTCTCCTTTGACGAATGAGACCGGGCACAAATCATAAGCTGGTCTGGTCTTGAGTCCGAGCGCTGCTTCTTTCGCGAGTGTATCGGCTCGTTCATTCCCTTCCAGTCCCGCATGCGCTTTGATCCAATAGAGGGTGAGATCTCTCCCATTTTGGGTGATCTCCGCTATATTGGCACGCACCCGGACTGCAAGGGGATGAAGGGACGCGCCACTCGCAACCGTCTCCAATGCCGAGCGCGAGTCCGAATAGATGTTGGTTCGGGCTCCCTTTGATCTGCACGCCATGACCGTGGCGTATTCTAGGGCAAGAAGCTCAGCCTGGTATACCGAGCAGAAGTTCTCCAGCCTAAGTTTTTTGCAAGTGGTTTCGGCACCATTACCCCACAAAGATACTGCCGCCCCAACCTTGCCCTCGATCTTACTTCCATCTGTGAAGATCTGGGTACTGTTTGGCTCATGCTGGACAAGTTCTGCTCGGTCAGTGATACTGCCGAACTCGATCTGCTGGTGTTTCGCTGGGTGAGGGGATTCGGTGTACGGGATCGGTCTCTCCACTTCCCGGTCTCCTATTACTCTCCGGGAATACCCTTTCTTTACTTCGTACAAGGAGGCTGCTTCCCGGATTCTGATGTCCAGTGGAAGCAATCCGGACAGTAATAGGGCCGAGTTTAGAGATACCGTTCTGTACGCTTTAAGGATTCTCTGCACTATCCCTCGCTGTACAGCATTTAATTGTTTTTTGACCCCTTCTTTTTCTGTTGCAGGTGCCCAGACACTCGCCGCATACAAGACCACCGGCTCCACTACTGCGGTGTATATGGTCCTGACTACCTCCGGTTCGAGTCCCCAGCTGACCTTTGCCGCGCGTGAGATCTGCTTATAAAGGTTCAGGACTTTCCGGCATACATCACTCACGTGAGTATTGAAGGTAAGTTTGTCATCTATTGTTATCCCTAGTATCTTAATCTCACGTGAATATTCTATGGCTTTCCCGCCCATGTTCAGATGTGGGGTGTTGTGTTTTAACTTTTTAGTTATCAACATGGCACTGGTTTTGTGTGCCGCAAAGTTAAGTTTGTTTCTGACACCCCACTTCTGAACATGCGCGAGGGCCATATTCGCCCGTCTCTGAACCTCCAGCGCTTCCTGACCGGAGAAAATCAGGACCACATCATCCGCGAAGGCCTGCACATAGTGTCCCTCTTTCTCCAACTCATGCAGCAGAGGGTCCAGTAACATATTCCAGAAAGTAGGGCCGCCTATGGAGCCCTGGACACACCCCTTCGTTGTTGATCTAGCTACCTCCTCCCCCGCGTACCTGACTTTTACGCTCCTGTCCCTGAGGTAACTATCTACTAACCTCCTGATGTTGGTTGGGCAATTCGACTCCGCCAATCGGCATCGGATGGCCGGCCACCACGCGTTGTCGAAGGCTCCCTCTATGTCAAGTGATACAACTACTACCAGCTCCCTCTGTTGCAATTTGGCCTTAATGTGACTCATCATGACATAGAGGGAGTCCTCGGTGCTTCGCTGTGGCGTGAATCCGAACTGTCGTTGGTTTTGTTCCGCCATAGTATGCCAGCGAATTCGCCTCACCAACATCTTCTCGAAAATTTTGCCCAGGATAGGCAGCAGCCCTATAGGTCTGTATGACTTGGGGTGGTGGTAGTTGTCCTTTCCGGGCTTCCTCAAGACGACCACTATTGCCTCTTTCCATCCCCTTGGGAAGCAGGACAAGCTCAAACATTTGTTAAGCAAAGCCAGAAAGACATGGGGACTGTGTTCAATAGCCACTCTGCAGATATCAGCTGTCAGGGCGTCGGCACCCGGAGCCTTCTTCGGATTGAAGCTTTTGACTGAGCTCCTGAGTTCTTCCATTGTGAAGGGGGGATCGCAAGACTCGCCCGGTACCCTTTCATTGGCTCTGTCTGCTCTATCCCTTATCTCAGTGTGCTCAGTCAAATCCTCCTCCACTGTGTCCTGCTTAAAGAAGGTTCTCGCTAATAGCTCAGCCGATTCCGCATTGCTGAGTTCATGGTTGTTCTCTACGAGCGGCAGGTCCTCCCTCCGAATGGTTGTTCTTCCTACCACTCTGTAGATCCCTTCCCACATTGTCTCCTTTTCCTGCTTGTTGCAAAACTCTTTCCAACTAGATGTCTGAGCCATCTTCATCTCCCTTCTGTACTCTTCCCTGGCCTCCACATACTGCTCCACAACGTAATCCCTCCTTCTCATTGCCGCACACTCTATCCTTCTCCTTTTTATTTTTACTTGTTTTTTCAGCTCCGTCAACTTTTCGGTCCACCAAGGCAGTCCTATTCGCTTTTTGTTTTTGATTTTTGGAATGTTTTCTTCACTGCTTTTAACTATTGTATCTATGTATTTATTAATTGTAAATTCTAAATCTGTACTTTTATCTATTTTGGCTATTTCTTCTAAGTTTATTTGATGTTCCAGTTGAAGTTGGGTGAGTTTCTCACGAAACTCTACCCAACTTGCTTTTTTAGTGTTATATATCCTTGTTGTTCTTTCTGTTTTCGCATCAATAGCTTTATCCATATTTATTTCGAATAGGGCTGCCCTGTGGTCCGATGTTGTAACGTTGCTGTCCAACCTCCAGTTCGAAATCTTTCCAATTACGCTTGTGGAGCAGGCTGTGACGTCCACACAGCTTGTATATCTTTTCCCTCCCCTTATGGTGTCAAAGGTCGGGGTGGTTCCCTCGTTTACGATATGGAAGTCCATTTCTGCCAGGGCACCTGACAGGGCCTTCCCTCTCATGTCCTCTGTCCTGCTCCCCCACCATGCGCTCCAGGCATTAACGTCCCCTCCCACAACTATTTCTTCTGTACCTATCCTGTCCTTAATATCCCTCAGTCTAGCTATGTCCAAATCGATGTCAGCCTCCCCCTCCAGGTATATGGACACCACTCCCATCTTCCCTTCTCTCCCTCTTATCACCGCTACCACGATGTTTTCGGTGGTGAGTGTTGGGCACAGGGTTATGTCGATGGTGTCGTCGAACACTGCAATGGCGGCTTTGTTCACCTTCTCTGTCTTTCTCGCGCATTGTAGTATTCGTACTCCGGGGTAGACCTTCATCTCTCCGATCCTTCCAATGTACGGTTCCTGGATTAAGCCAATCCCCAACCTTCTTGTCCCTGCTTCCAATATTAGCTCCGCAGTTGCAAGCTCAGCCCTTTGGAGATTGGCTTGGACTATTTTATGGGTACAGTTGTAGGTGGGGTCAGAGCCTCCATTCGTATTTGTTACCCTATCGAGGCCCTCAGCAATGGTAGGCCACAGTCGACCTCGCTATGGCCTCCCACTTTTTCCTAATTGGACATTCATCACTGAAAGCGTTGTGGTCTCTCCGGTCGAACTTTGCTCTGGTACAGTTCCTGCATGACGGCTGCTCTGCTGCCAGCCACTCCGAGCACTTCGCCCTGAGATGCGAACCTCCGCAGTGGCTACAGAGGTCCTCTGTCTCAGTGCAGAATCGCTTAGTATGTCCGTAAGCGAGACAGCGCGAGCACTGCACCAGAGGGGACTGGTCTGAGACCTCAACGCGCTGGATGTCAATGTGGAGTGTCCGGGCTGCTGTGAACCTTTGCCAGAGGGTTGGCGCTACTCTGATGACTATGTGCGCCTGGTGAGGGTTCCTGGCTTTCTTCCTGTACCTCACCTCCATCCTCTGGTCCGGCACATCGGTGAAGAGCTCCTTATTCTGGGTCTTAATCGCCCTAAGGAGCTCTTCATCGGTGTGATAGTTCATCACCCCTTTTACCACCACTTGTGGGTCCTTGTTTTTGACGTCATCCACTTTCAATCCCTTCCCTGTCAACATTATCCTTTCTTTTATTCTTTCCATTTCTTTCCTATCCTTACACCCCAGTATAATTTTGCTCTCCCTTGCCTTCCTCACGCTGTCTATTTTTGTCCCCTCTTCAACGGCATTCACCACCTTCCTCATTTTTTCCATTACTTGGTCACCCGTTTCCGTTTCATCCGTGGAAGTGACCACCAGCGAATGCAGCGCTGCCGACTCCAAGATAGGTTTCCTTGAAGTCTCCGCCGCTGCCACACTCGCATATGTTGGCCTCTCCCAATCTTCCTTCCTTCTCTCCATCACCTCCCTCAGTTCCGCCATCTCTTTTCTATTCTCTTCAAGAAGCTCTGCATGTTCTCTCAGTTTCTTCTCGAGAGAAAAAGACAGTTCTCTTTCCTCTTTTCGTTGTTCCTCTCCAATCCTGGTCTCCTCTATTGCGTCCGTTTTCATGTTTTTAATAACCCCTTTTTTTGAATTTGCTCACGTTCTTCGGAGAATTTAGATTTTTACGTTATTTTTCAAAATTAAAACTTTTCAACAACTTTTTACTAGTAACTTACATTAATTTTCGTCTCAAATTAAATTTTCTGTGTGCCCGCGTGTGGTCGCGGTGTGTATCAGTGGCCCAGGGTCCATTCCTGTAGAGGAAACACCAGTTTACTTTGAAATTGCGTCAATTTTGCGAATTTCGTAAGGAATACGCATTTTTTACAACTTTTTCGAGTGAATTGGTCGATCTCAGCACCTCCAGCAGCTGCAGCGGCGTCGCCCGTCGTCCCCGCGTGTACCTGTAACAGAAAACAACACATTAGAGGCGAGAAATCGCAAAAAATTAAAAACTTCAAAATTTTTCTTAGCAAAAGTCTTGATACCCCAGACAGTTTTCATACATTTTATAGATTTCTGAGTAAATAATTTTTCTGAATAATCGTGTCAAAGACTTCATCCGCAGCACCTTTCTATCCCTTGCTTAAATATTTAATTGAATTTGCTCACGTTCTTCGGAGAATTTAGATTTTTACGTTATTTTTCAAAATTAAAACTTTTCAACAACTTTTTACTAGTAACTTACATTAATTTTCGTCTCAAATTAAATTTTCTGTGTGCCCGCGTGTGGTCGCGGTGTGTATCAGTGGCCCAGGGTCCATTCCTGTAGAGGAAACACCAGTTTACTTTGAAATTGCGTCAATTTTGCGAATTTCGTAAGGAATACGCATTTTTTACAACTTTTTCGAGTGAATTGGTCGATCTCAGCACCTCCAGCAGCTGCAGCGGCGTCGCCCGTCGTCCCCGCGTGTACCTGTAACAGAAAACAACACATTAGAGGCGAGAAATCGCAAAAAATCGCCCTCCCACCCACCCTTTGTTCGATTGGGTATATCAGCTTGGGGTCATTTCTGCCCAGGAAAGATTTTTAAAGTCTAAAAACTTTTTCTTTTAAAGTTAAACTAACCTAACATAAATTTTTACAATGTTCCATACCCCGAAGAAGAACAAGACAGGCATAAATAGAAGCTCTTCAATTGATACGGAGAAGGCAAGCCCCTCTCCAAAGAGATTAACGGAAGTCATCAGTGTAGGGCGAAGTCTCAATATAAGCGAGGGCGAAAAGCTGGAAAAAGAAAAAAGGGTAGACTCACCTACAATGGAAGTCCAGGCACTGGTGCATGCGGAGCCGAAGAAGCAGAAGCCTCCCTCGGATAAGAAAGGAGCAGTCCATAAGGGACCAGCGGTAACTGTGGTGACGCCGCCGGGACCGAATCGAGCAGCTGTTACGTACACCGAGCGAGTTAAGAAGGCTCGGATCTGGCTTGAGAGAGCGAAACACTGCGTCGGTGAGTCTCGCAATCTCAAGACAGATCTGAAGCACGGTATCCTTGCAGCGGTGGATGCCCTCTATCAGCTCGTGAAGGAAGAAGTGGTGCAGATGGCTGGATCTGAAACAAATAAAAAAAAGGTTAGGTTAGGTTAGGTTAGGTTAGGTTAGGTTAGGTTATGTTAGGTTAGGTTAGGTTAGGTTAGGTTAGGTTAGGTTAGGTTAGGTTAGGTTAGGTTAGGTTAGGTTAGGTTAGGTTAGGTTAGGTTAGGTTTTTTTTTTTTTTTTTTTTTATTGGCGCCTACCGGACCATGTTCCCATGGCCATCGTTGGCTAGCCTACCTCTTTCCTCTGACATAATCAGAGCCTTTGTCTTCTGATTTGTTCTTCTACTCATTCCTCTACTCTGTCATTCCTTTTACATTTTCTGTTCCTTCCTTTTTGTTTCATTCTGCTCTATTCGTTCATTCTCTCTCCGTTTTACCCTACTTTGGGATGTATGGGGGGTGTTTTACGCTTTATTTATTATCTATTTTTACATACTTTGTTTCCTAGTTTACAACTTACTTAAATTTAGTTACTTTTAATTTCTTATTACAATTCTTAATCTAACTTTATTCTATTGTACATTATATCTAAAATCTTATTGTGCTATCTTATTTATATGCAATTTACATATATTCCATAATATGTGTATTTCATACATTATCTAACTTTTATTCTTAATTATTACCTTACTTGCTATTTTAGTACAGAATTCTATAAAATTGGATCTCAGGTATTTGTTTGCCATGATGTTACTAGCGTTTTCCGCATCAATTTTGCAATCTAGTAAGTTTTCCGCTTCATATCTCTCCTTACCGAATATCGGGCATTCAAAAAGTATATGTTTCACAGTTTCCTCTTTGTCAGGTTCGCAGTTACACGATGGATTGTCCTTACACTTAAAGCGGGTTAGGTATTCTGAGAATCCACCGTGTCCCGTTAGTACCTGTGTGAGTACATTGCTTACCTCTATCTTTCTAACTATTTTATACGCCATTACTGCATCGGGAAAGAAAATTTTTGTGACGGCGGCTTTATTTTCTTGTTTGTATCTCCTGTTCCATATGTCAAGCGACTCCTCACGGATTTGTCGCCTGACATATGACGCAGGACATGCGTCATAGTCGGGCTTTATTTTTAATTTCAGTGCTGCTTCCTTAGCGAGTTCGTCAGCTCTTTCGTTCCCCTCCATCCCTGCATGAGCTTTGATCCAGAACAGAGAAATTTCTTTGTTCTGGAGTACGATGGATCCCAAGTTTTGGCGGGTTTCTACAGCAAGGGGATGAGTGGAACTTCGGTTTGTAACAGTTTCTAAGGCTGAACGCGAATCGCTGTAGATACCAAAACTGGTTTCAGGGCTTTTTGCGATCTCACGCGTGGCTCTACATATGGCATAGAGTTCCGCCTGGTAGACCGTGCAGTAAGATGGCAGTTTAATCTTCAGGGCCTTTTTCTCTGATTGATCAATCCATATTGATATCGCTGCCCCAACTTTCCCCTCGATTTTACTGCCATCTGTGAATATTCGGACTGCTTGGTTGTTGTATTGCGCAACATCCTGCTGGTCTACCAGGTTTACGAATTCCCAGCGCATATGCTTTGCCGGGTGCGGGGTCGAACAGTATGGCACCATCTGCTCTACCTCCCTGTCTCCCAGAGTCGACTGGGGAGTTCCACGCTTGGCTTCATACAGGGCTGCTGCCTCTTGGATCCGGAGATCCAGCGGGAGTATCCCGGCCAGTACTAATGCCGAGTTTAGAGAGACAGTTCGGTACGCCCTGGTGAGCTTTTGTGCGAAGCCCCTTTGGACTGCGTTTAGCTGCTTCTGCACTTTTATCTTTTCGGTTGCAGACGCCCAGACACTTGCTGCGTATGTCATTACTGGCTCGATCGTGGCTGTATAGATGACGCGGATCACTTCTGGATGGAGACCCCAGCTGTTTCTGGCAGCTCTCGACAACTGTTTGTAGATGTTCAGAGCCTTTCTACATGTGACCGCTGTGTGTTTGTTGAAGGTCAACTTGTTGTCGATGGTGAGCCCCAAGATTTTAATTTCTTCTGACATGGCAATGTCGATCCCGCCCATTTTCAGGAGTGGTGTATCATACTTAAGCTTGCGTGTGATAACCATCGCGTTTGTCTTATGCGGAGCAAATTTCAACTTGTTTCGAGTACCCCACTCCTGAACATAGGCGAGAGCGGCATTAGCCTGTTCTTGGGCTTCCAATGCTGTGTCTCCATCGAAAACCAAAACGACATCGTCCGCAAAAGCTTGGCTGTAGTCCCCCCTTTCTTCCAGACCTTGGAGAAGGGGATCCAAGAGGAGGTTCCAGAGGATCGGGCCTCCAATGGACCCTTGGACGCATCCTTTGCTGGTGTTTTTGCGGTGCTCATGTCCTGCGTATCGCACTTTGACCCATCTTTCCTGCAAGTAGCTATCCATGAGCCTTCTTAGGTTAACGGGACATCCAGCTTCGGCTAGTCGGACTCTGATGGCGGGCCACCAGGCACTATCGAAGGCTCCCTCTATGTCCAGTGATATCAGCGTTATCAGCTTCTTTTGTTCTAGTTTAGCTCGGATGTGTTTCATCAGGTCATAGAGGGAGTCTTCGGTGCTCTTCTGGGGCATGAATCCATACTGGCGGATGCTCATTTTTGGGAGTAGGTGCCACTTTAATCGTCCAATCAACATCTTCTCCAAGATCTTTCCCATAACTGGCAGTAGCCCTATTGGTCTGTACGATTTGGGGTGTGTGTAATCCTCTTTTCCAGGCTTCCTGAGTACTACCACCGTGGCCTCTTTCCATAAAATGGGGAAGTGGCTCAGGAGCATGCATTTGTTTGCCAATGCAAGGAATACGTCTGGACCGTGGATAATGGCGTGACTGCATATATCAGCCGTCAGACCATCTGCACCCGGAGCCTTTTTTGGGTTGAATCCCTTTGCCGCAAATATTAGCTCTTCTTTGGTAAACGGTGGGTCATGGTTCTCATCATGCACCCATCCGTTTACTTTTTCAGCGTGTTCTCGGATTTGCTTATGGTAAGGTTTATCTTCTCTCTCTAGGTCCTCCGGATAGAAGACGTCCGCCAGCAGTTTTGCTGAGTCCCCGTTATCTAGTATTCTTCCCTCTTTCTTTAGGGGCAGGTCTTCTTGCCTTTTCACTGTTCTACCTATAACTCTGTAAATCCCCTCCCATACTCCTTCCCTGTCTTGTTTCCCACAGAAGTCCTTCCAGCTTTTTATCTGTGCTTTCTTCGCTTTATTCTCATATTCTTCTTTTGATTTCAGGTACTCTTCAACTACCATCTGCTTCCGGACCAGCGCTGCACAACGGATTCGTCGCTTCTTCGTGGAGACTATCTTCTTCAGCTTGGCGAGTTCCTCCGTCCACCATGGCAAGGTAAGTGTGCTATTTTCTTTCTTTTTTGGAATGCTACTATCACATGCTTCTATTATTGCTTTTGTGTAATTTTCTATTGCTTTTTCTAGCTTTATTTTAGTTTCTATGCGTTCTATTTCGTGTGTGTTAATTTTATTCGTCTCAAGCAACTGGGCCAGTTTCTCATGAAATTGGTTCCAATCTGCTTTTTTATTATTGTATTTTCTAGTGGTTCTGTTTATGTGTGTACCTTTTGATTTTGTTTCCCTAATTTTTAGTGTCAGCACATTGTGGTCGGAGCTCGTCAATCCTACTACTACTCTCCAGTCCTCGATCAAGTTCGACAACTCCGTCGTGCAGGCCGTTATGTCTATGAAGCTGGTGTATTGTTTGTTTCCCCTTATCGTGTCGAAGGTTGGTGTATCCCCCTCATTTAGAACATGCATTTCCATCTCTTCAATGGTTCCGGCCAATTCTTTCCCCCTTTCGTCGACTTTGAGGCTTCCCCACCAGGAGCTTTTGGCGTTTGCGTCTCCTCCTATTAGGATCTTTCTTTCTTATTCCAACTTGTCGTTTGATCCTCTTCAGTTGTTCCAGGTATGGATCTATCACCACTGTTGGCTCGAAGTAAAACGAGACCACCACGATCTCCCAGGCACTTGTTCGGAGTTTTACCACCGCGATGTTGTTTGTGGTGTGCTCCGGACAGAGGATGGCGTCTAGCTCGTGGTCATAGACGGCGACTGCTGCTTTTATTGCGCCATCTCCTGGGTTTGCGTTCTGGAAGATCCTGGTGTTCCCGTAGTTCTTCATACTGCCTGTGTTTCCGACGTATGGCTCCTGGATAAGTGCAAAGGCCATCTTCTTCCTGTCTGCCTCAAGCATGATCTCATTTGTGGCTAAGGCCTTCCTTTGTAGGTTTGCTTGGGCGACTAAGTATGTCTTTGTGCCTTTTTGGGGGGTATTTCCGCCTGGGACCACCTTAGCAGTATGCTATTGTGGCCCGAGCCAGGGCCTCCCACTTCCGACGAATAGGACAGTCTCCACTGAAGGCGTTGTGCTCTGTTCCGTTCAGTTTTGCGTGAACACAATTTGGACACGAGGGGGCAACACCGGTGAGCCAGTCTGGGCACTCTGACTTCATGTGGGCCCCCCCACAGTGGCAGCATTTTTCCAACGTTTCCTTGCAGAATCGCCTCCCGTGGCCGTATCCCAGGCAGACGGAGCATTGTACGAGTGGCGATTGGTCCGCCACTCTCACACGCTGGAGGTCGATCTGGACGGATCCTGCATCGACTAAATGCTGCCAGGTTTTTGGGGAGACCCTCACTACTACGTGGTGTGTATGGGGATTTCTGGTGCGTTTCTTATAGGCGATTTCAATTTTTTGCAATTCCATTTGGACTCCCTTGTTTTGGTTTTTGAGGGCGCTTAGGATGTCTTCGTCGGTGTTATATTTTAAGACATCCTTAAGGATTACCAAGGGGTCCTTGTTTTTTATTTCCTCTACGTTTAACTCCTTGGCTCCTTTTAATTTTTCTTTAACCCTCTGCCTTTCCTCGTTGGTTTTGCATCCTACTATTATTTTTCGGTCTTTCGCTTTTCTTATTCTTTCTACTGCAATCCCGCTCTCCTTTGCATTTACCACTTTCCTTATTCTATTCAAGACCTCTTCTCCTGTTTCGTTTTCGTCTACAGCAGTGACAATCACGGAGTGCAGTGCGGTATGTTCCGGCCTCCTGGGATTGACCGCTGCTACACTCGCGTAGGATTGTCTCTGCTGCATATCTTGATGTTTTTCCAGGCTTTCTTTTAATTCTTCCATCCTTTCTGTGTTCTTCTGGAGGAGTCTTGAGTGCTCTTCTAGCCTTTTGGAGAGTTCGCTTTCTTCTTTCCCCTTCTCGGGTTGTTTTCCTTCTTCTGGTTTTGATGCTTGGTCACTTGTCAGTTTTTTCCCTCTTTCTCCTTCTTTTACAAGTTGGTAAAGTCGGTTTAGAGCATAACTGACTTCTTTTTTGATTTCGGTTTTAATATTACGGGAGTTGCCAAGGTGTTCTGTGGCTACATCCAGGCATACTTTTGCCTCTGTCAGCCGGTCCAAATATTTTTGGCTCCTCTTTTCAAGTGGCACTAGAGTCCCCGTGTTGTCTGTTGACGCTCTTCGAGTTTCCACTCTAGTTTCAGCCTGTGATGATGTAATCTTTGGCTTCGGCTTTAGGGGTTCCGTTTGCTTGGTCTTCTTCGGGGAGATAGTTGTCTTGGAGAGCGTGTCCTGCTTTGAGGATTCCCACTCTCCAATACTCCTCCTCACGCTTGTGGAGCTCGTCTGAGCGACAGGGGTTGGGCTCCTCTTTCCTTTCTTTTGTGGATCTTGGGGCGCTTCATCGATTTTCCTCGCCTTTACGGGCGTCCGGTGTCCAAACATCTTTCCGCCGGGAGGGGAGTGTGTCTGATTTTTATTTGTTTTGTCAGAGGGATTTAATGTTGTATTTTTGTTTCAGGTTGGTCGCGGTCAGCACAACGAGTCGGCTAGTATGCAGGTAAGTAGGTCACCGTGATTGAAAAGGTTTGTAAAAGTTATATAAATATGTGTGTCAATTTCCTACTCAATGTATTTAATTTTTTTTTTTTTTTTTTTTTTTTTTTTTTTCCTATTGAATCTAAATTTAATGATGTGTCTTTCTGTTTCAGGTACAGTCGTCGGCTGCTGAACAGCGTGTATCAGGTATGTGGTTAGAAATTTGTATAAGTTTTAAAAAGGGAACTTTAAATGTCAACTTTAGTAACCTAATAATAACACCTATTTTCCTAAATAAATAAAAGTACTAGTTAAACTAAAATATGTTTAACTCTACCTTGACTCTATGTAGAGTCCTTGTCTGTGTCTCCTAATGCTCTATACTCTGCAAAAACTCCCGTTAGATTTGGAGTGCCGGTTGGGGAGATATGAAGCTTTGAACTTTTTCAAGATGGCGTCCAAAATGGCGGCCAAATAGGTGGTCAGTATTTATCTTATTCTATCTTAAATATAAATTTGAATTGGTGCTCGAATAGGAGCTATAGTTCTTAATTAAGAGTTTAATAATATATTGAAAAGGGGGTGAGGGGTGGGGGGGATTTTTTGGGGGGGATTTCCAGTAGGTGTAGTGGTAATCAAGACTTAATATTTAATATTATTAAATATTAAATCTGCAGTCAAAAACGAGCTATCTGTAGCCGTTTCTGAGATATGACTAGTTTAGTATTCGCTGGATTTTTTAGAGGGGAGTTTGTCAGGGGGGGTGAGGTTTCAGTTTTGTATATATTTAGTTTAAGTGGGATTTGTTTGTTCGACTTACATTAAGAGGGTGTAAGTGAAAGTAGGGGTGGTGGGGGGGTGGGGGGGGGGGGTAACAAATTGGTTGAAGAGGAGGGGGGGTTTAGAGTAATGGGGTCCGTCAGATCTTCTGATGCTCTCTGTTTTACAAAAAATCCTGTCAAAATCGGAGCAGTACTCTGGGAGGTATAGATTTTTAAAATTTTTCAAGATGGCGTCCAAAATGGCGGCCAAATTTTGAAAAAGCTCTAATTTCGTCAATGTAGTTCCCAGAGTTCAGGGGTTTTGCCTGGGGCAAAGCCCTTGTCACATCCCTTACTCTCGAAAGATCGGGGAAGTAGGGGTCAGGGGGGGAAAGGAAAAAGGGGGGGAGGATTGTACTAGGTTTCTCAAGGAATTTAATTTGTTGTATTGTTTGATTACTTACTAAGGGCGGGGATGTGGGGGTTCAGATATGGGGGGATGGGGGGGGGGGGGGGGGTGTGGGGGGGGGGGGGTGTGGGGGGGGGGGGGGTTACAATATTAATTAATTTATATTTACAGGTATTTTCTTGCGGTGCAGTCCATTAAGTCGCTGGGTCGCTGGCTCCGTCCGCTCACGCTAAGTCCCGGGGGTGGTTTGGTCCTAGGGGTTGGTCCTGGGGGGTGGTGGGTGGGGGTCCTATTGTGTTAGTGTAAACTAACAGAGGGGGGGGTTTTTAGGGGGGGGGGGATGGAAATTTCGTTATTTTTGCGCTAGGACGCACCGTTTCAGAGATATCAGCTTTTTTCAGTTTTTGTGCGGTTGGTAAACTGGTCACCTGTTCCTGAAAGTGCTGCTATCTAAAAATGTGAAGCTGAAAAAATCTGAAACGGTTACGGGGTGTAGGAGGGGATGTTGCGGTCGTGTGGGATCCACTTCCAGTAAAATCGCCTTAGTGGTTTCCAGGCGATTGCGTCCTGAAAATTGAAGTAGGTACCCCGCGACCGCAAATGGGTTTTGTGAGGGTTTTTAGGGTGTTTGTGGGAAGGGACTTAGCTTGGGCCACGCCGGTTGCAGAGATCCTGTTGGCGCGTCGTTTGGCAGGTCCTGAAGTCTTCCTCCAGGATGTTCTGGTCTCCGACTCCGCAACCGGTTCCTCGCTGGTCAGGAACCGTCCAAAGAATGAAGGGGTGGATATCTTCCTGGGGGTTGCAGCGATCGGGACAGGACTTTCACCGTGGCTTGGAGCGGCTGGGATTCTGTGTGATCCCGTTTGGAGAACCCGGATCCTGTTCTCCGTTGAAGAGTTATTCCTCTCGGAAGGTCAAAAGTTGGAGCTGGAGAACTGGTTATGGCCGCATCCTGTGAGATCACCCTCACAATGCTTCAGGCGACCTACGGTCGCTTACTGAATTAATTTGAGGTCCTTTTCAGGATCAGACGCTCCCTTCCAGGGTTATGGCCCTACAAACTTAATTCGGTAATGGCGTCGCTCCGACTTTGTTTACTTTATTGGTCGCCAAAAATCCAATTTTCGTCCAATTTGAAATTTACGAAAATGCCAATTTCATGGATATGTTGTCCATGAGGCTCTCCGATTGTGTTGGTTGTAGCTCTTCCCGTTTTCTTCCCCTGGGCCCGCCAAAATTTTTTCCCGTTTACAAAAACTACCAAATGCAGGTTCTGTACAGGTTCCAGGTGTAAATGGCCTAGTTCCTGTCCAGAAACAGTTTGCTGGTCTAGTTCCTGTAAAAATGGCGTTTTTTCCTGCTCTCCAGGTGGCTCGGTTTGGGAGTTACAATTTCTCTTCGAGGTTATGGGGTCAACTTGTTTAGTCCCTTACTCCTGTGTTTCTCTCCCGAAAAATCCCAATTTTTGCACAGGTGTTGGGGGCAGTAGGTAGACTTATTTTCCGGAAGAAAAAGAGGGGGTCGTCGCTCTTGTTTTAGTTCTGGAGTCCTGGAACAAGTTTTTCCACCAAAAACCACGTGCGAGATACGGTTTTTTGTTTGTGGAAGGCTCAAATGTCGTCCGATTTTAATTTTTCGAGCAGTTTTGAGATCTGCTTGCCTTTTTGCGTGTTTTCATGTATAGCACGTCGTGCTAATGTCGAATAAGGTGGCACGTGCTTTTTATAAAAGTGTTCAAACTCACAAAAACATTGTCCAAAAAATCCAAAATTTTGAGTGAAGTTGGTCCTTATGAGGTAACACTAGGTGCCGTCGAGAACCCGATATGTCACCACTGAAAATCGTGCAGCGCACGCACTTTAGTTTTCGTGCACGCGGTTTTTTCGGTTTTTTGGTCACAACTCACTCAATTTTTCACTTTTTGCAAAAATTTTTTCACCTTCGTGTTCTTTGCCACTGTTCGCGCAATTTGGCACTACTTTCGTTGTTATCGGTGTTTATTTACTATTTAATTTGATTTTTTGAGCGCGGAGCAACGTTTTAGAGCTGGCGCTTTGAGTGCGGCCGGCGCGAGACTGGGTTAGGTTAGGTTAGGTTAGGTTAGGTTAGGTTAGGTTAGGTTAGGTTAGGTTAGGTTAGGTTAGGTTAGGTTAGGTTAGGTTAGGTTAGGTTAGGTTAGGTTAGGTTAGGTTAGGTTAGGTTAGGTTAGGTTAGGTTAGGTTAGGTTAGGTTAGGTTAGGTTAGGTTAGGTTAGGTTAGGTTAGGTTAGGTTAGGTTAGGTTAGGTTAGGTTAGGTTAGGTTAGGTTAGGTTAGGTTAGGTTAGGTTAGGTTAGGTTAGGTTAGGTTAGGTTAGGTTAGGTTAGGTTAGGTTAGGTTAGGTTAGGTTAGGTTAGGTTAGGTTAGGTTAGGTTAGGTTAGGTTAGGTTAGGTTAGGTTAGGTTAGGTTAGGTTAGGTTAGGTTAGGTTAGGTTAGGTTAGGTTAGGTTAGGTTAGGTTAGGTTAGGTTAGGTTAGGTTAGGTTAGGTTAGGTTAGGTTAGGTTAGGTTAGGTTAGGTTAGGTTAGGTTAGGTTAGGTTAGGTTAGGTTAGGTTAGGTTAGGTTAGGTTAGGTTAGGTTAGGTTAGGTTAGGTTAGGTTAGGTTAGGTTAGGTTAGGTTAGGTTAGGTTAGGTTAGGTTAGGTTAGGTTAGGTTAGGTTAGGTTAGGTTAGGTTAGGTTAGGTTAGGTTAGGTTAGGTTAGGTTAGGTTAGGTTAGGTTAGGTTAGGTTAGGTTAGGTTAGGTTAGGTTAGGTTAGGTTAGGTTAGGTTAGGTTAGGTTAGGTTAGGTTAGGTTAGGTTAGGTTAGGTTAGGTTAGGTTAGGTTAGGTTAGGTTAGGTTAGGTTAGGTTAGGTTAGGTTAGGTTAGGTTAGGTTAGGTTAGGTTAGGTTAGGTTAGGTTAGGTTAGGTTAGGTTAGGTTAGGTTAGGTTAGGTTAGGTTAGGTTAGGTTAGGTTAGGTTAGGTTAGGTTAGGTTAGGTTAGGTTAGGTTAGGTTAGGTTAGGTTAGGTTAGGTTAGGTTAGGTTAGGTTAGGTTAGGTTAGGTTAGGTTAGGTTAGGTTAGGTTAGGTTAGGTTAGGTTAGGTTAGGTTAGGTTAGGTTAGGTTAGGTTAGGTTAGGTTAGGTTAGGTTAGGTTAGGTTAGGTTAGGTTAGGTTAGGTTAGGTTAGGTTAGGTTAGGTTAGGTTAGGTTAGGTTAGGTTAGGTTAGGTTAGGTTAGGTTAGGTTAGGTTAGGTTAGGTTAGGTTAGGTTAGGTTAGGTTAGGTTAGGTTAGGTTAGGTTAGGTTAGGTTAGGTTAGGTTAGGTTAGGTTAGGTTAGGTTAGGTTAGGTTAGGTTAGGTTAGGTTAGGTTAGGTTAGGTTAGGTTAGGTTAGGTTAGGTTAGGTTAGGTTAGGTTAGGTTAGGTTAGGTTAGGTTAGGTTAGGTTAGGTTAGGTTAGGTTAGGTTAGGTTAGGTTAGGTTAGGTTAGGTTAGGTTAGGTTAGGTTAGGTTAGGTTAGGTTAGGTTAGGTTAGGTTAGGTTAGGTTAGGTTAGGTTAGGTTAGGTTAGGTTAGGTTAGGTTAGGTTAGGTTAGGTTAGGTTAGGTTAGGTTAGGTTAGGTTAGGTTAGGTTAGGTTAGGTTAGGTTAGGTTAGGTTAGGTTAGGTTAGGTTAGGTTAGGTTAGGTTAGGTTAGGTTAGGTTAGGTTAGGTTAGGTTAGGTTAGGTTAGGTTAGGTTAGGTTAGGTTAGGTTAGGTTAGGTTAGGTTAGGTTAGGTTAGGTTAGGTTAGGTTAGGTTAGGTTAGGTTAGGTTAGGTTAGGTTAGGTTAGGTTAGGTTAGGTTAGGTTAGGTTAGGTTAGGTTAGGTTAGGTTAGGTTAGGTTAGGTTAGGTTAGGTTAGGTTAGGTTAGGTTAGGTTAGGTTAGGTTAGGTTAGGTTAGGTTAGGTTAGGTTAGGTTAGGTTAGGTTAGGTTAGGTTAGGTTAGGTTAGGTTAGGTTAGGTTAGGTTAGGTTAGGTTAGGTTAGGTTAGGTTAGGTTAGGTTAGGTTAGGTTAGGTTAGGTTAGGTTAGGTTAGGTTAGGTTAGGTTAGGTTAGGTTAGGTTAGGTTAGGTTAGGTTAGGTTAGGTTAGGTTAGGTTAGGTTAGGTTAGGTTAGGTTAGGTTAGGTTAGGTTAGGTTAGGTTAGGTTAGGTTAGGTTAGGTTAGGTTAGGTTAGGTTAGGTTAGGTTAGGTTAGGTTAGGTTAGGTTAGGTTAGGTTAGGTTAGGTTAGGTTAGGTTAGGTTAGGTTAGGTTAGGTTAGGTTAGGTTAGGTTAGGTTAGGTTAGGTTAGGTTAGGTTAGGTTAGGTTAGGTTAGGTTAGGTTAGGTTAGGTTAGGTTAGGTTAGGTTAGGTTAGGTTAGGTTAGGTTAGGTTAGGTTAGGTTAGGTTAGGTTAGGTTAGGTTAGGTTAGGTTAGGTTAGGTTAGGTTAGGTTAGGTTAGGTTAGGTTAGGTTAGGTTAGGTTAGGTTAGGTTAGGTTAGGTTAGGTTAGGTTAGGTTAGGTTAGGTTAGGTTAGGTTAGGTTAGGTTAGGTTAGGTTAGGTTAGGTTAGGTTAGGTTAGGTTAGGTTAGGTTAGGTTAGGTTAGGTTAGGTTAGGTTAGGTTAGGTTAGGTTAGGTTAGGTTAGGTTAGGTTAGGTTAGGTTAGGTTAGGTTAGGTTAGGTTAGGTTAGGTTAGGTTAGGTTAGGTTAGGTTAGGTTAGGTTAGGTTAGGTTAGGTTAGGTTAGGTTAGGTTAGGTTAGGTTAGGTTAGGTTAGGTTAGGTTAGGTTAGGTTAGGTTAGGTTAGGTTAGGTTAGGTTAGGTTAGGTTAGGTTAGGTTAGGTTAGGTTAGGTTAGGTTAGGTTAGGTTAGGTTAGGTTAGGTTAGGTTAGGTTAGGTTAGGTTAGGTTAGGTTAGGTTAGGTTAGGTTAGGTTAGGTTAGGTTAGGTTAGGTTAGGTTAGGTTAGGTTAGGTTAGGTTAGGTTAGGTTAGGTTAGGTTAGGTTAGGTTAGGTTAGGTTAGGTTAGGTTAGGTTAGGTTAGGTTAGGTTAGGTTAGGTTAGGTTAGGTTAGGTTAGGTTAGGTTAGGTTAGGTTAGGTTAGGTTAGGTTAGGTTAGGTTAGGTTAGGTTAGGTTAGGTTAGGTTAGGTTAGGTTAGGTTAGGTTAGGTTAGGTTAGGTTAGGTTAGGTTAGGTTAGGTTAGGTTAGGTTAGGTTAGGTTAGGTTAGGTTAGGTTAGGTTAGGTTAGGTTAGGTTAGGTTAGGTTAGGTTAGGTTAGGTTAGGTTAGGTTAGGTTAGGTTAGGTTAGGTTAGGTTAGGTTAGGTTAGGTTAGGTTAGGTTAGGTTAGGTTAGGTTAGGTTAGGTTAGGTTAGGTTAGGTTAGGTTAGGTTAGGTTAGGTTAGGTTAGGTTAGGTTAGGTTAGGTTAGGTTAGGTTAGGTTAGGTTAGGTTAGGTTAGGTTAGGTTAGGTTAGGTTAGGTTAGGTTAGGTTAGGTTAGGTTAGGTTAGGTTAGGTTAGGTTAGGTTAGGTTAGGTTAGGTTAGGTTAGGTTAGGTTAGGTTAGGTTAGGTTAGGTTAGGTTAGGTTAGGTTAGGTTAGGTTAGGTTAGGTTAGGTTAGGTTAGGTTAGGTTAGGTTAGGTTAGGTTAGGTTAGGTTAGGTTAGGTTAGGTTAGGTTAGGTTAGGTTAGGTTAGGTTAGGTTAGGTTAGGTTAGGTTAGGTTAGGTTAGGTTAGGTTAGGTTAGGTTAGGTTAGGTTAGGTTAGGTTAGGTTAGGTTAGGTTAGGTTAGGTTAGGTTAGGTTAGGTTAGGTTAGGTTAGGTTAGGTTAGGTTAGGTTAGGTTAGGTTAGGTTAGGTTAGGTTAGGTTAGGTTAGGTTAGGTTAGGTTAGGTTAGGTTAGGTTAGGTTAGGTTAGGTTAGGTTAGGTTAGGTTAGGTTAGGTTAGGTTAGGTTAGGTTAGGTTAGGTTAGGTTAGGTTAGGTTAGGTTAGGTTAGGTTAGGTTAGGTTAGGTTAGGTTAGGTTAGGTTAGGTTAGGTTAGGTTAGGTTAGGTTAGGTTAGGTTAGGTTAGGTTAGGTTAGGTTAGGTTAGGTTAGGTTAGGTTAGGTTAGGTTAGGTTAGGTTAGGTTAGGTTAGGTTAGGTTAGGTTAGGTTAGGTTAGGTTAGGTTAGGTTAGGTTAGGTTAGGTTAGGTTAGGTTAGGTTAGGTTAGGTTAGGTTAGGTTAGGTTAGGTTAGGTTAGGTTAGGTTAGGTTAGGTTAGGTTAGGTTAGGTTAGGTTAGGTTAGGTTAGGTTAGGTTAGGTTAGGTTAGGTTAGGTTAGGTTAGGTTAGGTTAGGTTAGGTTAGGTTAGGTTAGGTTAGGTTAGGTTAGGTTAGGTTAGGTTAGGTTAGGTTAGGTTAGGTTAGGTTAGGTTAGGTTAGGTTAGGTTAGGTTAGGTTAGGTTAGGTTAGGTTAGGTTAGGTTAGGTTAGGTTAGGTTAGGTTAGGTTAGGTTAGGTTAGGTTAGGTTAGGTTAGGTTAGGTTAGGTTAGGTTAGGTTAGGTTAGGTTAGGTTAGGTTAGGTTAGGTTAGGTTAGGTTAGGTTAGGTTAGGTTAGGTTAGGTTAGGTTAGGTTAGGTTAGGTTAGGTTAGGTTAGGTTAGGTTAGGTTAGGTTAGGTTAGGTTAGGTTAGGTTAGGTTAGGTTAGGTTAGGTTAGGTTAGGTTAGGTTAGGTTAGGTTAGGTTAGGTTAGGTTAGGTTAGGTTAGGTTAGGTTAGGTTAGGTTAGGTTAGGTTAGGTTAGGTTAGGTTAGGTTAGGTTAGGTTAGGTTAGGTTAGGTTAGGTTAGGTTAGGTTAGGTTAGGTTAGGTTAGGTTAGGTTAGGTTAGGTTAGGTTAGGTTAGGTTAGGTTAGGTTAGGTTAGGTTAGGTTAGGTTAGGTTAGGTTAGGTTAGGTTAGGTTAGGTTAGGTTAGGTTAGGTTAGGTTAGGTTAGGTTAGGTTAGGTTAGGTTAGGTTAGGTTAGGTTAGGTTAGGTTAGGTTAGGTTAGGTTAGGTTAGGTTAGGTTAGGTTAGGTTAGGTTAGGTTAGGTTAGGTTAGGTTAGGTTAGGTTAGGTTAGGTTAGGTTAGGTTAGGTTAGGTTAGGTTAGGTTAGGTTAGGTTAGGTTAGGTTAGGTTAGGTTAGGTTAGGTTAGGTTAGGTTAGGTTAGGTTAGGTTAGGTTAGGTTAGGTTAGGTTAGGTTAGGTTAGGTTAGGTTAGGTTAGGTTAGGTTAGGTTAGGTTAGGTTAGGTTAGGTTAGGTTAGGTTAGGTTAGGTTAGGTTAGGTTAGGTTAGGTTAGGTTAGGTTAGGTTAGGTTAGGTTAGGTTAGGTTAGGTTAGGTTAGGTTAGGTTAGGTTAGGTTAGGTTAGGTTAGGTTAGGTTAGGTTAGGTTAGGTTAGGTTAGGTTAGGTTAGGTTAGGTTAGGTTAGGTTAGGTTAGGTTAGGTTAGGTTAGGTTAGGTTAGGTTAGGTTAGGTTAGGTTAGGTTAGGTTAGGTTAGGTTAGGTTAGGTTAGGTTAGGTTAGGTTAGGTTAGGTTAGGTTAGGTTAGGTTAGGTTAGGTTAGGTTAGGTTAGGTTAGGTTAGGTTAGGTTAGGTTAGGTTAGGTTAGGTTAGGTTAGGTTAGGTTAGGTTAGGTTAGGTTAGGTTAGGTTAGGTTAGGTTAGGTTAGGTTAGGTTAGGTTAGGTTAGGTTAGGTTAGGTTAGGTTAGGTTAGGTTAGGTTAGGTTAGGTTAGGTTAGGTTAGGTTAGGTTAGGTTAGGTTAGGTTAGGTTAGGTTAGGTTAGGTTAGGTTAGGTTAGGTTAGGTTAGGTTAGGTTAGGTTAGGTTAGGTTAGGTTAGGTTAGGTTAGGTTAGGTTAGGTTAGGTTAGGTTAGGTTAGGTTAGGTTAGGTTAGGTTAGGTTAGGTTAGGTTAGGTTAGGTTAGGTTAGGTTAGGTTAGGTTAGGTTAGGTTAGGTTAGGTTAGGTTAGGTTAGGTTAGGTTAGGTTAGGTTAGGTTAGGTTAGGTTAGGTTAGGTTAGGTTAGGTTAGGTTAGGTTAGGTTAGGTTAGGTTAGGTTAGGTTAGGTTAGGTTAGGTTAGGTTAGGTTAGGTTAGGTTAGGTTAGGTTAGGTTAGGTTAGGTTAGGTTAGGTTAGGTTAGGTTAGGTTAGGTTAGGTTAGGTTAGGTTAGGTTAGGTTAGGTTAGGTTAGGTTAGGTTAGGTTAGGTTAGGTTAGGTTAGGTTAGGTTAGGTTAGGTTAGGTTAGGTTAGGTTAGGTTAGGTTAGGTTAGGTTAGGTTAGGTTAGGTTAGGTTAGGTTAGGTTAGGTTAGGTTAGGTTAGGTTAGGTTAGGTTAGGTTAGGTTAGGTTAGGTTAGGTTAGGTTAGGTTAGGTTAGGTTAGGTTAGGTTAGGTTAGGTTAGGTTAGGTTAGGTTAGGTTAGGTTAGGTTAGGTTAGGTTAGGTTAGGTTAGGTTAGGTTAGGTTAGGTTAGGTTAGGTTAGGTTAGGTTAGGTTAGGTTAGGTTAGGTTAGGTTAGGTTAGGTTAGGTTAGGTTAGGTTAGGTTAGGTTAGGTTAGGTTAGGTTAGGTTAGGTTAGGTTAGGTTAGGTTAGGTTAGGTTAGGTTAGGTTAGGTTAGGTTAGGTTAGGTTAGGTTAGGTTAGGTTAGGTTAGGTTAGGTTAGGTTAGGTTAGGTTAGGTTAGGTTAGGTTAGGTTAGGTTAGGTTAGGTTAGGTTAGGTTAGGTTAGGTTAGGTTAGGTTAGGTTAGGTTAGGTTAGGTTAGGTTAGGTTAGGTTAGGTTAGGTTAGGTTAGGTTAGGTTAGGTTAGGTTAGGTTAGGTTAGGTTAGGTTAGGTTAGGTTAGGTTAGGTTAGGTTAGGTTAGGTTAGGTTAGGTTAGGTTAGGTTAGGTTAGGTTAGGTTAGGTTAGGTTAGGTTAGGTTAGGTTAGGTTAGGTTAGGTTAGGTTAGGTTAGGTTAGGTTAGGTTAGGTTAGGTTAGGTTAGGTTAGGTTAGGTTAGGTTAGGTTAGGTTAGGTTAGGTTAGGTTAGGTTAGGTTAGGTTAGGTTAGGTTAGGTTAGGTTAGGTTAGGTTAGGTTAGGTTAGGTTAGGTTAGGTTAGGTTAGGTTAGGTTAGGTTAGGTTAGGTTAGGTTAGGTTAGGTTAGGTTAGGTTAGGTTAGGTTAGGTTAGGTTAGGTTAGGTTAGGTTAGGTTAGGTTAGGTTAGGTTAGGTTAGGTTAGGTTAGGTTAGGTTAGGTTAGGTTAGGTTAGGTTAGGTTAGGTTAGGTTAGGTTAGGTTAGGTTAGGTTAGGTTAGGTTAGGTTAGGTTAGGTTAGGTTAGGTTAGGTTAGGTTAGGTTAGGTTAGGTTAGGTTAGGTTAGGTTAGGTTAGGTTAGGTTAGGTTAGGTTAGGTTAGGTTAGGTTAGGTTAGGTTAGGTTAGGTTAGGTTAGGTTAGGTTAGGTTAGGTTAGGTTAGGTTAGGTTAGGTTAGGTTAGGTTAGGTTAGGTTAGGTTAGGTTAGGTTAGGTTAGGTTAGGTTAGGTTAGGTTAGGTTAGGTTAGGTTAGGTTAGGTTAGGTTAGGTTAGGTTAGGTTAGGTTAGGTTAGGTTAGGTTAGGTTAGGTTAGGTTAGGTTAGGTTAGGTTAGGTTAGGTTAGGTTAGGTTAGGTTAGGTTAGGTTAGGTTAGGTTAGGTTAGGTTAGGTTAGGTTAGGTTAGGTTAGGTTAGGTTAGGTTAGGTTAGGTTAGGTTAGGTTAGGTTAGGTTAGGTTAGGTTAGGTTAGGTTAGGTTAGGTTAGGTTAGGTTAGGTTAGGTTAGGTTAGGTTAGGTTAGGTTAGGTTAGGTTAGGTTAGGTTAGGTTAGGTTAGGTTAGGTTAGGTTAGGTTAGGTTAGGTTAGGTTAGGTTAGGTTAGGTTAGGTTAGGTTAGGTTAGGTTAGGTTAGGTTAGGTTAGGTTAGGTTAGGTTAGGTTAGGTTAGGTTAGGTTAGGTTAGGTTAGGTTAGGTTAGGTTAGGTTAGGTTAGGTTAGGTTAGGTTAGGTTAGGTTAGGTTAGGTTAGGTTAGGTTAGGTTAGGTTAGGTTAGGTTAGGTTAGGTTAGGTTAGGTTAGGTTAGGTTAGGTTAGGTTAGGTTAGGTTAGGTTAGGTTAGGTTAGGTTAGGTTAGGTTAGGTTAGGTTAGGTTAGGTTAGGTTAGGTTAGGTTAGGTTAGGTTAGGTTAGGTTAGGTTAGGTTAGGTTAGGTTAGGTTAGGTTAGGTTAGGTTAGGTTAGGTTAGGTTAGGTTAGGTTAGGTTAGGTTAGGTTAGGTTAGGTTAGGTTAGGTTAGGTTAGGTTAGGTTAGGTTAGGTTAGGTTAGGTTAGGTTAGGTTAGGTTAGGTTAGGTTAGGTTAGGTTAGGTTAGGTTAGGTTAGGTTAGGTTAGGTTAGGTTAGGTTAGGTTAGGTTAGGTTAGGTTAGGTTAGGTTAGGTTAGGTTAGGTTAGGTTAGGTTAGGTTAGGTTAGGTTAGGTTAGGTTAGGTTAGGTTAGGTTAGGTTAGGTTAGGTTAGGTTAGGTTAGGTTAGGTTAGGTTAGGTTAGGTTAGGTTAGGTTAGGTTAGGTTAGGTTAGGTTAGGTTAGGTTAGGTTAGGTTAGGTTAGGTTAGGTTAGGTTAGGTTAGGTTAGGTTAGGTTAGGTTAGGTTAGGTTAGGTTAGGTTAGGTTAGGTTAGGTTAGGTTAGGTTAGGTTAGGTTAGGTTAGGTTAGGTTAGGTTAGGTTAGGTTAGGTTAGGTTAGGTTAGGTTAGGTTAGGTTAGGTTAGGTTAGGTTAGGTTAGGTTAGGTTAGGTTAGGTTAGGTTAGGTTAGGTTAGGTTAGGTTAGGTTAGGTTAGGTTAGGTTAGGTTAGGTTAGGTTAGGTTAGGTTAGGTTAGGTTAGGTTAGGTTAGGTTAGGTTAGGTTAGGTTAGGTTAGGTTAGGTTAGGTTAGGTTAGGTTAGGTTAGGTTAGGTTAGGTTAGGTTAGGTTAGGTTAGGTTAGGTTAGGTTAGGTTAGGTTAGGTTAGGTTAGGTTAGGTTAGGTTAGGTTAGGTTAGGTTAGGTTAGGTTAGGTTAGGTTAGGTTAGGTTAGGTTAGGTTAGGTTAGGTTAGGTTAGGTTAGGTTAGGTTAGGTTAGGTTAGGTTAGGTTAGGTTAGGTTAGGTTAGGTTAGGTTAGGTTAGGTTAGGTTAGGTTAGGTTAGGTTAGGTTAGGTTAGGTTAGGTTAGGTTAGGTTAGGTTAGGTTAGGTTAGGTTAGGTTAGGTTAGGTTAGGTTAGGTTAGGTTAGGTTAGGTTAGGTTAGGTTAGGTTAGGTTAGGTTAGGTTAGGTTAGGTTAGGTTAGGTTAGGTTAGGTTAGGTTAGGTTAGGTTAGGTTAGGTTAGGTTAGGTTAGGTTAGGTTAGGTTAGGTTAGGTTAGGTTAGGTTAGGTTAGGTTAGGTTAGGTTAGGTTAGGTTAGGTTAGGTTAGGTTAGGTTAGGTTAGGTTAGGTTAGGTTAGGTTAGGTTAGGTTAGGTTAGGTTAGGTTAGGTTAGGTTAGGTTAGGTTAGGTTAGGTTAGGTTAGGTTAGGTTAGGTTAGGTTAGGTTAGGTTAGGTTAGGTTAGGTTAGGTTAGGTTAGGTTAGGTTAGGTTAGGTTAGGTTAGGTTAGGTTAGGTTAGGTTAGGTTAGGTTAGGTTAGGTTAGGTTAGGTTAGGTTAGGTTAGGTTAGGTTAGGTTAGGTTAGGTTAGGTTAGGTTAGGTTAGGTTAGGTTAGGTTAGGTTAGGTTAGGTTAGGTTAGGTTAGGTTAGGTTAGGTTAGGTTAGGTTAGGTTAGGTTAGGTTAGGTTAGGTTAGGTTAGGTTAGGTTAGG